>JAZKJV010007042.1:132500-732500 GCA_037367405.1 Ottelia alismoides
GGGAAAAATGGGGCTGCCCCCAGGGGTAGCCAACATGGCCGCCCCCACCCCATTTTTTGACAATTTTTTAATTTATTTTTTTGGAAAAATAAAATCATGGACATCCATCCCTATGTCCCTCCTATATCCATTCGAATTTCGTCAAAAACAGAGACTACTACGACCTCCATCCTTATGTCATTTTTTTAACGATCGCAGGATTTTTTAAATCGACTTTGTCTGGATGGAGGCCAGAGTCTCTGTTTCTGACGAAATTCGAATGGCATATAGGAGGGATATAAGGGATATAGGGATGAATATACATGTCGATATTTTAAAAAAAAATAAAAAAATTTGCGAAAAAAAGGGGCTGGGCAGCCATGTTGGCTGCCCCCAAGGGGCAGCCCCATCAACCCCCCCCCCCCCCCCACACACACAGATATATATATATATATATATATATATGGGGTTGATGGGGCTTCCCCATGGGTGAGCCAACATGGTTTCCCCGCTGATGAATACCCATTCATCACTCTTAATTCTTTTATTTTAGCTACAAAACCTTTGCAAAACACATGTATATTCCTATAAATACAAATAATTATTAAAAAGCATGTATTTTGTAAATATGCATAATTAGCATGTTTTTGTGTATAAATAAAAGAATAAAGAAACAAAAGAAAAAGAGAAGATATTTAGAATAAATATTGAGCGACCTAATCCCAAGGGAGGGCTCAGCATGGACCTGACCGCATAAAAGCCAAAGTAGAGAGAGATAAGGAAGCTCACATTGTGTATATATACCTGTAAATAAAATAAAAATATTTTCCTCTAAATAAAAATAGAAGTGGGTTTCTATTTATTTGTAAATATTTGTAAATCTAAAATTAAAATAAAAATGAGAATATTAAAAAGAAAATAAAAATGCCTTCACCTTTGTATATTCACCATGTACATAGAATCACTCTTCTATTTATTTATCCCTATAAATAAATATATAAAAATCCCATTAAAATTGTATATATTCTGTATTCTAGGGTGTAAATAAATAAAGTAAAATTCATAAAAACAAAAATAAAATAAAAAGAACAAAAATAAAAATCAAAATAACCATTGTATATATACCATGTACATACTTGTATATATCTATTTATTTAACCCTTGTAAATAATTAATAAAAATAAAATAAAAATACCAAAATATTCCAATTTTTATTCTATAAATAAATAAAATATAAAATTGGAATAAAATTTACATAAATAAATAATTAAAAATCAAAAATTTAATATTGTATATACCTATATTAATATACTATATTGTAAATACCTAATTTTTATTTCAAAAAAATAAATAAAAATCACAAAAAATAGTTTATAAAAAAATAAACATTTTTCGTATTTTAACTTTTTCCAAAATCGGCCATTTATTATTTTTAAATTGAATTTCCAAATCTTTTTGACGTGGCCACTCCTGATTGGTCCACGGGGGATGTTGACCCCCCGGTCAACTCCCCCCCTTGGACCACAACCCGCGGATCAAGTGCGCCCGACCCGATTTATCGATATTTTTGCCACTCGATCCGACACCCAAATCCACAAACCCCGGGCTCCATCTCTTCCTTGCAGATCCGACACCTTCGCCCGGGGTGGGTTATTGGGGTCCGTGCTCCGAGTGTCTCGCCCGATCATCTTCAAGCCGGACCCCTAACCATATATAACATCTTCTCCGCCGCTCGATTCTCTCATCTTTGGCTCTGCATTCTCCTTCCCAAGACCTACATCACCTTCTCCTGAGTGACAGCAAGCGACCGGTGGTGTCGCAGCGAGGAGAGAGTGATCCGACCATCGATCCGGCGACCTAGCGCCGCCGTGCGCCACCCCTTGCGTGGTGCTCGAGCCTCGGGCATCGACGACCCTCGAGGCAAGGACCCAGAGCTTCAGAAGTTCAACCACAGCCGACCTCGACCATCCGATGAGCTTGAATCTTCCTATCTTTAGCTAATTTCCGTTTACCCCCAATTTCATCCATCGTCGTCGACCTTCGATTCCGACCATACCCATCACTATCTCGATCATCGGAACCGACCTTCACCTCCGTCTCACTTCCCCGCATGTTCTTTGCCCCTTCATTCAACCCAGTTCGCCACAGAATTGGGAGTCGAGCTCCTTCGTCGTCGCCTCACCGGAGCTCCATCGTCCCGACGCACCGTTCACCTCCATCACCTCTAACCGGGACGAGGCATTTTGCCCTCGACCCAGGAAGCTTTCTGTATCACTTTGCAGGTCATAGGAGGACCATATGAGGTACCCCACACTCAGCACAGGAGCTATAGCTCCGCCGCTGTCACATGGGCTCCTCGGAGCTCCTTCGCGCCATCGGAGGGGTTCTTCAGACGCGGGAGGCTCCAGCAATTCTTTTCTGATCTTCAACAGCCCCCGAGGAGGTCCACCGCACATTTATCGGGCCGGCGAACCTCTCCGGCCACCTGTTCTTCCTAGACCTTCAGCGACCGTCCATTCAGCCTCGCCGCTCCAGATGCGATCTCAGCCCTTGATGTGAGGAGCGGCAGCATCCGTTCGATCATTGGAGGTTGGATCTGGACCGTCGGATCAACGAGGTTTAACCCACAACACACCACAGCCGCACGATCAACCAAGTGGGTACACCTCTGTTGTTCGATATGCGCCGAGGGTTCTTAGAGGAGGCGCCACTGATCCAGACCGTCCGATCATCCATGTGGAGTCATCCCAGCCCTTGGATCATAATAAGGGGTAATTTGCTCTTAGGCCCCTCCTGTTTTGTCTTTATTGTTGAGTCCTATAAATATTTTATATAGTTCATTTTATTTTGGACATTTTGCACTTAGGATTTCGTGCTTGTTTTATTTGCATTTATACCCCTGTCTACGTGGAACACGTGCATCGTCACGTGATTTTTGTGGTGTATTTGCAATACTTGAGCTATTGTTTTGAGGAGTTATGGAATGAAATTCAGTTTTCATTATTCGCATCCATATCCCTGTGCGTGGTTTTATTGAACATGTGCTGAATTTCTTAGTCTTTTTGCAATTTCCTCCTCGAACTTTTAGCACATGTTGCTACTAAGTCCAGGGAAGTATTTTTTATTTCACAATTGCATGAGGGACCCTAGTTCTTGTATTTATTACGTTTCAGCCCTCAGAACTTATTTTCTTTGCATTTGGGTCCCTGTGCATTGTGCCCTCTTGTTGGATTTAACTAAAATACCAAATATCATCCAAATTAAATGAAAATTTGACACGTGCTCCTGCCACTGTGTAGACTTTTCACTAATTTTTGGGAAATTTTTGGAGCCCTTTTATTATTTTTAAAAATTCAAAAACATCTTTTTTCTGCCTGTTCATATCTAAAATTCAAAAACAAATATCAAAACCTCTTTAAAAATTACCAAAAATTCAGATATTGTTTGTTTTGGTGTGTTTGATTTTCTGACTAATTTTGGTCATTTTTGGATTTATAAAAATTATAAAAATTGAAAACCTTGAAAATCTCATAAAAATTCTAATAAATCAGAGAAAAATGAAAAATTAGTAACTCTTTTTCATGATTATTCCTTGTTGTTCATACTTTACAGAAAAAATACCTCCAGGATATTTTAGGACCATCATATATTTTATTTTGGTACCTAAAGCTTGGCTGGACAGCAGCATTGTTTAACTTCTTTATTTCATTTTTAGAAAATTCTATAAAAATCAAAAAATTATCAAAAATTCACCAAAAACAGTAAAAAATATATAAAATCCAAAAATATTTTTATTGTAATTTTTGGATCTTTTTAAAGTAGTTAAATAATTTGTTGTTTGTGCTTGTTTATATTGTTTTCTTAGTTTCTTTATCATTTAAAAATCCAAAAAAATCTAAAAATATTAAAAATCCACCAAAAATTTGCTTGTCTATATTTTCTTCATTGTTTGACTACTTCAAATGCCGCAAGGCCATCTCGTGCTCCCTGAGTCCGATCCTGGTCGCTATACCAGGCTAATCCAATAGCCAGGGCCACTATCTGTTTTTATTGATTTTTATCTCTGTTTGGTGGTCTGCTCATACATTTTTCTTGTTGACTGAATTATTTCTCGAGTGATTGAGGTCACAACAACCTGAGTTATTTTTATTCCTTAATTGCTTAGTGAGATTTTTCGGGTCATCAGAATGGCGCCGTTGCCAGGGAGCACGGCTTAGTAGTCACATTTTCTTTCGTGGCTTTCTTTTTTGCAGCTTTTTGTATAGATTTTTGTATATATTTTTAGTATATATTTTTCTAACTTATCTAATAATTTGGTCTGATCACTCTGTTTGTTTTCTTTCGAGAGCCTGAGGACCGAGGCGGCGACTTTCGAGGAGCCGACAAAACCGCGACAATCGGAGGCGGCTCCCTTCTGCACGGAGCCGCAGGAGAGCGCGAGGAGACAGTAGAGTGTGGGAGTCGCGGAATAGCCGCGAAGTAGCATAGATTAGCTTAGATTTTATTTTCTGCATTATTTGAACTATTATTGTAATAAAATAGGGACATGACACTCAGTAGACTTTTGAGACTCTCGGGGTCTGTTTCGCCGAGCACCGATGTGCTCGGGGGACCCCTTGGTTTTTCGCAGTTTTCTCGCGGCTTTTACCGTTTATTTCCTGCCTTTCTTATTCTCGCGGTTTTGAGACCCTATCCTTAGGATTTTTGCTTGACTGTGACGTAATAAATAGGATCCAAATACCCTAATAAATCTGCTTGTACCTATAGATCGGTAATTGGACCAACAATAAAAAGATTAATAAAATAGTCGATCCACTACCTTCGAGCCTACGCGCCGCGATCCCACCCCGTCAAGCGCTACTCCTGAACTCTACTTGTCGAGAAGAGGAGGGGTGGGTCTAGACTGGACTCTTGGATTGGAGGCCGGTGGTCGACTAGTCGTTCTTTCGAGTAGAACTGCTCGCTTAGGGCTCGGTTTACCGCTTGCATCATTTAGGTAGTTTTATTTCAGTCTTTAAATTCTGCGCAGATCATTTTGCATGTAGATTGCTGGAGTCAGATACGCCTTCTATCTCGTGCATGCATCATTGATTTTTTCGCGCATCGACTTTTTCGTCTTCTCCCCGTGTTTTGGATTAAAATAACCAGGAGAACCGAAAAATTCGTTAGGTGATTTTGTTTGATTATTGAAAAATACCTAAAAAGAGAAATCATAAAATTGGGACTGGTTAACTCTATTGACTCTAAAAGATGCTCACCGAAAAATTTGTCTTGGGGAGAGCAACCCCCTACTTGTCTGGTTTGCTTGCTCGAGAGAGTGACCCGCACACTAGGTAGAGCCATATCCGATATCTTTCTCGACTGATTACTGGCTCTTTCTGTACGGGATAGTCGGTTGAGAAAATATCGGATTACCCAACAGGTCACGTTAATTACTCTGCTATCCTGACTGATCACCTAATAAAATTGACAAGATAATTGACCGAGCCTTTACGGTCTTCATCTCGCGTTGCGTTGGTGAATCAGGGGTTTGCTTGTGATCATAGTTGTAACCAGATCTCATCCGCCCAACTCGCCAGATCACGATGATGGGTAGGAGGTCTCTTAGGAAGCCTTTGGCTGCACCGCTTTTCAGCACTCCAGCCCATTCATCTTGGTCGGTTCGTGAGAGCTTAGACCCGCTCTCCGAACCCGAGTTTGACTCCGCCCTGTTCCCCCTCGACCACCCTTCTACCATTCCTGAGAGGCCAGTGCCAGATGAGAGACTACAGTCAGATGATTTATCGGCACCTGAGTTTGGGTCTTTTTCCTTTGCAGAGACCATGGCCGGCTGCAGCGACGACCGTACCACAGGTCCCCGAGGAGAGCAGACTTTTGTCATGGACCAGGGTGCGATCAACTCCACCCTGATCGCCTCCCTAGACTCAGTTCAGCAGCATTTGAGGGATCAGGGTGCTTTTATGATTGATATGAGGTGCGAGATGGAGCAGATGAGAGCCGACCGCGAGCAGCGCGGCCTAGGGGGCGGACCTGACGATGCGACAGCAGCCGCAGTCGCCGCAGCCGCAGCAGCAGCAGGAGCACAGCCACTGAGACCGATGCGGGAGTTGCACAACCTCGGATCGACTTTGACGCGTCATTGGGTAGTACTTCCAGCTATCGTGGGGGACTTCAAGTTCCCCCCGAACACTCTCCAGCTTCTACCCCGGTTCCATGGGCTGGATACTGAGGAGCCACATCTCCACATTTAGGAGTTTGAGATGATATGCAGCACTGTCCATGACCATCAGGTGGACCAGGATACCATCCACATGATTGCCTTCCCCTTCTCACTAGCAGACAGAGCAGCCACCTGGCTGAAGCATCTGGGGAGATTTGTATATACCTGGGAGTAGCTCCGCACAAAGTACTTGAACAAGTACTATCCACTCGGGCGGACGAATGCAGCAAGGGCCCTGATCAGCAACTTCTCCATGCTCCCCAACGAGCAGTTTCACGAAGCATGGGAGAGGTTTAGAGAGCTTACAGACAGATGCCCGTACCACGACATCTCGAAGCCAAACCTTGTTCAGAGCTTCTTCTGTGGCTTGACACGAGAGCTGTAGGGCCTGCTGAACGCTTCTTGTGTGGGGTCCTATTTCGCCAAGGACCACAATCAGGTCTGGGCCATCTACGAGGAGATGGCAGAGAACTATATGGTGATGTCCCAGATCCGATTGTACACTTAGGGACGCCCCCAGCCACAGACCGTGCAGTACCAGAGGATCGCATGAGTTGACGCCGGTCCATCCACTTCGTCAGCGGCAGCCGCACAGGCCGAGTCCACAGCCGCTGACATGGGCATCATTAGCGAGAAGCTGGACCAGATGGAGATCATTGAGAAGAATCAATGCCAGGGTATCACGTAGATGGAGCAGATGACACAGACTCTGAGTGACCTGAAGACACCGCTCATGTGTCTCCAGGAGGCACAGACGGCTTCCCAGCCCCGTCTTCATGCACGAGGCGACCCGAGTAGCACCGGCAGCTCGTCCCAGCGCTCCAGCCACCAGCAGCCTAGACAGGTTCACCTTGTACAGACAGAGTCGTACCAGCAGCCGCAGATTTCTTACCAGGCACCACCATCTCCAGACACCCAAATGGTGGTATACCAGCCGGATCAACCTCTGGCAGTACTTCCGCCACTCCAGTACGATTCAGAGCCATTGATGGATGTCAACGGGATTTGGTACGACCGTCCCCAACCCGGTATCCGACGAGACCATCCCGGATTCCGTTGAGCGGCCGGAGGTGCCCAGCCCCAACAGCAGCCATCAGGACAGGGTGGCCAGTACAGCCATCAGAGGGATCACCAGCAGTAGCAGCCCTCAGTGTACCCACAACAGCAGCAGTCACAGTCGTATGGTCCTCGTCCCTATCAGCAGGGACAGTCTTGGAGGCGTGATCAGCCTCATCAGCCGCAGCAGTCACAAACGTACCCCTCTCGCCCACAGCAGCAGCAGCAACCTCACTACCAGAGAGGCTACCCGTCAGGTTCTCATGGGCCATCCTATGAGAAACCCGCCTTAGACAATATAGCATGCCTCCTTACAGATCAGCAGGCTACATTCCGACGGGAGATGGATGAGTTCCGCCAGGAGATGCGGAACATTGTGAGAGGGAAGGTCGCCATCCCTGTCCAGATAGAGCCCAATCCGAACAACCTCAAGAGGAAGTTTGAGCAGGTAGTTTGTACTGAGTATGCCACTCCGAGTGATGTTTTTGGTGATATGTCTGCATATCCTTTTGATACTGACTTTGTCATACTTAGGAGCGGTAGGATGCCAGCAGGCAGTACCTCGTCTGAGCGACACCCCGAGGTCATTTCCAGAGCGCCAGACGAGGAGGAGAGCGGTGTTGATGCCGCTAGAGATGATGACTGTGGTACTGATGCCACCATGGATGCTGACCCCACCGGCGGTGCTGATGTCGTCGTTTCACCAGTTGGTGGAGATGGTATTGAGGCCACCTAGGTTTCCAAGCAAGAGCGCGGTATTGAGGCCGCGAGTCTTCCAGCCGAGGGTGGTGCTGACGCCACCATTTTCACTTCTGAGAGTCATGTAGTCTTTCCGTCTGTACATGTATCTCAGGACATTTCTGGCAATAAAGGAAAGGGTTTGTTTTCTTCTGGTCCCACTGTGGTGCTTGATCTATGTGTGGATCCTGCCGTAGAGCAGCTCAGACCCGTTCCTAGTCCTTCATCTGAGAAGGACCCTGTGATCCCCTTCCCTAGAGCCCTTCAGATGAGGAAGGGGAAGACAATTGAAAATCCCAAAAAGAGGCAGCAAGAAGAGTTCAGCCAGCAGATGATAGACCGCTTTCACATTCAGCTGACTCTTCAGGAGGCTTTGCAGCACATCCCTCTACTCCATCGTTCACTCAGAGACAGGACTACAGTTAGGAGGAAGAGGAGGAACCACCACTCAGAGATTCATGTGATGACCAGAGCTACTTGTTTCGCGATCCAGAACCGTCTGTCGGCCAAGAGGCCAGATTCAGGAGCCTCGTATGTCATATGCCATATCAGAGAGCAGAGGTTCGACCGCACTCTATTAGACAGCGGTTCATCGATCAACCTACTTCTGGCAGCCCTTCTCGACCACTTCGAGTTGGGCACTCTACGACAGAGCAGGACAGTCCTTCAGTTTGTTGATCGATCTGTCAAGAGGCCGAAGGGGTTGCTGAAGGACGTTGTCGTCATGATTCAGGGCCTGCAATTCCCCGTGGACTTCGTAGTGTTGGACATGGAGATCCCTGAGTCAGTGACCGATACCCCCATCATTCTCGGTCGCCTGTTCTTGGCCACAGCCAAGGTAGTGACTAACCATGATAGTGGGAAGGTATACTTTCGCGTCGAGGGCGAAAGTGCACAAATAGAGACGGTTGAGGACAGCAGAGCCAGAGACAGAGCATGCTCAGAGACTACTTCCGATACAGAGCAGACGACAGATGCCGGGCCAGACATCCACCAGGATTGCGACTTTGTGATTACAAATGATGATGTACTTTAGGCAGATCCAGATGCTGGCCATCCTCTCACCGTCAGAGTTCGTTGATGCAGAGACACCAGCAGAGGAGAGCTTGGAGAGCACATTCCTGGTCCAGGATAAGTTTGAGGCAGCAGAGCCGGTTCGAGACGCGAGACAGACTTGTTTTCTGATGACGGTGGTACTGAGGCCACCATGGATGATATAGATCCCTCAGAGTTAGATTTTGATTGGGCAGAGTTTGAGGATTTCATACCAGATCTGACATCCACTGAGCCTACAGTCCGAGAGGAGGTAGATGCCATGCAGAGCAGAGACAGTCCAGTTGAGCAGCCTTCCTCCGATCCAGTTTGCGAGAGAGAGCTCTCATTTTCCTGAGCAGATTTGGCCGCATACACTCGGATTCTTCAGAAGCTAGTATTTCCAGCACCAGTTTGTCCAGAGCTGAAGCCACTACCTGCGTCGTTGAAGTATAGGTTCCTTGCGGGTGAGCATGAGATGTACCCAGTCATTATCTCCGCTGATTTGACTGGAGAGCAAGAATCCCGTCTGATAGGGGTTCTTAAAAAGAACCACAAGGCGATAGGATGGAGTGTAGCAGATCTCCAGGGGATCAGTCCGGCTCTGTGCTCTCACCACATCTATCTCGAGGACGAGGCAAAGCCGTCGCGTGAGTTCCAGCGGCGGCTGAACCCGAATCTGAGAGAGGTTGTCATGAAGGAAATCTCTAAGTGGTGGAGCGCCGATTTTATCTACCCCATCTCCGACTCCAAGTGGGTCAGTCCGTTACATGTGGTGCCCAAGAAGACGGGCATCACTACAGTGGTTACGGAGTCCGGAGAGGAGATTGCTACCCGGGTACCCACTTCTTGGAGGGTATGCGTGGATTACAGACGACTCAACCAGGCCACCAAGAAGGATCATTTCCCCCTTCCCTTTATAGATCAGATCATTGAGAGACTGGCAGGGAAGAGCCATTATTGCTTCTTGGATGGGTACTTCGGATATAATCAGGTGACCATTGCGCCAGAATACCAAGACAGTACCACCTTCACCTGTCCCTTCGGCACATATGCCTTCAGACGCATGCCATTCGGGATATGCAACGCCCCTGTGACTTTTCAAGGATGCATGTTGTCTATCTTTTTGGACATGGTGGGAGAGTGCTTGGAGGTCTTCATGGATGATTTCTCGGTCTACGGTGACGGATTCGACTCATGTCTTGACTGCCTAGACCGAATCCTTCAGCGATGCATCGAGGTTTGCCTGGTATTATCTTGGGAGAAGAGTCACTTCATGGTGACTCAAGGGACGGTGCTTGGCCACATCATCTCCAACAGGGGCATGGAGGTTGATCCGGCCAAGGTGGATGTCATTAGCAAACTCAATTCACCGTCCAACTTGCGGCAGCTACGGTCTTTTCTGGGGCACGTTGGTTTCTACGGACGATTCATTCGTGATTTCAGTAGGGTTGCCCGACCGTTGACTGATCTGCTGACGAAGGACACCGAGTTCCTTGTCGATGACAAGTGCCTTTCGTCGTTTGAGACTCTCAAGAGATGTGTGATAGAGGCTCTTGTCCTTCAGCCACCTGATTGGTCTCTCCCATTCGAGATCATGACAGACGCCTCCGATTTTGTCGTGGGGGCCGTGCTAGGATAGAGGAGGGATGGAGTCCCATTTGCTATTCACTACGCTAGTCGTACATTGGATGCCGTGCAACAGAACTACACAGTCATAGAGAAAGAGATGCTAGCCGTAGTCTTTGCCCTAGATAAGTTCAGATCGTACATTATCAGATCTAAAGTGACCATCTTTACTGATCATACCGCCATCAGGTACCTCATGGCAAAGAAGGATGTCAAAGCCAGATTGACCATATGGAACCTTCTACTCCAGGAGTTTGACATAGAGATTAAGGATAATCCTGGAGTCAAGAATGTGGTGGCGGATCATCTCTCCCGATTGGAGTATCTTGAGGATTCTGAGCAGATTGACCCTATTTATGACACCTTCCCAGATGAGGCGATCCTTGCTATCACCTTGCTCCCATGGTATGTCAATATTGTGAACTATCTTGTCGCCAAGAAAGTTCCACAAGATTGGCCCAGGCAGAAACTTGAGACCTTCCTCGCGAAGGCCAAGTTTTACCATTGGGAGGATCCCATCCTTTACCATGAGGGAGGGGATAGTATCTGGCGTAGGTGCATTCCTCAGGAGGAGCACCACAGCGTCCTTACTTACTGCCACAAGCTGGAGGCAGGAGGACATCACTCAGGGAGGAGAACGGCACAGAAAGTGCTCCAATCCGGCCTATGGTGGCCTTCTCTCTTCAAGGTCTATGATGAGTTCATGAAGAGATGCACTGACTGTCAGAGGATGGGCACTTGTGGACAGCGTGATATGATGCTGATGCAGCCCATTCATTTCTGTGAGGTTTTTGACGCATGGGGCATCGATTTCATGGGTCCATTCCCTAAGAGTCAGGGATTTGAGTACGTTCTGTTGGTCGTTGATTATGTGAGTCGTTGGGTTGAGGCCATCCCCGCCCGAACCGCAGATGCTATGACTATTTGCAGATTTTTGAGGAAGAATATCATTTCACGTTTCGGGTGCCTAGAGTGTTGATATCTGACGAGGGGTCTCATTTCGTCAACGACAAGGTAAAGGCCCTTGCTAGCGAGTTCAGCATAGACATTCGAGTTGCCACTCCATACCACCCTCAGACGAATGGTCTTGCTGAAGTGTCGAAAAGGGAGATCAAGACTATAATGCAGAAAGTCGTCCGCCCTGACCAAAAGGATTGGTCACAGCTTTTGGATGCGTTCTTGTGGGCATATCGAACGTCTTTCAAGACTCCTTTGGGTACATCTCCCTTTCGCCTCGTTTATGGCAAGCAGTGCCATTTACTTGTTGAGCTGAGACATAGGTCACTTTGGGCAGTCACTGATATACTTTTGGATCCATATAGTGTAGGAGATCAGAGGAGGGTAGAGTTAGCAGCCCTGGAGGAGCTTCGTGATACCGCCTTTTCAAACAGCCTACATTATAAGGAGAGAGTGAAGGAGTGGCATGATTCTCATATCAGCCACAAGCAGTTTGAGCCAGGACAGAGAGTATGGTTGTTTGATGCTAGGCTTAGATTATTCCCAGGGTAGCTACAGAGCAAATGGAAGGGATCGTATTTGGTGAGAAAGGTACACGACAATGGGAGTATTGATGTATCTGAGTTGTCTTCTGAGAGCACCTTTTGAGTGAACGGTCAGCGGCTCAAGCCATATCTAGATCATGAGTCGCGGGTCTTTGATGTTGCCCCTATTCACTTTGCATGAGATGTGGTCTCTTGACTCACATCTATGGCATCTCACGCTGGAATATCACTGTTCTTCCGACCTGTATAGATCCAGTTGTCCATATCACACTATTCTTTAGTCCCACATCCCTTTTCTCATCTTATGATTATGCTATACTTAGGGTGTACTTTACCCTAAGTATAAGGGGGATGTAGGACTCGTGGGTATTCTATTAATTCGATCTACCCCTGTTTTGCTGCATATACTTAGGGATATTTCACCCTAAGTATGGGGAGGTAGACTCTGTACATCCTTCACTCGGATTTCCCTTCATGTACAGCTTGCTATACTTAGGATTACTTGATCCTAAGTATAGGGGGAAAACACCGAGTTCTCCTCATTCTATTCTTTGATTCGTCCTTGTATTTAGCCATTCCTTTTCACTTCCCTATACTAAGCACGAGTTATGTCTTCTTCATCGCTCTTGATCACTATGAGGACATCGTTCGAGCTAAGTATAGGGGGGGGTGTATATATTTCATATATACTTTAGACATAACTCGTACTTTGTGTGAGTGTGTGAATAAATAAGAATGGCTAAAAACCCATAAAAATTTAAAATTTTCCCTTGTATATAAAATTCATTTTGCACATACCTATTTATTTATACAAACTATTTTTGTACAAATAATTGTAAAATGATTTGTGTAAAGGATTTGTAAATATTTTCATAACAAAATCTATGTATATAGTACAAAATTTTTGTAAAATGTTTTGAAAACAAAAAGTTTGCAAAGACCTTGTGTAAATGTTTGTAAATATTTTGCAAAACTTCGCATTCATGCATACATCCATGTTTTCAAACATTTTCAAAAAATTTGCATGATTGTAAATATGTGTAAACTGCACATTTGTAAATAGCATCTTTGTAAATATTCGTATAGTTTTTCCTGGATTATAGTTGACATTTAAACTAGCCTGGAATTAAATTGGAAAATGGAGCTTGATTAAGATCTTAATCCACCTAATTTTAAGAGGAACCTTATAGGGCTTAGGGTTAAGGCTTTTCAGGTCCATGGTGACTTAATTCTTTGAGTCCACTAGGCTATGAGCATATGTCATCTTGATGAGCCTAAGTAGAGCACTTAACAACACACGCGCGACTCTCAAAGACAATTGCTTTACTTGCACCAGCACTTTACACATAGCTCTCCATGGATGAAGTGGTGAGGAGGCAGTTTCCTTTGGCTTGGGGTAGCATATGAGGGTAGTACTTCTAGGCAGAACCTCTCTTCTTCTTCTAGTGAAGGAAATGCACCTCAACTTGGTCTAGTGGTGATGAAGGCTAAAGACAGAAGCCGTGGGTTGCAATAAAGCTTCAAAAGAGGGATAGTCTACTGGCTCAAGAGGAAAAACTCCTTGTATATATGTTGCACCATGTAGATATGTTGTACAGTTGCACATGAAAAAAAATGTGCAGAAATAAAAGAACTCCAAAAAAGTGGTGGGTCGGATTGAAAATTTAATAATCCCACCGGAGTGTATATAGTCAAATAAAGCAAAAGCTTATGGTATACATGTTACATCTCATGAAGCTTGCAGTGGGAGACTCAGCTACACTGGTTAGAGCTCCCAAGGATACATGGCTACACTGGTCATGGTTCATTCTCTTCTTACCCCTCTTCTTGAGCCGGTTGCACTTGAACTTAGAAGGGAATACCTCGCTTCTCGAGGAAAGAGTTGCTAGACCAAGGTATTAGAGTTACCAGGTTGGGGGAGGTTGTTTCTTTGTTACTTCTGAGGTGGAGAGCTACATATCACTTACACCGTACAAGGAAAGATTCATGGTCATTAGAGTTTGTGTATGTAGACTTGTTCTGATCTGGTTTATTGAGGAGTCTGGCCCATAGATTGGTGGATATTGGAGGTTGTTAGGTTTTAAGCTTAAATCCAAATAAGGTTTCGACACATTAATAATCCAAAGATCTGATCGAGCTCCATATTTCAATTTAATGAAGGCAAGTTTAATATTTAGTATTAATCCATGCATTTTCCCTCTTTTTCTTTTTCTTTTTCTTTTTCACTTATTTTTCAAATAAGTGTTTGCTAAGGGACTAGCAAAGTTAAGTATAGGGGGTGATGAAGACCCATTCATCACTCTTTATTCTTTTATTTTAACTACAAAACCTTTGCAAAACACATGTATATTCCTGTAAATACAAATAATTGTTAAAAAGCATGCATTTTGTAAATATGCATAATTAGCATGTTTTTGTGCATAAATAAAAGAATAAAGAAACAAAACAAAAAGAGGGAGATATTTAGAATAAATATTGAGCGCCCTAATCCCAAGGGAGGGCTCAGCATGGGCCTGACCTCATAAAAGCCAAAGTAGAGAGAGATAAGGAAGCTCACATTGTGTATATATACCATTAAATAAAATAAAAATATTTTCCTCTAAATAAAAATAAAAGTGGGTTTCTATTTATTTTTAAATATTTGTAAATCTAAAATTAAAATAAAAATGAGAAAATTAAAAAGAAAATAAAAATGCATTCACCCTTGTATATTCACCAAGTACATAGAACCCCTCTTCTATTTATTTGTCCCTATAAATAAATATATAAAAATCCCATAAAAATTGTATATATTCTATATTCTAGGTTGTAAATAAATAAAATAAAATTCATAAAAACAAAAATAAAATAAAAATAACAATAATAAAAATCAAAATAACCATTGTATATATACCATGTACATACTTGTATATATCTATTTATTTAACCCTTGTAAATAATTAATAAAAATAAAATAAAAATACCAAAATATTCCAAATTATATTCTATACATAAATAAAATATAAAATTGGAATAAAATATACATAAATAAATAATTAAAAATCAAAAATCAATAATTAATTATTGTATATACCTATATATAATATACTATACTGTAAATACCTACTTTTTATTTCAAAAAAAATAAATACAAATCACAAAAAAATAGTTTATAAATAAATAAACATTTTTCGTATTTTAACTTTTTCCAAAATCGGCCATTTATTATTTTTAAATTGAATATCCAAATCTTTTTGACGTGGCCGCTCCTGATTGGTCCACGGGGGATGTTGACCCCCCGGTCAACTCCCCCCCTTGGACCACAACCCGCGGATCAAGTGCGCCCGACCCGATTTCTCGATATTTTCGCCACTCGATCCGACACCCAAATCCACAAACCCCGGGCTCCATCTCTTCCTTGCAGATCTGACACCTTCGCCTGGGGTGGGTTATCGGGGTCCGTGCTCCGAGTGTCTCGCCCGATCATCTTCAAGCCGGACCCCTAACCATATATAACATCTGCTCTGCCGCACGATTGTCTCATCTTTGGCTCCGCATTCTCCTTCCCAGGACCTCCATCACCTTCTCCTGAGTGACAACAAGGACCAATGGTGTCGCAGCGAGGAGAGAGTGATCCGACCATCGATCCGGTGACCTAGCGCCGCCCATTGCATGGTGCTCGAGCCTCGGGCACCGACGGCCCTCGAGGCAAGGACCCAAAGCTTCAGAAGTTCAACCACAGTCGACCTCGACATCCAGTGAGCTTGAATCTTCCTACTTTAGCTAATTTCCATTTACCCCCAATTTCATCCATCGCCGTCGACCTTCGATTCCGACCATACCCATCACTATCTCGATCATCGGAATCGACCTTCACCTCCGCCTCACTTCTCCGCACGTTCTTCGCCCCTTCATTCAACCCAGTTCGCGACGGAACTAGGAGTCGAGCTCCTTCGTCGTCGCCTCGCCGGAGCTCCATCGTCCCGACGCACCGTTCACACCCCTCACCTCTAACCGGGTCGAGGCATTTTCCCTCGACCCAGGAAGCTTTCTGTGTCACTTTGCAGGTCAAAGGAGGACCATCTGAGGTCCTCCACACTCAGCACAGGAGCTTCAGCTCCGCCACTGTCGCCTGGGCTCCTCAGAGCTCCTTCGCGCCATCGGAGGGGTTCTTCAGACGCGGGAGGCTCCAGTGATTCTTTTCCGATCTTCAGCAGCCCCCGAGGAGGTCCACCGCACGTTTATCGAGCCAGCAAACCTCGCCGGCCACCTGTTCTTCTTGGACCTTCAGCGACCGTCCATTCAGCCTCGCCGCTCCAGATGCGATCTCAGCCCTTGATGTGAGGAGCGGCAGCATCCGTTCGATCATTGGAGGTTGGATCTGGACCGTCAGATCAGCGAGGTTTAACCCACAGCACACCACAGTCGCATGACCAACCACGTGGGTACACCTTTGCCGTTCGATCTGCGTCGAGGGTTCTTAGAGGAGGCGCCACTGATCCAGACCATCCGATCATCCACGTGGAGTCATCCAAGCCCTTGGATCATAATAGGGGGTAATTTGCTCTTAGGCCCCTCCTGTTTTGTCTTTATTGTTGATTCCTGTAAATATTTTATATAGTTCATTTTATTTTGGACATTTTGCACTTTGGACTTCGTGCTTGTTTTATTTGCATTTATACCCTGTGGACGTGGAACACGTGCATCATCACGTGATTTTTGTGGTGTATTTGCAATACTTGGGCTATTGTTTTGAGGAGTTATGGAATGAAATTTAGTTTTCATTATTTGCATCCATACCCCCTGTGCATGGTTTTATTGAACATGTGCTGAATTTCTTGGTCATTTTATAATTTCCTCCTCGGACTTTTAGCACATGTTGCTAATAAGTCCTGGGAAGTATTTTTTTATTGCACATAGATCCCTCCGTGCCCAGGTCACGTTCTTTGTGCGTGAGAACTTGGAAAATTTGCACGAGGGACCCCCAGTTCATTGTATTTGTTACATTTCAGCCCTTAGAACTTATTTTCTTTGCATTTGGGTCCCTGTGCACTGTGCACACTTGTTGGATTTAAATAAAATACCAAATCTCATCCAAATTAAGTGAAAATTTGATATGTGGCTCCTACCTCTGTGTAGACTTTTCACTAATTTTTGGGAAATTTTTGGAGCCCTTTTATTATTTTTAAAAATTCAAAAACATCTCTTTTTCTGCATGTTCATCTCTAAAATTCACAAAAAAAAATCAAAACCTCTTTAAAAATTACCAAAAATTCAGATATTGTTCGCTTTGGTGTGTTTGATTTTCTGATCAATTTTGGTCATTTTTGGATTTATAAAAATTATGAAAATTAGAAACCTTGAAAATCTCATAAAAATTCTAATAAATCATAGAAAAATCAAAACTTAATAACACTTTTTCCTGATTATTCCTTGTTGTTCATACTTTACAGGAAAAATACCTCCAAGATATTTTAGGACCATCATATATTTTATTTTGGTCCTTAAAACCTGGCTGGACAGCAACACTGTTTCGCTTCTTTATTTAATTTTTAGAAAATTCTATAAAAATCAAAAAATTATCAAAAATTCACCAAAAACAGTAAAAAAATATATAAAATCCAAAAATATTTTTATTGGAATTTTTTGGAGCTTTCTAGAGTAGTTAAATAATTTGTTGTTTGTGCTTCTTGGACCTTCAGCGACCGTCCATTCAGCCTCACCGCTCCAGGAGGAAAAAATCCACCAAAAATTTGCTTGTCCATATTTTCTTCATTGTTTGACTACTTCGAAGGCCGCAAGGCCATCTCGTGCTCCCTGAGTCCTACCCTGGTCGCTATACCAAGCTAATCCAATAGCCAGGGCCACTATCTGTTTTTATTGATTTGTATCTCTGTTTGGTAGTCTGCTCATACATTTTTCTTATTGACTGAATTATTTCTCGAGTGATTGATGTTGCAACGATCCGAATTATTTTTATTCCTTAATCGCTTGATGAGATTTTTCGGGTCATCACCCGCCCCCTATTGTTGGTATTTTTTATTTTTTTTTGAAAAATAAAATCATGTATATCCATCCATATATCCCTCCTATAAGCAATTTGAATTTCGTCAGAAACAGAGACTCCTATGGCCTCCATCGAGATGGTGTCGATTTAAAAAATCTTGTTACTGTTAAAAAATGACTGTCTGGATGGAGGCCGTAGGAGTCTCTGTTTCCGACGAAATTCGAATGGCATGTAGAAGGGATATAAGGATGAATATACATGGCGACATTTTTTGAAAAAAATAAAAAAAGCACTGAAAATGGTGCGGGGGCAGCCCCATTAACCTCAAATATATATATATATATATATATATATATATATATATTTAGAGAGAGAGACACACACACACACATACATATATAGGAAAAAGGGGCTGCCCCTAGGGGGAGCTAACTTTGCTCCCCCCGCCCTATTTTCTTCAATTTTTTATTTTTTTTGAAATTTTTTTCCGTGAATATTCATCACTATATCCCTATATTATGTCTTAAAAATTTTGTGTGAAACAGAGACTCCTACGGCCTCCATCCAGACAGTCATTTTTTTCACGGTAATAGGATTTTCTAAATCGACCCCGTTTGGATGGAGGTCGTAGGAGTCTCTGTTTCGCATGAAATTTGAATGACATAATATATGGATTTAATAATGAATTTACATGGTTTTGGATTTCAAAAAAAACAAAAAAAAATATGTGAAAAAGGGGGGAGCTAAGTTAGCTCCCCCTAGGGGGCATACACATTTTACCCATATATATATATATATATATATATATATATATATATATATGGGGCTGGGGAAGCTGCACCCGGGAGTGTAGCTAACTAGCTGCACCCGATCATTTTTTTCATTGATTTTTTTTGCTTTTGAAATGAAACCTAGGGGGATTTAAATCGCTATATATCAACATGATATCATACCAATTTCAACTATATTCGGCATTTCTATCATCTCCATCAAGGCTATGACATTTTAACGGTTTAAGAATTATTGAAATTGATCATATCTAGATGGCATGCTAGGAGTGTTTGTTTTATATGAAATTTGAAACACATATTCCACACAATAAACTAAGTAAATCCCCCATAAGTTTTCTTCAAAAAAATTTAATGAGAAAAATACCCGGGTGTAGCTAGTTGGTTGCACCCCCCGGTGTAACTTCCCTTTTCCCTATATATATATATATATATATATATATATATATATATATATATATATATATATATAAGGTTAATGGAATGCCCCCACGCCATTTTCAGCATTTTTTTATTTTTTTGAAAAATATCGCAATGTATATTCATCCATGTATCCCTCCTATATGCCATTCAAATTTCGTCAGAAACAGAGACTCCTACAACCGTCGTCCAGACAATCATTTTTTAACGGTAACATGATTTGTTAAATCGACACCATCTCAATGGAGGCCGTAGGAGTCTCTGTTTCTGACGAAATTCGAATGGCATATAAGATGGATATAGGGATGAATATATATGATTTTAGTTTTCAAAAAAATAATAAAACACCGAAAATAAGGGGTGGGGCAGCCGTGTTGGCAGCCCATAGGGGGCAGTCCCATTAAATCATATATATATATATATAAGGGTTGGGGAGCATGGACCCAAGTGCATGCAATTTTACATGCACCGGGGCCTATATCTTCCACATTTTTCTACTTTTTTGGAAAATATCACCATGTATATTCATCTATATATCCCTCCATTATGCTATTCGAATTTCGATAGAAACAGAGACCCATATGCCCTTCATCTAAAATAGGTCGATTACATCAATTCTATGACCGTTAAAATTACTAGTTCTAGATGGAAGGCATAGAAGTCTCTATTTCTGACGAAATTGGAATGGCACATATGAGGGATATAGGGATGAATAGACATGGTGATATTTTTCAAAAAAGTACAAGAACGTGGAAGTTATAAACCTCGGTGCATGTAAAATTACATACACATTGGTGCATATTCTCTTTTCCCATATATATATATATATAGTGAGCTGGGAGCCTACACCCAGGGGTGTAGGTAACTACCTACACCCGACCTTCTTTTTGAACGATTTTTTAGTTTTTTGGAATGAAATCATAGGGAGATTTTCTTAATATATTGAAATTAATATGTGTTTCAAGTTTCATGCAAAACAAACATTCCTATCATGTTCATCTAGAAGGTGCCATTTTCAGCAATTTTGAGACCGTTAAAATTTGACGATCTTGATGAAGATGATAGGAATCTCGAATTAAGTTGAATTTTGAATGACACCATGGTGATATATAGTGATCTAATCTCAAAAGTTTCATTTCAAAAAAATCAAAATTTAACTTAATTCGAGACTTCTATCTTCTCCATCAAGACTGTCAAATTTTAACGGTCTTAAAATTGTTGAAATTGACCCCTTCAGATGGAGGGCATAGGAGTCTCTATTTCTGACGAAATTGGAATGACATGTTAGGCGGTTATAGTAATGAATATACATATTTTTTATTTCCAAAAAAATAAAAAATAGAGGGAAAATAGGGGTGCGAGTAGCTAATTGGCTAGGGTCTGTTTGGTTGCTGGGTTGGGGTAACCTGATTGGAATAGTAGTTGTTTGGTATGGTTAAGAGGGTTGGAGAGGGTTGGAATAAAGAATGTGATGTGATGTCAATATGATTTGTGATAAAATTCCATTGAGGGGGATAAACCGGGTTACATCGGGGTAACCCGGGGGTAACACGATTACCAAACGAGCCCCTAGGGAGTAGCCTCATTTAACCCATATATATAGGTAAAATGGGGCTGCCCTCCTTTGCCTCATTTTGCTCAGTTTTATTTTGAAAATTTCTTCCGTGGATTTTCATCAATATATCCCTATATTATGTCATAAAAATTCCGTACGAAATCGAGACTCCTACGACTTTCATCCAGATGACGTCAATCTTAGCAATTCTATTATCGTTAAAAAATAACTGTCTGGATGGACGCCGTAGGTCTGTTTCGTACGCAATTTTAATGACATAATATAGGGATATAATGATGAAATTTCACGGAAGAAATTTTCAAAAAAAATAAAAAAACCAAGTGAAATGGGGTGGGGGAAGCCAAGTTAGCTCCCCCAAGGGACAGCCCCATTGAACTATATATATAGGGTTAAATGGGGTTGCCCTCAAGTGGGAGCTAACTTCACTCCCCCGCCCCATTTTCCCCATTTTTTATTTTTTTGAAAAATTCTTCCGTTAATATTCATCAATATATCTCTATATCATGCTATTCAAATTTTGTGCGAAACAGAGACTACTACAACCTTCATCCAGAGAGTCATTTTTTAACGGTAACGGAATTGCTAAAAACGACTTTGTCTGGATGGAGGTCATAAAAGTCTCTGTTTCACACAAAATTTGAATGGCGTAATATATGGATATAGTGATGAATATTCACGGAATAAATTTCTAAAAAATTTAAAAAAAGGGTGAAATGGGACGAGGGGAGCCAAGTTAGCTCCCCCTTAAGGGGGCAGATGGAAAAGTGGGGCTGCCCGTAGGGTTGCCCCCACTCCATCTTTTGCAAATTTTTTTTTATTTTTTTGGAAAAATATCACCATGTATATTCATCCCTATGTCCCTCCTATATTTCATTCGACTTTCGTCAGAAACAGAGACTCCTACGGCCTCCATCCAGACGTCATTTTTTAACGGTTGCAGGATCTTTAAAATCGACCCTGTCTGGATGAAGGCCGTAGGAGTCTCTATTTTTGACGAAATTCGAATGTCATATAGGAGGGATATAGGGATGAATGTACATGATGATATTTTTCAAAAAAAATTAAAAAATGGCCAGAAAATGGGGCGGGACAGCCATGTTGGCTGCCCCCAAGGGGCAGCCCCATCAACCCCATATATATATATATATATATATATATAGATATAGATATAGATATGAGGAAAGTGATCCTACTCCATGGAGTAGGTAACTTACCTACTCCACTTTCTTTTTTTCAAATTTTTTTTATTTATTTGAAAAATGATTCCATGGATTTTCATAACTATGTCCCTCTAATATGTGATTCAAATTTCGTCAGAAACAGAGACTCCTACGGCCTTCATCCAGAACGTGAAAAATACAGCAAATCTGTGACCGTTAAAAAATGATTGTCTAGATGGAGGCCGTAGGAGTCTCTATTTCTGACAAAATTTGAATCACATATTAGAGGGATATAGTTATGAAAATCCATGGAAGAAATTTTCAAAAAAATAAAAAAAATGAAAAAGAAGAAAATGAAGTAGGTAAGTTACCTACCTACTCAATGGAGTAGGATCCATATATATATATATATATATATATATATATATATATATATATATATATATATATATATATATATATATCCTTTCAAATAGGACATGGTTCTTTCATCTCTATGGAAGGCCAAAAAATTTGGCCATTAGGTCTACTTTCAATGGATGTGATCAAACCATTCATTATACAAAATCAGATTTGCAATAATTATCCGTTCATAATTTTTACAGAGTTCAAATACGGAAATTTTGAGGAAAGAGAGAGGCACAATCATGTGAAAATGTTATTTCCTCGAAGGGTTTTTGTGTACAAAAAAGGTATATATTCTACAAATTTAATAAACTAAAATACAAAATAAAGGTAATTTTCAGCTAACTAGTATTGTATTATACAAATATTCACATATCTCTCTGCCCATGTTTTTAGGACGGTTGTTATGGAAACTCCAACCGAACATACTATATAGATATAAATGTTTCGCCTATCTCTCCGTTAAAGATTTGCAATAACCATCGTTCCTAATTTTTAAGGATGTCAAATACAAAAAATTTGAGGAAAGAGGAAGACACAATTATGTTAAAATCTTATATCCTCAAATGGTTTTGTTGTATAAAAGAAGGTACATATTATACAAACTCAAAAATTAGAGTACAAAGCACAATTTAATTTACAAGTAATTAGTATTGTATTATTCAAATATAATATATGTTTAAGTGTATACCAAATCCCCACATTTTAAACATCTTCTCTATGCTCTCGTATCTATTTTTTTTAACATTCCATCATTCTCTTAGCTCGAAATTTCATCATTAAACATTGCATAAATTTAGGAACGAGTAGTTAAAGCCCTTCCTTAAAAATAGCAACAGATGGGTACATAAATATTTTTTTGTATAATTTCTTCCTAGCGTCTCGAAATCATGTCTTATTTTTGTATTTTAAATTTTGTGTTTGTAGAATACGTAGCTTCTTTTGTATATCAAATCTCACGCTCTTAACCTCATTATGTCAACGTCTTATTTGCAAATTTCCTTATCAGGCCTCCCCTAAATTTAAGAATTGGCGATTATTGCAAATCTAGTTTTGTATAATAGGATTGTTTTAATCACATCCATTTAAAATGGATCTAATGGTTAGATTTATTGGCCTGCCTTAGGAATAGAATGTCACGACCCCGTTTCCCCGGGTCGTCGGATCCTCCCATATCCGGATCTGGTTACTCAGCAATAATTTATTCAGCAATCACAACTAACATTAAGAAATAGACTGCAAACAAAAATACTCAGAAGAAAGTATTTCAACACTTTTCTATTCACAAATTAAAGTTCAGATGATACAATGTCCCACTATAATCATTTACATGTAAATCAGCTTGAAAGGAAAAATATACAAAAGATTACTAACTACCTTAAAGAGTAAAGCTACTGTGGCTGGTTGGATGTCTAGTATGTAAGCCGGATATAATTTTTAAAGTCCTTGCGATGGCTCACCGATACCTGTTGGGTTTTCCATAAATCATAGGATAAAAAATAGCGAATGCTAAATAACGAAGAAGAGAAAAGCAAACAAATTGGGTAATTTTTCAAAACTTGATATCACAAAATTTTCATTCCTTCTCATTAATTTAAGTCCTATTCCTTTCTATTCCACATCGGAGATTAGTCTAGGGGAACCCCACCATTCTTGGACTCCGAAGCTGTGGACACTTCGAGATTGGAGATTGTGTTGATCTTGGTAAGCTTATGCCGCCGCACGTCGCCTCAACCAATCCACCAATACTACCCCGATAATTTCCTTTTCTTTTATTAAACAGGGTCTCAAACCCTATCCTGGAAAATCAAATGAGCACACCATCCTCGAGGACTCGGTTGCTTAAAACCTCAGGCTAACATTTAATCATATAACCTAATGGCTTTAATTACATATTATCGTGACCCAGCCGCTATTGAACCACCCGTGCCTCAACATGGCACGACCACATCTTCTGTCGTTCCAACCCGAATATATTGGCTCCCAGTACCACACGTTACAAAACATTCAATTTGTGTGCACTTATCACAACAGGGCAACCATGTACCACCTAGGTAGGGAAACGCCAATACGGGTTCCTTCCGACAAACCTACAGGTTGCATGTCCGACCAGTAGTTCTACTCCCAGTCATCCTTAACGTGACACACGATCCTTTTTAGGATCTAACTCAAACCACATCAATTCCCATGATGTAATTCTTTCGTTAAGTATTCGACTTGCATAATCAACAACACTTAGTATAGACTCACATGTATATTATTCATAAACATATATACTCGTATTTGTGCCTATTTTAACTCCCAAACCCTAACTCTCAAAGCCAACGCATCAATTTAATGCTTAAACCTTATTTTAGTGGGAATCACAAAGCAATTCTTCAGACTTTTTCAAAAATTACCAAAATTAGGGTTTTTCATAGCAAAGAACACAAAATCAAGAATTTCAATAAATTCGTATGAAAACCCAACAGCAAAAGGAAGGATTTCGTTACCTAAGTGAGCTCTCTCTCGTGTATGCAAGGCTTTATCGTGTTTCATTTTTTTAGAAAGGCTATTTTAAGGATCCTAAAAAATCGAATTTCATTTTCGTATCAAAAACGTTAAGAACGTGTCAAGAATGCGAAGAACGAACGAAGAACGCGAAGAACGTGAAGAACACGAAGAACACCAAGAACATATTTTCTCTTAAAATTTCGGCAGAGTTTCCCCTTATATCGGGACATATTTCTCGGAAAATTTCGGCAGAGTTTCCCCTTATATCGGGACATATTTCTCCGAAAATTTTAATAGAGTTTCCTCTATAAAATCAATCGTGAGGAAAACAATAGCAAAACTGAAAGAATATACTCAAATAACAAGAGATGAAGAATCGGTAGACACCACGCGTCTTAGGTGAGTGAAAGTGTGACGATCACAGGTTCACTGACGTGCATAGCCGCCCGCACCTAAGTAGGGTATTAAACATATTTCTCCATCAAAATAATTATAAAAGCATAATAGAAAGAATAGAAACATAAACGATGGAGAATCGGTAGACACCACGCATCTTAGATGAGTGAACGTGTGACGAATCACAGGGTCACTGACGAGCATAGCCGCCCGCAAGTAGGGTATTACACAGATTTCTCCATCAAAATAATTATAAAAGCATAATAGAAAGAATAGAAACATAAACGATGGAGAATAGGTAGACACCACGCGTCTTAGATGAGTGAACGTGTGACGAATCACAGGGTCACTGACGTGCATAGCCGCCCGCACCTAAGTGGGGTGTTACACAGATTTCTCCTCGATCTGCAACGGGAAAACAAATCGGAAAGAAAGATGAATCAAGAACAAAACTTGGAAGAACAAGAGGATGAATTGAAAGCCTAGCTTACGAAGCAAACTAAGAGAGGATCGTACCTTTCTCCTTCTCGTTCTCCCGGCAGCGCTTCGCTAGCGCTCCTCCCTCGCCTCCCACTCCTCCTCCTGACCTCTCGACCCTAGCCCTTGGGGTGGTGGTTGTAGTGGAAGTCGTATAGAATGAATGGGTGGGGGGTTTATTTATAGGCCTCGGAAAACCACTAACCATGGTTAGAAAACCATGGTTTAGGCCTTAACCATGGTTTAGCAGCCCATGGTTTTAGCCCATGGTTTTGGCCAAAACCTATCCCAAACTTGGGGATTAAGTTGGAACATTCCAGAGGATTCTAGATTCACTAATGATGTAGGATATGGTTAGATACTCAAGTGCATCATGGAAGCGTGATCATCGTATCGAATACGACGAAGAACGACTAGTCGTACTAGTTGTTCTATGCAGCGGAAATTAAAATTTTTCATGCGACGAAACCACATGATCCAAGAACACTTCTCAGATCGTTTCGTCTGAACTACAAACAAGTTTTAGGATTACCTCTTGAAGTGTGGTTGCGATCAAGTCTCTAAACGAAGAGACCACCTGTCTCAAGTCCGATCCGTCAGAGGAGACGCTTGCGAGCGCGGGGATAAACCGTGTGCTTCTCGCAATCCATGTTGATGATCTAAGCGGTGGATATCCTGATCTCGACACACGAGATCCGACGTCTTCTTCACGAGCAAGGCACGCCAAAGTAGACGGAGTTCCACGAGCAAAACATCAGGCAGCATAACGACGGTGTCGCGGCGATGGAGAGCCTCTCTAGGGCATCCATGGTGGACGACCATGAGAGGGAGAGAAAGAGAGAGAGAGAGAGAGAGAGAGATATGCTTCTCAAGCATTATGTGTAAAGAAGAGCAATGGGGTGCCTCTCCTTTTATAGGGTTTTGGGATCCATGGATCTCAATCCATGGGACAACACAAATCCAATGGTTCACATTGGTTATGTTTCTTTTAGTGGCTAAGATTTGTGTTGGTAAAAACCAACAACAATTAATTTAATTTAGATTAAATCTATATTAATAAATCAACATAATTCAATCACCAAATTAAATCAATCCACATTGGAGATAATGGAAAGGAGGCTCCTCCCTTCCATATTAGTGGTCGTCCCCCCTCTCCTATTAGGAAAGGGAGATTCCAATGCAATCTCTAAGATTGCATATATCTCCAATATTTGCAACAACAATTGTTGTAAATTATTCTACAAAATAATTCATAATTATTTTGTAAATATTGCAATCTTGCCATTGAAAAATTGTGAGTTACATTCACAACTCAAAATAAAATGTAAATTACATTTTCAATTTAATGTCCAATGTGAATCCAATTCACATTAACATTTAATTAACAAATGTAAATTGCAAATAGCTCTCTCTTATATATTATAAATCACATTTATAATATACATGACTAATATGGATATTGCTATCCATATTATTCACATCCATTATGATTAAATCACATTTAATTGTCTTGGATCTCTATTCTCTTGTGTCCAAATAATACGAATCACATTCACATTATTTTCATCTTTGATAATTAAATCACATTTAATTATCTTAGATTACTCTCTTTATAATATGAATCTAATTCATATTACTCGTGATAATTAAATCACATTTAATTATCCATTTTCTCAATGCTCGGATACATATATCAACAATAGAATTACCCATGAACTCTTTCAAGGATAATGCGCTTTCCCCGCAGATACTTGGAGATAAGGACAGGGCGATTGTATTGTTCCACGTATAGTGACTTGGATATTGAGATCATATCTCAAATCCAGATCGTGGGCCTCCCATAGATGCTTGATTAAATCAAGACTGCAAATCTAATCTTCTTATTGTATCTGAATCACATTCAGATCAATGTCCAACATTTGGACCAAGATTAGATCACTTCTCTACTGAGAGGAGTCACTAAAATCTAGACCTGTTTCATCACTCCCTAGGAATGGAAGCATCATGGTTATACAATCATTTATGATCATATCACCCTCGGGTATTCCCAATACCTGTACATCCTGCATACTGGAAGACTCAGATTAAACCCGGAGTATTAGATCAACTTTACATTGTCTACTTCATGGCTTTATCAGTAAGTTTCTCATTCGATCATTGGAAGTTGGTATCGATCATATACTTTCCAAAAGCATATATCATACCTAGGTCTTGATCATATACTTTCCAAAAGTATATATCAAACCTACAAATTCAGTCAAGCTTCCAAAGTAAGACGACCGTGCACGGAATTTGATTCTTCCCAATATCTCATGAGTGAGCTCATGTCTTCCGGCTCTGTAAATGAACCTGTATGATCCCTTTGAGAGATCGTATTACTCATATGACCTTACATGCACACAGCGCGCCGGTGTATAGACCTTGGTTAGGTCATCAACCTATTGGTCTGCCAAATGTACATACTCAGACATATAGTAACACATCTGTCTCCGGTCAGAGGATGTGTGCCTATATCATGATAGCATATGATATAGGACTTCGGTTATCTTGATCTCGTTAAGTCAACTCTTTGACCTAACTAATCTGATACCTCCGAATCTCTATTCCTATGCAGAGGACCTGCATCAAGAGGTCGGTCAGATATCAGCCTTCAGAGATAAGGATTGACATCTCCTACTCAGGCTGGAGATCATCTCTTAACAATCATTTGATGGTGCTTGATGAGTCCTCAATCTAACTCTTTAGATATTCATCCAAGCACTAGCCTCTATGATTCAATAGTTGAATCAACAGCTGTAAGATTATTAAGATGGCCATGGTACATAACCCTAATTGTACTAAGGGACCTATTATGCAAATTATTCATTCTTCATTTCCGATCAGGGAATGATATTTGCAATAACATTTATTGCATAATGGTTCGCCGTGGGCTCGCATTTCCAACAATCTCCTACTAGCCCAAAGAGCCATTGATGGGCTTATCTTTTAAACCCGCACTCATGTGACAATCATAGGCTATTTAGAAAATAGCTAGGTAAGCTGATCAGTCACTCTGTTCCCACGAGACTATGCCAAGTCCTTTTACGGCAATTGCATATCCCCAGTAACAGTGCTCGCATTTAATGCGAATGTTGCATCTCATGCAACCAATACTCAATTTTTGTTAGTCATAGTGTCCTTGACACTACAGCTTAACAATTATCATAACCAATATTTCCATAATCCTTATCAGAATACCCTTATTCCTGGAGATCACTATCTCTTAAGGTATCCACAGTTAAGACCTTTTAGATCTCTATCTATAAAGTCTTAAGCTTTTGAAGATAAGACTTTGAGATCACTATCTCAAAAATCTTGTCATATATGAAGATTTTGTTGTTACTGCAATTAAGTGTTCTATCTCCATAGTAGGACTAGTAACAGTTTACTACTCCTAATGTATGGCAGATATCTGGCTTTTGTACACATCTAGCATACACTCAGCTTCTCGTAACTAATGCTCAAGTGCAAGTAGTTCTAGTATTTACTTCCTCAACTCTTTGAGGTGCTATCCCTTCAGATATGTCAGTACCATATCTTAAGGGATGGAAGCCTTTCTTGGAATTTTCCATAAAATGGAATATGTCCAAGGTGTACTACTAATGTGACAGTCATAATACCCTCTTCACTTTGCTACTGAACACCTTCAGAACTAAGATCCAAGAGGTATCCTTGAGATCATATCTCAAGTTATGGAACAACCAGATAATAAAACACTCATTATTATCCTTATATCATTTTAAATGATTAGGATATCATCTACATTTAGCATGATGAACACAAAGGCACTCCCACTAAGCTTCACATGGCTCATCAAGATTCTATCTGAAATTATAACATTTATAATCTCATCATATCTTATGGTCCAACTTTAAGAAGCTTATTTGAGTCCTTAGATGGATTCCTTAGCTTGCACACCTTGATTTCCTCAACCATGAAGCCCTGGGGCTACTTCATGTGAATATCCTCAGAGAGGTATTTCTAGAGGAATGCAATCTTGACTTACATCTTGAAGATGCAATAGTCAAGTTGTGCAGCCAAGGTTAGCAATATTCTGATGATTTTAAGCATGGTCACCGAAGAGCAAGTCTCATTGCAAGCAATGTCTTCTCTTCCAGTGTGTAGCTCATGGCTACGAACCGTGCTTTGAAGGTCTCTACCTTCTCATTAGATTCCCTTTCTCTTGCAGATCCATTTACACCTTTACAGGTCTTACCCATATAGGTGGATCATCGGGGTTCTATATACAACACTTGTATATGAAGTCTACATTAGACTTTTATTGTTAATCATCCATCTATCCATGCTATGATCTTCAGAAGCTTCATCACATGAAGTTCGATCATTGTCAGATTTCTCTGACACATGGAATCCTTCCTCAAACTCATTTGAAAAGGTTTTAGTGTTTCATCTTTAATTGTCCTTTTAGTTTCCAATTTCAAATTCCTCATTATCTTTTCAAGATTAAATGAGTTCCTATACTTCATTTTTCATCTTGATTCTTAAGAGTCTCTACCTCTAAGAATCTCATCCTTAGAGATGAGATATTTAAGAATCTCAAGGTCATAAAGTAGGTATCCAATACCATCCTTTATTTTCCTAATGAAGCAACACTCTCAAGTGCTAGATTCCATCATGCATGGAACCTTTTTAAGGATATACATTGTAGTCTCTACTACACATATATATACCTGGAAACTAAGGGATAATTATGCTAAAATTCATCTTGATAAGATCATGTCACACATGATCCAATTGTATCTCCCTATAACTCTATTGAGTGAAGGTGTGTTAGGAGGATTGAGATAGAAATGATATTCATATCTCCTTAAGGTATCCTTTGAATTCATCTAACAGGTACAAGCTACCTTGATTAGATCAAATTCATTTTATCTCCTTCAAACTTTGGTTGTAAACCAAAAACGATGAAATCTTTGAACATTTCAAAGGTTTCTAAGTGAAGAGAAGAAATCTCATATCATACATAATCATTAGTAGATATCACATATCCATAATGTTTACTTATGATATAGATGATCTGCATACATCAATATGTATGTGATCCCGAATACCTTGACATCTTACACCATTCCCAAAGAAGGGTGTATTGGACATTTTACTTTGAATACAATATTCATAAGTATGTAAGTTTTGAAATGTTAGACATTCTAATGTTTCATCTCTTACTAGCTTATTGATCAAATCAATAGACAAATGTCCAAGGCTTGATGCTAGATCATTGTCAAATGATCTTCATCCTCCTATTGATCTTAAGGTTTAATTTCAGTATTTAGAAATGTTAATGAACCATTCATTAATTTTCTAATTTAGTGGAGTCCACTAGATTTTAGATTACTTTCTGAAATATCTCCATCATAACTCCTTATGATAGGTCCATTCCAGAATTCATGTTTATTTCCAACATTTAGAAACAAACAATGAGTGTATTCTAGTGTTTAGGTCATAGAGACATTCTCTAAGACTAAGGGCTCTCCCACTGAAATTAACAAGTCTATCAATTCAACAGAGATTATTGCAACCATTGCATCAAAATCCATGTGGATAACTACAGAACTTAAGATCAACTATTCCAGTCTTCTAAAACATATGCAACCCATTGCAAGTGTTGTAGAAGATTGAGATACAATTACAAAACTTTATCTTATTTAATAAGCAAGTCAATATCAATGATTTATGTAGATTATTCTGATGCTCTATCCGAGTCCTTCTCTAAGGATTCTAGACAGACTTGATAGTCATACTATCAACACATCAACTTATTGTAGTATTGGCATTCATCCAGCTCTTTATATGTCATATGGAAGTCATATAAGTACAGTCAACTCTTTGACTATACCTCTTACTTGGGTCCAACCCATGCTTCCACTGCGCTCCCTTTATCTATAAACAACCATTGCTTAAGACTAAGGATCTCTTATGTTAAATTTGAAAGAATTCAATGTAAGAGTATTTCAACATTTATACATGCCTCATTAAATTCATACAATATGAATATTATGAAGCTTCATGAATGACTAGAGTATAGACAGTAGAATGATGACATTCATCATGTCTACATCCATCTAAACCCTTAAAATATTGGTTCAGGTATGTATTCAAACATTTTGAATACATCATCTCTTATGGAGCCACCATTCTGCATGATGCAGAGAATCATGTCATTCATGATTAAATGTTGAGAGCACATATGTATGCCAGAAAGTCTTCTTAGATTTTATAAGGATTAATTGACAATTGTGATCATCATCGATATGTCACTTCCAAAGTACATCCGATGAGATCAAGACTATAGAGACATACAAACCCTAGGGTTGTAGTCCTATTATCTATTTAATTGTCATTCCTCAATATTATGAGGAAACTTGCACATTGCAACCACATACATTATGTGTCCAAATGCAAGTACAATATCTGGATCATGAGTCTAATCCATGATATGTTACTGGTTATCATTGAGTATTTATTGAGTGGGTTTTAATAAAGGATTATCTGAAATAAGAAATTTGCATAAGTGTACATATTTATATATATATATATATACATATTTTACTTTGATTTAGGAATTTTTATATCAAAGTTGCCTTGCCTTGTCAACACTGAAAGTTCATTCCCTTATTTACTTTTAATATAAGAGATATACTTACCAACATATCTCAGCAAGATCTGGGATCTCCTTCCTTATCTTTGTTGCATCCCAATAATATGAGAACCTATAACTCGGATAAAAAGAAGCGGGAACACATTCCGCCTTGCAAGTCCAACTTGCATCTCCCAATTCGGTCTTTAACACCCGGGCCCACCAACCCTAAGGCAATGTTGATCCGTCATTAATTGAACCAACCGTCAACAGGAATACAACTCACTATACGCAATCCAATATCGCCCAATAATATGAGGACCCGATATTGGGGTCACTACGCATACGTCCTTACTCTTTCAAGAAGCGAAGAGCCCGATCCAAATGGATCGTATGCAGGAGCTGTCACTTCGGACAGGCGTCTCCTACATACAATATCTGGCAACGGAACCCTTCGCCTTAACGGGAGACCATGGATGTCACTTATGTGATCCTCCACCTCATATTCAAATTTTAATTAATTATCATGAATCATATTCACATAATTAATTCTTCCATGGGAATTATTAACTCTAATCATATTAGAGCATTCTAATTGGACATAATCAATTTAATCATATTAAATTAATTATCAATCCAATTCAATCAACAAACTTGGATATCTTACTTGAATATATATGGTATTATTCTCAAAGTACGTATTAATTCGTATTTTAATAATTAGAAAAATACATCATAATCCCTCGGGCATTATCCCGACCCTACCCGCTGTCATGGCCAGTACCGACGGGAGTGGGACGGACCGCATACGTTGCAACCTGCTACCCCAGCGATCCCCGACTAGACACCATATCCACCTTGGGAAAGGATAATGCCAAATTGATTAATTTGTACTTGAGATGATCATTGGTTCTTCAACCGAAAATTATACCATATAGTAATCAAACCAATTTTGATTATAAGGAAATTTGCTAGACAAATTCCCAATCCTATTCAAGCAAGGAGTTTGATGATTGTGATTCCAATTAAGATTTAGATCAAATATAAATAATTAATTGGTTGGGGCCAAGTCAATTAGGCAAATAATCATGTTCCAATATTTCACAAATATTTTTCAAGATTATTTCACAAAATTAGTTATTAATTTCACTAATTGACAATCACTTGGTTCTAGATTAGGACTGTAATTTCAGTAGTGACCCCTACTCACTAAAATTATCATATCTCAATCAATTTAAATCCAAATTAGACAAAATCAATTTTCAAAGATTGCTAACTAAATTTAGGACAGAATTCAAGTGGTGTTTCACGCATTTCGAGGCGTATGATAATAGTAATTAACTCTTTAATCATGTTAAAATCTACTGTTCCCGCAACAGTGCATACATGTTCATTAAAACAACCATATCTGGAGCATATGAAATCCGATGTACGTAAACTCAGATCCTAGATCCTATGGTTTCCTTATTTAATGGGGAACAAAATCCAAGAAAATAATTCGTGCTTAAACATTTTTAACATGTCCGAAATTATTTACTAAACAGATCTGCGAAATCAAATGCGATAAAATATTTCGCGACCTTAACGAACCCAAGTCGTCCTCGGTTTGCGAATCATATTCAAAACCGTCAACCTGGCTCTGATACCACTTGTAGGATATGGTTAGATCGTCAAGCGCATCACAGAAGAGTGATCGTCGTATCGAATACGATGAAGAATGACTAGTCGTACTAGTTGTTCTATGCAGCGGAAATTAAAATTTTTCATGCGACGAAACCACATGATCCAAGAACACTTCTCAGATCATTTCGTCTGAATCACAAACAAGTATTAGGATTACCTCTTGAAGCGTGGTTGCGATCAAGTCTCTAAACGAAGAGACCTCCTATCTCAAGTCCGATCCATCGGAGGAGACACTTGCGAGCGTGGGGATGAACCGCATGCTTCTCGCAATCCATGTTGATGATCCAAGCGGTGGATATCCTGATCTCGACACACGAGATCCGACGTCTTATTCATGAGCAAGGCACGCCGAAGTAGACGGAGTTCCACGAGCAAAACATCGGGCAGCATAACGACGGTGCCGCGGTGATGGAGAGCCTCTCTAGGGCATCCATGGTGGACGACCATGAGAGGGAGAGAAAGAGAAAGAGAGAGAGAGATATGCTTCTCAAGCATTATGTGTAAAGAAGAGCAATGGGGTGCCTCTCCTTTTATAGGGTTTTGGGATCCATGGATCTCAATCCATGGGACAACACAAATCCAATGGTTCACATTGATTGTATTTCTTTTAGTGGCTAAGATTTGTGTTGGTAAAAACCAACAACAATTAATTTAATTTAGATTAAATCTATATTGATAAATCAACATAATTCAATCACCAAATTAAATCAATCCACATTGGAGATAATGGAAAGGAGGCTCCTCCCTTCCATATTAGTGGTCGTCCCCCCTCTCCTATTAGGAAAGGGAGATTCCAATGCAATCTCCAAGATTGCATATATCTCCAATATTTGCAACAACAATTGTTGTAAATTATTCTACAAAATAATTCATAATTATTTTGTGAATATTGCAATCTTGCCATTGAAAAATTGTGAATCACATTCACAACCCAAAATAAAATGTAAATTACATTTTCAATATCCAATGTGAATCCAATTCACATTAACATTTAATTAACAAATGTAAATTATAAATAGCTCTCTCTTATATATTATAAATCACATTTATAATATACATGACTAATATTGATATTGCTATCCATATTATTCACATCCATGATGATTAAATCACATTTAATTATCTTGGATCTCTATTCTCTGGTGTCCAAATAATACGAATCACATTCACATTATTTTCATGTTTGATAATTAAATCACATTTAATTATCTTAGATTACTCTCTTTATAATATGAATCAAATTCATATTACTCGTGATAATTAAATCACATTTAATTGTCCATTTTCTCAATGCTCGAATACATATATCAACAATAGAATTATCCATGAACTCTTTCAAGGATAATGTGCTTTCCCCGCAGATACTTGGAGATAAGGACAGGGCGATTGTATTGTTCCACGTATATTGACTTGGATATTGAGATCATATCTCAAATCCAGATCGCGGGCCTCCCATAGATGTTTGATTAAATCAAGACCGCAAATCTAATCTTCTTATTGTATCTGAATCACATTCAGATCAATGTCCAACATTTGGACCAAGATTAGATCACTTCTCTGCTGAGAGGAGTCACTAAAATCCAGACCCGTTTCATCACTCCCTAGGAATGGAAGCGTCATGGTTATACAATCATTTATGATCACATCACCCTCAGGTATTCCCAATACCTGTACATCCTGCATACTGGAAGACTCAGATTAAACCCGAAGTATTAGATCAACTTTACACTGTCTACTTCATGGTTTTATCAGTAAGTTTCTCATTCGATCATTGGAAGTTGGTATCGATCATATACTTTCCAAAAGCATATATCATACCTAGGTCTTGATCATATACTTTCCAAAAGTATATATCAAACCTACAAATTCAGTCAAGCTTCCAAAGCAAGACGACCGCGCACGGGATTTGAATTCTTCCCAATATCTCATGAGTGAGCTCATGTCTTCCGGCTCAGTAAATGAACCTGTATAATCCCTTTGAGAGATCGTACTACTCATATGCCCTTACATGCACACCAGTGCGCCGGTGTATAGACCATGGTTAGGTCATCAACCTATTGGTCTGCCAAATGTACATACTCAGACATATAGTAACACATCTTTCTCCGGTCAGAGGATGTGTGCCTATATCATGACAGCATATGATATAGGACTTCGGTTATCTCGATCTCGTTAAGTCAACTCTTTGACCTAACTAATCTGACACCTCTGAATCTCTATTCCTATGCATAGGACCTGCATCAAGAGGTCGGTCAGATATCAGCCTTCAGAGATAAGGATTGCCATCTCCTACTCAGGCTGGAGATCATCTCTTAAAAATCATTTGACGGTGCTTGATGAGTTCTCAATCTAACTCTTTAGATATTCATCAAATCACCAGCCTCTATGATTCAATAGTTGAATCAACAGTTGTATGATTATTAAGATGGCCATGGTACATAACCCTAATTGTACTAAGGGACCTATTATGCAAATTATTCATTCTTTATTTTAGATCAGGGAATGATATTTGCAATAACATTTATTGCATAATGGCTCGTCGTGGGCTCACATTTCCAACAAATGATGCTTAATTAACACTAATCGTGATTAACTTTCACTAGTCGCGGTTTATCTTTCGCGGCTTACGCTTATCTTTTGCTAACTATTGATTAGTGTTTACTAATGATCACTAGTGGTTTTCAATCCTTCATTAGTTTATTTAATCATATTTAATTAGTCTTAATGACAGTCATTATGGGTTAATGACATCTTAGCCTTCCTTACTTCTCTTTCTTCCGAAAATCATAACAATTCGAAACGAAGTCTGATTCACACGAAACAAATTTCGTTGGTTTTCTCTTGATGAGCCGGATCTTGTTATATAAGATCCGAGATATGCCAAGTTCAAGGCTTTACAATTATAACAACCTTAAAGGAAGTCTCGTCCTCGAGACTAGAAATACAGGCATAACAACCTTAAAGAGGATTGAAACCATAACAACCTTAAAGAGAATGAACCTCATTTCATTTATAAAGAAGATATACAATACACAGTGTTATTACTCAAATAAGTAGGGGTATTTCTCTCTCGTTTATGCCTCTGGTTCCCATATGTCTTCTTCAAACTCTTGGTTTTGCCATAATATTTTAACAAGAGGCACCTCTTTGTTTCTCAACTTCTTGATATCCCTTTCAAGTATTTGTACAGGTATCTCTTGGTATGTCAAGTCTGGCTCAACATGTAAATCATCATAACTTATCTTATGCTCTGGATACCTAATGTACTTTCTCAGATTTGATACATGAAATACATCATGTATTGCCGAAAGATGTGGAGGAAGCGCAAGTCTATAGGCAACTTTTCCAATCCGTTGAATAATTTCAAAGGGACCCACGAACCTGGGTGCTAACTTCCCACGCAAGCCAAACCTCTGAACACCCTTCATAGGTGATACTTTGAGAAATACAAAGTCACCTACCTCAAATTCAAGGTCTCTTTGCCTGGTATCACTATAACTTTTCTGGCGACTCTGGGCAGTTAATAGTCTTTTTCTAGCAAGCTCTACAGCTTCCCGTGTCTCTTGAAGTCTATTTGAATCATAAAGGTTCTTTACTCCGACCTCTTCCCAACACAAAGGAGTAGTACACCTTCGTCCATATAGTGCTTCAAATGATGCCATGCCAATACTTGTATGATAACTATTATTGTAGGTGAATTCTGCAAGAGGCAAATGTTTAATTCACGATCCCTTCCATTCTAAGGCACATGCTTGTATCATATCCTCTAGTGTCTGAATCGTACGTTCTGACTGACCGTCTGTTTGTGGATGATATGCTGAGCTCAAGCATAATTGTGTACCTAAGGATTTCATGAAGTTCTCCCAATAGTGTGAGGTGAATCGTGAATCTCGATCGGAAACTACTTCCTTTGGGATACCATGGAGGCGAATCACATGTGTAATATATAACTCAGCAAGCTGGTCTGGAGTGAAAGATAAGTTTATCAGAATGAAGTGTGCTAACTTCGTCAGACGATCTATTATAACCTAGATACAATCTTTACTACCAGTCGTCTGAGGTAAGCCAGTAACGAAATCCATGGAAATGATTTCTCATTTCCATTCAGGTATAGAAGGGGTTGCAATAATCCCGGTGGCTTTTGGTGTGAAGCCTTTACCTGCTGATAAGTGAAACATGAATTCACAAACTCAGCAACATCTTTCTTCATTTCCGGCCACCAAAAGTATGAATGAAGATCCTTATACATCTTTGTAATTCCTGGATGAATAGATAATCTTGAACAGTGTGCTTCTCATAAGATGTCTTTCCTTAGTTCAGGTGTGTCTGGTACACAAGCTCTGTGATGGTTATATAGTAACCCATCTTGTATCTGGAATCCCTCTATCTCATACTTCTCAAGTTGTTGTTTCAAGTCTTTAAGGACTGGATCATCCTCCTGTCCTTTCTTTATTTTATCCCAGATCTCTGGTTTGTATCGATGAGGAATAGTTATAGTATTAACACTACTATCAAATGGTTTCCATTCACTTAACGTTAATAGTAAACCCCAGAAGTGTATAGCACTCACTAACCCAGGTGAATAAGTTCTTCTGCTAAGGGCATCTGCTACGACGTTCCCCTTACCAGGGTGGTAGGAGATAGTGCAATCATAATCTTTCAACAACTCTATCCACCGTCTCTGTCTCATATTGATCTCCTTTTGATCAAACAGATATTTCAAGCTTTTATGATCGGTGAAGATTTCAAAAGTAATACCATACAGGTAGTGTCTCCATATCTTTAAAGCGAAAACTATGGCAGCTAATTCAAGGTCATGTGTTGGGTAGTTTTTCTCATGTGTCCTGAGCTGTCGTGATGCATACGCAACTACCTTACCATGTTGCATAAGAACCGCCCCAAGTCCTTCTTTAGATGCGTCAGTGTACACTGTAAACCCTTCGCTCCCGGAGGGTAGAGTAAGGATTGGTGCAGATGTTACGCATTCTTTCAGTGTCTGAAAACTAGCTTCACATGTATCAGACCATAAGAATGGGACCTCCTTCTGAGTTAGTCTAGTCATTGGCAATGCTATTTGTGAAAAGTCCTTCACGAATCTTCTATAATATCCAGCTAATCCCAGAAAAGATCGTATTTCGGTGACATTCTTCGGTCGTTCCCAACTCATCAACGCACTAACCTTTGTAAGATCAACTGATATACCTTCCCCAGAAATAACATGGCCTAAGAAAGATACTTCAGATAGCCAGAAGTCACATTTGCTATATTTAGCATACAGTTTGTTCTTCCTTAGAGTTTCAAGTGCCCGCCTGAGGTGGTGTTCATGCAGATACTTATCCTTGGAGTAAATAAGCACATCATCAATAAATACTACTACAAAGTGATCTAAGAACTCCTTGAATACTCTATTCATGAGATCCATGAAGGCTGCTGGGGCATTTGTTAGTCCAAAAGGCATGACTAAGAATTCATAATGCCCGTATCTAGTTCGAAAAGTTGTCTTGGGAATATCTGTATCTTTAATTTTCAACTGATGGTATCCAGATCTTAAATCAATCTTGGAATACACAGTTGAACCATGTAACTGATCAAAGAGATCATCTATTCTCGGTAGTGGATACTTATTCTTTATTTTCCTCTTGTTTAGTTGTCTATAGTCAATGCACAACTGCATCGACCCATCCTTTTTTCTGACAAATAAGACAGGTGCATCCCATGGTGAAGTACTAGGATGAATGAATCCTTTATCTAACAGTTCTTGCAACTGTACCTTTAACTCTAGTAACTCAGCTGGTGCCATCCTATACGGAGGGATAGAGATAGGCTGAGTATCAGGTATGAGAGAGATTTCAAATTCAATCTCTCGCTCAGGTGGTAATCCAGGTAGTTCCTCTCGAAATACATCAGGAAACTCGTACACTATAGGTATTTCTTCCATCATTCTGTCTGACCCTGACGTAGAGGTTACATAGGCTAAATAACCTTGGCACCTTTCTCTAACCACTGTTGTTCCTTCAATGTAGAGATATATTCGATATTATCATTGGATATCTTTCCAATGAACTGGAACTCTATCGAGTTAGGAAGGTGAAACGTTACTGTCTTCTGAAAACAATCAAGACATGCATGATGCCTTTCTAACCAATCCGTCCCTAGGATAAGATCAAAGTCCTCCATTTCTATTAGTAGTAGTGAAATAGGTAATTGATGTCCCGCTATCAGTATTATACAATTATCCAGTATTTCTCGAATTATAAATACTTGTCCTCCTGGTCCCTTGATCAGATAGGACTATTGTACTTCTACTGGTATCTTATCCAAAGCGGGTACTAACCGTCGAGTAATAAATGAATGTGACGCACCAGAATCAAATAAAGCATGTACTAAAAGGCCATAAATAGTAACAGTACCTCGTATGACTGTGCATGAGTGGTAGGCTTGTTCCTCGGTAATTGCTTTTAGTTGGCCATTAGGAATAGGCAAGCTAGAGCCCGCAACACTTTGTGGTGGTTGTTGTGTAGGAGACGCTCCTTGTGAGCCCCGACCTCTACCATGTCTTCCTTCGTGTGTTGCTCCATTGCTCGAGTTGAATGTTATATTGTTAATTAGGGTTGATTTAAACCCTGAACCTCTTAACTTCGGACAATCTTTCTTGATGTGGCCTTCCTGATGATAGTAAAAACACACATGTGCTCTTGTTTGAGCTGAAGATCCACCCACAGAGGTGCTAGCTCCTGCAGTTGAGTCGCGAGGATATAGTGGAGATCTAGAGAAACCCCTTCTTCCTGATAATTCCTGACCCAAGGTTTGTGGTGAGCTTATATTGGAACCGGCTGAATGATAGCGACGATATCTACAATTATAATGTGCCTTGCTTTTGGATGGTCCACCATTTAAGTGGAAACTTCTTCTATGGCGGTTTTCATCCCTCTCCATCTCAATACGAGAGGCGATGTCCATTGCTTCATCTACGGTTGTAGCTCTAAAATCAGCAAGCTTTTCTCGTAAATCTCCTTGAAGACCGCTAACAAATTTGGTAAGACACTCTTGTGGTGAAGCTTCTAGAGCTGGTGAGTACCGTAGTAGCTCAGTAAAGTGGATATGATAATCTCGTACGGTCTTGGAACCCTGATTCAGAGAAGCCAACTCTCTCCTCTTTAATTCTTCCCAATGAGAGGGACAGAAGTGAGCTCGGAACCTCTCTTCAAAGATATCCCATGGAACAGGATCTGCTAACTTCTTGGAAATTGCTCTCCACCGTCGTTGTGCATAATCTGCTAGGGAGTAATCAGCAAAGTGCACCCAGGTATCAACCGGTGCATGGATTATCCTCAACATCCTAGTAACATCATCGAGCCATAACTCAGCCTCGGCAGGTGTCTCTACACCTTTGAATCAAGGAATTTTTCCCTTTCGGTAATTATCTAGTAATGTTTGGTGTCTAAGAAGGGCCTTCTCCATTGCTCCTTCAACCGGGTAGGAGCAGATTCAGTTGAAGGATGGTAACTAGATTCTTCCTCGGAAAGATGGACAGAACCTTCAATCCTGGCATCCGCAGGCTTAGATGCCTCGGGTCTCTCAGCATGTGCATTGAGCCTCTCCTCCAATGCATGTTGCCTTTGCCCCATGTCTTGGAGCATTGCCATCATAGCCGCTAATTGTCTAGACACGTCTTGGTATGCCATGATCCTGGGATGAGTCAAGGTCAAAGGTCAGTTCCTATATGTCTTAGCATGTTGTACATAAGGGACAATGACGTGTGAATGGTACTGCAGTCAGTTATTAAGATCAAAGGATCTTAATACAACCTTAGTTTTCTGAATACCGCTCATAGTTGATAATTACTAAATAAATTACTGGAGTAACCTGGCTCTGATACCAATCTGTCGCAACCCCGTTTCCCCGGGCCGTCAGATCCTCCCATATCCGGATCTGGTTACTCAGCAATAACTTATTCAGCAATCACAACTAACATTCAGAAATAGACTGCCAATAAAAATACTCAGAAGAAAGTATTTCAACACTTTCTATTAACAAATTAAAGTTCAGATGATACATTGTCCCACTTTAATCATTTACATGTAAATCAGCTTGAAAAGAAAATATACAAAAGATTACTAACTACCTTAAAGAGTAATGCTACTGTGGCTGGCAGGATGTCTAATATGTAAGCTGGATGTAATTTTTAAAGTCCTTGCGATGGCTCACCGATACCTGTTGGGTTTTCCATAAATCATAGGATAAAAATTAGCGAATGCTAAGTAACGAAGAAGAGAAAAGCAAACAAATTGGGAAATTTTTTAAAACTTGATATCACAAAATTTTCATTCCTTCTCATTAATTTAAGTCCTATTCCTTTCTATTCCACATCGGAGATTAGTCCAGGGGAACCCCACCATTCTTTGACTCCGAAGCTGTGGATACTTCGGAATTGGAGATTGTGTTGATCTTGGTAAGCTTATGCCACCGCACGTCTTCTCAACCAGTCCTCCAATACTACCCCGATAATTTCTTTTTTCTTTTATTAAACAGGGTCTCAAACCCTCAGCCTAGAAAATCAAATGAGCACACCGTCCTCGAGGACTCGATTGCTTAAAACCTCAGGCTAACATTTAATCATATAACCTAGCGGCTTTAATTACATATTATCGTGACACAGTCGCTATTGAACCACACGTGCCTCCACATGGCACGACCACATCTTCCGTCGTTCCAACCCAAATATATTGGCTCCCGGTACCACGCGTTGCAAAACATTCAATTTGTGTGCACTTATCATAAGAGGGCAACCGTGTACCACCTAGGTAGGGAAACACCAATACGGGTTCCTCCCTACAAACCTACAGGTTGCATGCCCGACCTATAGTTCTACTCCCAGTCATCCTTAACGTGACACACGATCCTTTTCAGGATCTAACTCAAACCACATCAATTCCCATGATGTAATTCTTTCGTTAAGTCTTCGACTTGCATAATCAACAACACTTAGTATAGACTCATATGTATATTATTCATAAACATATATACTCGTATTTATGCCTATTTTAACTCCCAAACCCTAACTCTCAAAGCCAACACATCAATTTGATGCTTAAACCTTATTTTAGTGGGAATCACAAAGCAATTCTTCGTACTTTTTCAAAAATATCCAAAATTAGGGTTCTTCATAGCAAAGAACACAAAATCAAGAATTCCAATAAATTCGTATGAAAACCCAACAGCAAAAGGAAGGATTTCGTTACCTAATTGAGCTCTCTCTCGTGTATGCAAGGCTTTATCGTGTTTCGTTTTTTAGAAAGGCTATTTTAAGGCTCCTGAAAAGATCGAATTTCATTTTCATATCAAAAACGTTAAGAACGTGTCAAGAACGCGAAGAACGAATGAATAACGCGAAGAATGTGAAGAACACGAAGAACACCAAGAAAATATTTTCTCTTAAAATTTCGGCAGAGCTTCCCGTTATATCGGGACATATTTTTCGGAAAATTTCGGCAGACTTTCCCCTTATATCGGGACATATTTCTCGGAAAATTTCGACAGAGTTTCCTCTATAAAATCAAAATTGAGGAAAACAACAGCAAAATTGAAAGAATATACTCAAATAACAAGAGATGAAGAATCGGTAGACACCACGCGTCTTAGGGGAGTGAACTTGTGACGATTCACATGGTCACTAGCGTACATAGCCGCCTGGACCTAAGTAGGGTATTACATAGATTTCTCCATCAAAATAATTATAAAAGCATAATAGAAAGAATAGAAACATAAACGATGGAGAATCGGTAGACACAACGCGTCTTAGATGAGTGAACGTGTGACGAATCACAGGGTCACTGACGTGCATAGACGCCCGCACCTAAGTAGGGTATTACACAGATTTCTCCATCAAAATAATTATAAAAGCATAATAGAAAGAATAGAAACATAAACGATGGAGAATGGGTAGACACCATGCGTCTTAGATGAGTGAACGTGTGACGAATCACAGGGTCACTGACGTGCATAGCCACCCGCACCTAAGTAGGGTGTTACACAGATTTCTCCTCAATCCACAACAGGAAAACAAATCGGAAAGAAAGATGAATCAAGAACAAAACTTGGAAGAACAAGAGGATGAATTGAAAGCCTAGCTTACGAAGCAAACTAAGAGAGGATCGTACCTTTCTCCTTCTCATTCTCCCGGCAGTGCTTCGCTAGCGCTCCTCCCTCGCCTCCCACTCCTCCTCCCGACCTCTCGACCCTAGCCCTTGGGGTGGTGGTTGTAGTGGAAGTCGTAGAGAATGAATGGGTGGGGGTCTATTTATAGGCCCCAGAAAACCACTAACCATGGTTAGAAAACCATGATTTAGGCCTTAACTATGGTTTAGCAGCCCATGATTTTGGCCCATGGTTTTGGCCAAAACCTATCCCAAACTTGGGGCTTAAGTTAGAACATTCCAGAGGATTCTAGATTCGCTAATGACGCTTAATTAACACTAATCGTGATTAGCTTTCACTAATCGCGATTTATCTTTCGCGGCTTACGCTTATCTTTTTCTAACTATTGATTAGTGTTTACTAATGATCATTAGTGGTTTTCAATCCATCATTAGTTTCTTTAATCATGTTTAATTAGTCTTAATGACAGTCATTATGGGTTAATGACATCTTAGCCTTCCTTCTCTTTCTTCCAAAAATCATAACAATTCAAAACGAAGTCTGATTCACACGAAACAAATTTCATTGGTTTTCTCTTGACGAGCTGGATCTTATTATATAGGATCCGAGATATGCCAAGTTCAAGGATATACATAGAAGGACCATGTCTCATTTAAAAGGCCCCCAATATGTATGTATGTATGTATGTATGTATGTATGTATGTATGTATGTATGTATGTATGTATGTATGTATGTATGTATGTTGATGAACCATAATTTTCACCCTTCTAATAATGCAGAAATAACCACGTTCGTTGTAGCCGGGTAAAATCGAAATCTTCAAAAACCGTTTTGAAATATGTAAAGATTTGAAGGTAAAGTGGTTGAATTTATATTTTACTTAAGCAAGACGAAGGTCGAACTCAGGGACACGAGCATCTTAAGTATATTTAGATTCCTATTACTTGAACTAAGTGCTAGATTAAAGATCCATAGGTCAAAGAATGCATGACGACACAACAAAATTCAGAAACAAACATGAAGATATGCATTATTTATTGGTTTTTATGCAAGGAAATGCAATGCTAGACTGATGCAAATTTTCCCTAAGAAGATTAAATACAAGAGAAATAAAAGATCATCAATTTTACTATCCATTTATGAAGCGACTCTCATTGATATGTCATCACAAGGCATGAGAAGGCATTCTAAAAAAAACTATGCTAATGAATTTAATCATCATGAATCAGAGTGTCAAATAAGAAATCCAATCGTGCCATTAGATAGATAATGAAACCAACTTCAAAACGAGATCAAAATCAATTAAAACGGAGCTACGATGCTCAAGATATTCACAAAATAAAGCAGGGGCATAAACACAAGAAAATATGAAGATAACTAGCGAACATGTCCCTGGGAGGGACTAAAATGTAAATACAAATTAGCATGAGGCCTTCCCTGTAAGGAAATACAAGTCTATACTGATGCGAATTTTCCCTAAGAAGATTAAATACATGAGCAATAAAAGATCATCAATTTTAGTTTCCATATATGAAGTGACTCTCATTGATATGTCATCACAAGGCACGAGAAGATATTCTACAAAAAAACTATGTTAATTAATTTAATCATCATGAATCAGAGTGTCAAATCAGAAATCTAATCACGCCATTAGATAGATAATGAAACAAGCTTCGAAACGGGATCCAAAATCAATTAAAACGGAGCTACGATGCTTAAGATATTCACAAAATAAAGTAGGGGCATAAACGTAAGAAAATATGAAGATAACTAGCAAACATGTCCCTGGGAGGGACTAAAATGTAAATACAAATTAGCACGAGGCCTTACCTATAAATTACCCACACACACGATGATATTTTTTAATTATTAAAATCCTATAAGGTTTGAGTGCAAAATACCCCAGGCACGTGTAGATGGCACGTGGTGACTGGACTTTTCTATAATTTTGAAGAAGTACGAGGGCCTCCTTGCAAATTTACCCAATGTGACAATCACGTAGGCTCTAGGCTCGGTGGAGATGCAAGCTCGAAGAAGGCTCGAGCATGGGGCTTGGGCCACGCATCAACTGGGGAGGATCTGGCCTTGGCTAGGGTAGGCCGAGCGTGGAGGTATGTACTAGAGGTTCGGAGATGTTGGTGTGGCCTCATATGAACTGCCCAATCGTGAAGATCAGATGGTTGTTGCTGCTTGTGGAGGGTATGATGTGGCTGAGTGTGGGCCATCGGATGAACACTGGGGAGGCGCTTAAATGACAATTGTAGCTATTTGAATTGCCTTCCTCCGTCGTGGCGGTGGCGGCAGGTTCTTCCTCTGACGAGGCCTCCCATGCTTAGCCTCGCTTTCTCAGGCTCGGTGGAGCTTCCCAAAACATCCTGGAAGGGTGTCGAGGAAGCCAGAGCCCACGGGGAAACATCGGTCGTCTTGAAAGAGGCCAACCAGGTCTGGACGTCAGAGGCGGAGCTGCGCAAGTCCCTTTCCTACAATACTCCGGTTATTGAAGTGTGAAGTACCTGCAAGGTTAATATCGTAGCCGAAGCATGCGGTGTACATTGTGGGTGCAAGGTGGAATGAAATGGAGGGTCGTGATGGGGTGGAGAACGCAGTGACCTTTGTCTTCCCCGATGAGCTCGAAGGAGGGGGTCGGAGTGATCTGAGGTTGTTGAAGAGAGAAAAGGGGATCGAAGTGGTGCGCATGGATGGCAGAAGCGCGACAGAGCTAAAGAGATGATTGATGAATGATGATAGTGTGAGGAGCATCCTAATTAATTGCGAGAAACTTAGGGAAAATACAAGAAGGAGATCAGAAGCTCACCTGGAATTTAGCGGTCGTCGAGCTTGTAATTCAGCTCCTCGACGGAACTCGGGTCATCGCTGGACCCCTACAGCCACTAGGGGTAGCTTGGTAGGGCAGAGCCACTGCATTCTTGTCCTACCATGGCCAGGGGTCATCACCGGAGGCCACCGTCGTCTTCCCTCCATGATCGATCCTCCCCTCATCACGGGGAGGAGGAAAGCGGCAGGGTGAGGCCCCACGTAAAGGCAGACGAATGTGAAGTGGGGCGGAGGCAACATATTTAAAGTTGGAGTGTGACGGTTCTGATGGTGGAGGCGTATCTTTTGTGACGAAAATGGAGCAAGAGAGAGGGGTTAGTGGCGATCTAAGTGTATTGCGAGAATGATAGATGATCGTGCTACATCATGGGTTGGTTGACAGTTGGTGGAGATGGCTGAAGTGGTGGAAAAAATGTAAAAGGTGTAGATGGCGTGCGAGGTGGAGAATATGGGTGAGGGGAAGCTTCAGAGGTAGATGACGAAGTCCTGACCGTTGGATCTAGCGATCCAACGGTCATGAAAGAGGCCCTTTTGGAAGGCTTGGATTAAATCGAGGGAGGCACAATCGAAGGGCGCAAGGAGCGCCACGTGTCGTGAGCAGGAGTAGGCGGGGTTGAGCGGTCTAGATGCGTTCACCCTTTTAATCGGATGGAAGATATTAAATGAAGAGGACAACGGCTAGGATTTGAAGTTCTTAAGCCTGATCGGGTGATGATGGAGTTAGACACATGGCGAAAGGAGGTTTAGGCGCTAGTGGATGGGTGTGATGGAGTTGGAAGGTGGATCAGGTGGCTAGAAACCACTGCGGGATTGGACAGTGAGATGGAGGGCTCCAGAAGACCATCAATGGTTGTTGGCGCCTGCACGTGGCAAGAGGCGATGCGTCCACGTGGCTCAACCAGAAGGAGCCACGTGGCCCAATCAGATTATTCAAAAGAAGAAGGTGAAATAAGACGGAGAAGGAGGCTGATTTTGGAAAAGCTCAAAACACAAAAGTTGTAGATCTTGATGAGATCTACAAGTTTCATGTTGACCAAAATCGTAAAAAAGGTCAAAAAAAGGTAGAAATATTTTTGTGAACGTTTTTAAGGGTAAAAACACCACAGATTTTTTTTGTTATTTTTTTGTATTTTAACTTAATCCACGACTCTCATATAGACAGGGATTTATCTGGTTTTTATTGGCACTTAGTCTAATCTAAGGGGTTAACAACCACAAATTAATGATATGAAACTGGGTTTCATCAACCCCCTATACTTAAACTATGCTTGTCCCCAAGGATCACAAAAATGAATGAGTTGGATTAACCTCCCTTGTGCATGTCGTACAGGATCTGATCCATTCAAAAACTCCCAATTTTGGAGATCAAAATCTTAGAGCTCAACCCAACCTTAATCAAGAGGCATCAAGTCCTCTAATTTTCCAGACTCTCTATTTGATACATATGAACTAAGGATATGAATTTAGGCGTTGACTGCATTCATGAGAGTAGAGTAAAAACGTCACCCAAGGTCTCGGTCCAAGAAATTCTCCAAGGACCCAATCCTCAAAACTAGGGAATAAATCAAATATCGCATCCAATACACCGTCTCTTTAGTTGTCAGTCTTAGAATTGTAAGTGGCAGGCCAATTGATGGAGGGTTTTAGGATTGGTCATTTCTTCTCTCCCTCTCATTAGAATAAGGATCCACTCGAGTGCCTTATTAACTCAACGCATATTTTTGACGTTGATCAGTGTGCCCGTCACAAGAAGTTATAGTCGTCTGCACTTGTTTTCCTGGAATACACGGGGGTGTGTCTTTTTTGAGTACCTATCGTACCTTCTGCATCAGACTTGTAGCGTTTACAATGAAAAGCCCTTTTTGGTGCAAACCCGACTCCTGGCCCTAATAGTAGTGGTCCAAGTGGAAATTTTGAAAATGGTTGGGAGCGCTCATCTTTGATGGAATCTCTTTTCGATATTTCACTTTGTGGAATGAGAGCTTTTCTTTCAACAATGATATTTAAATGATTTGCAATATTGTTGGCTAGCTCTACTGATTTTACCAAGAGTTGGCACACACAGATCAACAATTTTTTATTTATTTCACACCATGGCACTGATAGCCCGCCCCGCACCCTATGTTAATTCGATCAGATTAATGTCCAAATTAATGTTAATCGTTCGTTGCAGTCGGATACGAGAGGCTAGTCAAAAAACCACTTCTCAATTAATGTTAAGTTAATTTTAAGCGGCAGATTTTTTTTGCTTGGTGGAAGTCCAAGGTCGAACTCAGGGAGGCATCTGTCTCCTTAGGTAAAATTTTAGCAAAATCCAAGTGTGAGATTTTCGGGAAATATATTTTTGGTCTTTTTCGGCTTTTCTATGCAATACACATGCAAAATCAGGCCAAATTAAATGTTAATTCAGAAAGATGGTCAAAATAATTCCAAAAATTATGAAACTTGGCCAGATGATTAATTATGATGAAAATGATCTACACTAATTTTTTGGAATTTTTAGACACTAAACGAATTTACTCTGAATTAAATATGCAGACAGGATGATTTTCAAAATTTAATTTTTAATAAATAACAAATCACAATTTCTTCAAGAGATAAAATTATTCTAGATATCACTCAAGATAAGGAATCCAGGAAAATTGACAGATCTTAATTCCAATGTGAAATGAATTTACTAAAATTAAAATGCGAAAACCACTCAACAATTTATTTAGGCCTCAATATGTGTGCAAATGACATGAAATTTTTATGGCATGTTAAGAATACTGTCCTTAAGCTACTGTAAATTTTTTGAGGATTTTTTGGAACCACAGAGAATTAATTAGAAATTAAAAGGTGTCACTAGGCAAAATATTCCAAAAATATACCAATTAATTCATTAATAATTCCACTGAAATTACAAAAATGTGACATGTGGCTCAATAGACAGAGGACAAGTTTCTCAACAAAATGCAACTTTTAGAATTGAAAAAAGATGTAATATGCAACCTAGGGATGCGTGCAAACACAGGGGTGTAAATGCAATACAGGAAAATAAAAATACAAAAAGCAAATATGCGGACAGGGACTAAAATGCAATTACCTATTATGCTGGGGACTCAAGTGCAATTTCTCCAACAGGCAAGTGCTCCTCACGTGGGCTCAGCTTCACAGGGACCTTTTTGCAATATCTGAAAGCTCCAGGGGCCTCTGTGTAAATTTCCCAGGCCGCACGTGCTCCTCACGTGGGCGGCCTAGGTTCGGATGGCTGCGGAGGTCTGGAGTGAGGCTCGGACGACCCAAGCCTAGGCTTGGAGAAGAGGCTCGGGCGAATCTACGTGGCAAGTTGTGGACCGTTCGATCAACGTGATCGAGCGGATGGTGATATGGACGCGTGGCGTGACCTCGGGCCTTTGGATCGATGCTGATCTAACGACTCCTGCGAATACCGGTGAGGAGGTGACGTGGCTCGCTGAGGGCCGTTCAATCAACGTGATCGAACGGATGCTGTGCGTCTGCTCCGACGATCCTCCGCTACCTGCGGAGGAGATGGCGGGGCTCCGACGAAGGTGCCTTAGCTCCGCCCGTCCTTCCTCGTGTCGATGACGCTCTCCTACTTGTCGGAGTCCCAGAAGACTCGAGGCGATGCGGCGGAGATGCTGGTGGTCTCAGGAGCGGCGGAGGGCGGTCTGACGTCGATGGCGATGAAGCTCGAAGTCGTCTCCGACGATCTTCCGTTCAATGAGAAGAGGGGAACCTGCAAGTGTTAAAGATAGAGTCGGAGCTCGTGCGTGCGCCTGTGGAGAAGTGAAGATAGTCGGTAAGGCCTAAGGAGTGATGGAGATGGGTTGGCGATGGTGCTCCGGCCAAGTGGCGGAGCTGGAGCTGTTGGAGGATGAAGTGAGTCGTCGGCGGGCGTAGAGGTGGCCGCGAAGATGAGAGCTCCGACGCGGAGTTCGGCGGAGTGGAATGGAAGCGTGGTAGTGACCGGAGGCGGAGAATGACCAGCGAGAAAATCGACGAAGAGAAGAAGAGAAGATCGGAGAAGAATGGAGGGTTCACCTGGGGATTGGAACTCCTTCTCGGGTTCCAAGTCGTCGCTCGAAGGGCCGGTGGCTCCCTGAGCTCAAGCAGCGTCGAGGAGGGCAGCTGCGACACGGCAGAGATGCCGTGGATCTCGCCGGAGAAGACGCCTGTCTTCGCTCGAAGAGACGGCCAATTGCTGTCACCAATCGAGAGCTCTGAGCTCGGGGGTTTCTCCTGTAATTGCGGATGAGGCTGAAGTTGGCCGGTGGTGGAGTATTTAAAGGGTGAAGTAGAGGAGCGGCCTGGTGATGTAGCGAAGTTCATGGAGGTAGTGGGGTGTAGCTGGCGATTGACGTGGGAAATGAAGTGGCTGACGAGGATGACGGATGAGTGGGGAAGGACGTGGAGTGATTGGTGGTCGGAGATGGTGGTAGGCGTGGTGGCGAAAATAGAAAGGGGGTGGCTTGTTTCACAAGGGCGAGATCGTGGGCGAGAGGCGTCCGGAGGTAGACGACGAGGCCCTGTCCGTTGGATCTTGTGATCCAACGGCCCAGATCAAAGCGTGAAGGGACGTGTGGGATTAGATCAAGGTGCGGTGATAAGAGGTCGTGATCGCGCCACGTGGAAGCAGCTGGGCAAAGCGCGAGCGAGCGGCTGGGATCAAGTCAAGGCGATGCGATCTGAAGGTGCGGAACCTGCCACGTGTCGTGGTGAGGCAGCGGTGCCAACGAACGGCTTGGATGAAGGGTTGAGGTTAATCGAAGGGACGAGGGACGCCAAAGGAAGAGCGGCTGTGATGGAAGGATCGCGGGCTTGATCAGATGGTGTACACGCCGCCACGTGGCGAGCTCTGGAAGAGGCGCGGATGGGCGGGTCAAATGAGACAAGGGGATGATCTGACGTTGTGGATTTGAGGCGCACGTGGAAGCAGCCCAGCCGTTGGATATAGAGCGTAATCCAACGGCTGTGGTAGCGGGCGGATGAGGCAAGGGGTGCGGGCCGCGTGGCGCAACCAGAGGGCGCCACGTGGCCTGCTGTGAATGGCTGAAAGAAAATATATGTGTAGAGAGAAAAGGGGGCCGAATTTGGAAAAACTCAAAATATGAAAGTTTTAGATCTCGATGAGATCTACAAGTTTCATGTTGACCAAAGACGGAGATGAGGTCAAATATGATACATAAATACAAAGATACAAATATACATATATGTCGTATACAAAGTGGCCCAAAAACCCAACTTTCTCATACGAGCTCCAAATTGGATGAAATTAGTCTCATTTTAAAGGTCTTTTAATGTGGAGTATTCTAAGAGTAAGTAGACCTATTTCAGAGTTTGTATGAGGGCTTTATGTGCATTTTAGTGTACAGGGGTTCTGAGGCTTTATTAGCTAAATTACAAGGGGGAATTTTTGGCCTTCTTCCCTATATTATTAACTAAGGAGTACATATTATAAAGAAGAGGTTATTTTAGTGAATAGTTATTTTACAAGGGATTTTTGGATTCTTATTTGAATGCAAATGGACTGCTAAAATGAATGTATTATGTATGTATGCATGAGTGCTATTTATGCATTATAAAGGGAAATATGCCTCTATTTACTCGGGAACAAGGCTCTATTTTTGACTTTTGAAGTGATGAATCACATATTCATCAGGCACTTAGGTTAATATCGAGAGATTAGCATAAGAACCAAGTTCTAATACTGGCTAAAATGCTGACACTCATGTTTCATGAAGCCTTCAATGATTTTATCCCAACCTCGAGCATAGATCAAATCCAGACTTGAATCCCTCGTCGCAGTCCCTCAAGTGAAATTACAACTCATCTCATCATGATCGCAGTCATGTATGTGAAGAGCTGATCATATTCTTAAGATAGGAGACTAAGCATGCAATATATCACGTAAATCTAGAAACCTAGGAAAATGTGGATGATTAAGTCTAAGACCCTGATGGTTAAGGTTGGATAACCTAAAATCTCAAGACCTCATAAACCGAGTATTCTCGAACATTTCTGATCCAGAGTGGACGTGAAAATGTAAGGTATTTAATCCAACTCCTTCATCCAAAAAAGTTTTTTGATCAAATTTTTATGAATACTTTAAAGTACATCATGACTGCCTAAACTCAAATGAGTAGATGCATCTACATTCAGTCAATATAGATGTAAGTACATGTTGAAACCCTTTCCTTGAGGACGAAGCCTTACACGATGTCCTCTAAACCACCTACTCTGCTAAGAGAAAAACCCTCACTAAACGCAGCTACTTATTTGGGTTTAGTAGTCACTTTTAACTCTAAAAGTTTTTTTTTATTTTTCTCATTTTTATGGATTTTTGAGCAAAGTTAGAACACAAGTTAGACTCACTTTCCTTGAAATCAACAAAACATTTTCAACGCCATGTCACACCAATAAAGATATTCCAAGCATTTTTGAACTCATTTTTGAAATCATTTTCAAAAATATTTTTCTTTAAAAATAGTGTAACATAATATTGAAAAACTTTGAAAATATTTTTGTCCACTTAGTTCAAAAAACTGTACTTTAGCCCAAAAAGTTCTAAATTTTTCAAAATTTTCAAAATATAGCTAAAATGCAAATATGGTATATACGGTATACCCCCTATACTTAAACTTTGCATGTCCTCATAGCACTAGATGATACAATGTCATAGGTCCATTAAAGTATAGAAAAATATATGGGAACTGAGCTGGGCTCCCCTATACTTAGGTTAGAAATAGCCTAAGTATCAAGGTAAGGAAAGATGAGTAAGAAAAATCACGGGGATTCAGGGCCCCCCTATACTTAAGTTGAGAGTAACCTAAGTATAAAGATGAATAAATAATGTTGGGGGAGACCTGAGGTGAATGAAGAAGTAGGATGGATGTACAAATGAGCGGATGAATCGTCAGAGATGAATAGAGTATCTAATGTCTAGGGGAGGGTGTTGGAGCAAACAAGGCTCAAACGAGAATGCAAAAACCCTTTGATTCTCCAGCTCACACATGAAGTCAACATGTGTTGGTTAATTATCTTGTCTTTTTTATTGATGATTAACAACATTCTAGTTTACGTGGGAAACAAGAAAAAGTTGAAATAAAAACATCCTACGTAAACAAGAGTGTTGCTCTTCCAAAATAATATTTTACTCCATTTTAGATTGACTTGCAATTATGAGTCTAAATTATTTGCTTAAGGTTTATCACTTATTAAACGTGAGCACATGAATCTAGCAATCATCATCTACCATTCATTCCCATTTTCCATTAACCTAGGTGATCAATCCAAGAAGGGAGGTTCAGAAATAAAACTATGCAGTCGATAGAAATCATGATCTAGACTACGCGAGAAAACATGAAGTGCCTTGAGCAAAATTCGTGAAAACTTGAACTGAATTTAAAAAAACAAATGTATGCAAGTCGATGAAAAACCACACCTAACATGCTTCTATTGGTGAAGAATAACATCTTTTGATTTGTCTAAATGAAGCGATGTTTATGTGCATCTATAATTTAAGTGTGTCCTACATACGATCAAACACATATAAATAAAATGTAAAAATAGCTCCAAGAGCCGCGTGCCTGATCCAGGTCAACACTCAAGTGGGGAGATCTCCACACAACCACATATATCATTCTTTTACAAGCACGAGTCTTCGAACGAAGACCGTTGTAAAGACGATTACTACAAAAAAATGCAAGGCAACATTATTTCTTCTACGATATTTCTCTAAGGATGTTTCTGCGGCTACTCACAACAGGGAGCTCCTGCTCCTCCCCCCTTGAACACCAAGGGCCCTGCCACAAAAACAAGTGTTAGATAACCATCAAAGAAATTTTAATGATGCATGACAACAACATGACCTATGAATAAAAAATGAAGACTTAATTAAATAATAAAAATCTAAATACTAAACATGTGTTGTATCCCCGGCAACGGCTCCATTTGACGAACCAAATTTTCACCCTTCTAGTAATGTGGAATTAACCACGTTCGTTGCAGCTGGGTAAAATTAGAATCGTCAAAAACTGCTTTAGAATATGTAAAGATTTGAAGGTAATGCCGTCGAATTTATATTTTGCTTGGGAAAGCCCAAGGTCAAACTCAAGGACATGAGCCTCTTAAGTATATTTAGATTCCTATTACTTAAGCTAAGTGTTGGATTAAAGATCCATAGGACAAAGAATGCATGACGACACGACATAAAGCAAAAAAAAACATGAAGATATGCATTATTTATTGGCTTCTTTTATGCAAGTAAATGCAAGGCTAGACTGATGCGAATTTACCCTATGAAGATTAAATACATGAGCAATAAAAGATCACCAATTTTAGTATCCATTTATGAAGCGACTCTTGTTGATATGTCATCATACGGCAAGAGACGTCATTCTACAAAAAAACTACGTTAATGAATGTAATCACCATGAATAAGAGTGTAAAATCAGAAATCCACTCATGCCATTAGATAGTTAATGAAATCAGCTTTGAAACAAGACCAAAATCAATTAAAATGGAGCTAGGATGCTCAAGATATTCACGAAATAAAGTAGGGGCATAAGCACAAAAAACATGAAGATAACTAGCAAACAGGTCCCTAGGAGGGTAATACCATAGAGGGTTTGAGTGCAAAATACCCCAGGTGCGTGTGGACGTCACATGGTGACTGGACCTGTCTGTAATTTTGAAGAAGTACGAGGACCCCTTGCAAATTTACTATTGTGCACATGACAAGCACGTGGGCTCTAGGCTCGGTGGAGATGCAGGCTCGGAGGAGGCGCGAGCATGAAGCTCGGGCCACGCGTCAACTGGGGAGGATCTGGCCTTGGCTAGGGTAGGTCGAGCCTGGAGGTTCGGAGATGTTGGCGTGGCTTCATATGAACCACCCGGTCGTGAAGATCGGATGGTTGCTGCTACTTGCGGAGGGTATGATGTGGCCGAGTGTGGGACGTTGGATGAACATCGGGGAGGTGCATCAACGGTAATTGTAGCTTCCGAATTGCCTTCCTCCGTCGTGGCGGTGGCGCTGGGTTCTGACCTTCGACGTGGCCTCCCATGCTCAGCCTCAATTGCTGAAGTCCGATGGAGCTTCCCAGAACATCCTAGAATGGTGTCGAGGTAGCGGGAGCCCACGAGGAAACGTTGATCGGCTTGGAAGAGGCCAACCAGGTCTGGACACCGGAGGTGGAGCTGCGCAAGTCCCTTTTCGATGATACTCCAGCTATTGAAGTGTGAAGTACTTGCAAGGTTAATATCGTAGCCGAAGCGTGCGGTGTACATTGTGGGTGCGAGGTGGAATGAGATGGAAGGTCGTGATGGGGTGGAGAACGTAGCGGCCCGTTTGTCTTTCCCGATGAGCACGAAGGAGGGGGTCGGAGTGGTCTGAGGATGTGGAAGAGAGAAAAGGGGATCGAAGTGGTACGCGTGGATGGCAGAAGTGCGATAGAGCTAAAGGGATGATTGATGAACGATGATAGTGCAAGGAGCATCCTAATTAATTGTGAGAAACTAAGGGAAAATACAAGAAGGAGATCAGAAGCTTACCTGGAATTCGGCTATCGTCGGTCTTGTGATTGAGCTTCACGACAGAACTCAGGTCATTGTTGGACCCCTACAGCCATTAGGGGAAGCTTGGTGGGGCAGAGCCACTACATTCTTGTCCTACCATGGCCAAGGGTCATCACCGGAGGCCATCGTCATCTTCGCTCCTTGATCAATCCTCCCCCTATCACGGGGAGGAGGAGAGGGGATGGGCGAGGTTCCACGTAAAGGCGGACGAATGTGAAGTGGGGCGGAGGCGACATATTTAAAGTTGGATCTCGGCGGTTCTTATGGCGAAAACGTATCTTTCATGGCGAAAATGGAGCGAGAGAGAGGGGTTAGTGGCAATCTAAGTGGCCCGTGAGAATGATAGATGATCGTGCTACATCATGGGCTGGTTGACAGATGGTGGAGATGGCTGAAGTGGTGGAAAAATTGGAAATGGGGCAGATGGCGTGCGAGGTGGAGAATGTGGGTGAGGGGCAGCTTCAGAGGTAGATGATGAAGTCCTGACCGTTGGATCTAGCGATCCAATAGTCATGAAAGAGGTGCTTGTGGAAGGCTTGGATTAAATCGAGGGTGGCACGATCGAAGGACGCAAGGAGCGCTACATGTCGTGAGAAGGAGCAGGCGGGGGTGAGCGGTCTAGATGTGTTCGCCCTTTTAATCGGATGGAATATATCAAATGAAGAGGAGAACGACTAGGATTTGAAGTTCTTAAGCCTGATCGGGTGATGATGGAGTTAAACACGTGGCGAAAGGAGGTTTAGGCGCTGGTGGACGGGTGTGATGGAGTTTGAAGGTGAATCAGGTGGCTAGGAACTGCTGCAGGATTGGACGGTGAGATGGAGGACTCTAGAAGACCGTCAATGGTTGCTGGAGCCTGCACTTGGCAAGAGGCGATGCGGCCACGTGGCTCTTCCAGGAGGATCCACGTGGCCCATTCAGATTATTCAGAAGAACAAGGTGAAATAAGAGAGAGAAGGAGGCCGATTTTGGAAAAGTTCAAAACACAAAAGTTGTAGATCTTGATGAGATCTACAAGTTTCATGTTGACCAAAATCGGAAAAGAGGTCAAACAAAGGTAGCAAAATTTTTGTGAGAATTTTTAAGGGTAAAAACACTACAGATTTTTGTTTTGTTATTTTTTTGTGTTTTATCTTAATCCATGACTCTAACATAGATAGTGATTTATCTAGTTTATATTGACACTTAGTCTAAGCTAGGGGGTTAATAAACGCGAATTAATGATATGAAATTGGGTTTCATCAACCCCTTATATTTAAATTGTGCTCGTCCCCGAGCATCACAAAAATGAATGAGTTGGATTAACCCCCTTGTGCATGTGCGTACAGGATCTGATCTGTTCCAAAACTCCCAATGTTGAAGATCAAAACTTTAGAGCTCAACCCAGCCTTAATCAAGAGGCATCAATTCCTCTAATTTTCCAGACTCTCTCTCTGATACATATAAACTAAGGAATTAAGGATATAAATTTAGGTGTTGACTGCATTCAGGAGAGTAGAGTCAAAACGTCACCCAAGGTCCCGATCTAAGAAATTCTCCTAAGAACCCAATCCTCAACACTAGGGAATAAATCAAATATCGCGTCCAATCCACAGTTTCTTTAGTTGTCAGTCTTAGAAGTGTAAGAGGCATGCTGGTTGATGGAGGGTTTTAGGTTTGCATCATTTCTTCTCTCCCTCTCATTGGAACAAGGATCTACTTGAGTACCTTATTAACTCAATGCATATTTTTGGTGTTGATCAGTGCGTACGTCACAAGAAGTTGGTCTGCACTTGTTTTCCTGGGAATACACTGGGGTGTGTCTTTTTTGAGTACTTATTGTACCGTCTACACCCCGACTTGTAGCATTTATAATGCAGAGTCCTTTTTTAATGCAAACTCGAATCTTGGCCCTAATAGCGGTGGTCCAAGTGGAAATTTTGAAAATGATTGGGAGCGCTCGCTTTTGGTGGAATCTCTTTTTGATATTTGACTTTTTGGAATGAGAGCTTTTCTTTCAACAATGATATTTCTTTGATTAGCATTGTTGTCGGTTAGTTCCACTACTTTTACCAAGATTTGGCGCATACCGATCAACATTTATTTATTTATTTCACACCCTATCACTTAGGTTAATATCAAGAGATTAGCATAAGAACCAAGTTCTCATACTATATAAAATGTTGACAATCGGGTTTTGATGACCGCGAAAACCGAGAGACTAAGGTGAGAAGGTATCAATGGTCATTGCGACCTCAACCCCTCGGATCGGGTTCAATCAAGAAAAGATCAAGACCACCAAATATGAAATCAAACAATCAGGTCAAAAACAGCAGTCTCGCTATTTTATTTTACCTGGTATAGCTACGAGGGTCGAAAACAAGGAGCACGAGATGGAAAAACCTACAAAGAAGTCGAGATTCAAAAATAAAGATTTTTGGTGGATTTTTATATTTTAAAATTTTTTGTGATTTTAAAATTAAGAAAAATATGTAAAAGAATGGAAATAGGTACAAACCGACAAGTATTGAACACATCAAAACAAGTCAGAAAATTCAAATAAAAATATTTTTGAATATTAGAGATATTCAGATGTTTTTGGTATTTTTCTTAGATTTTTCATATTTTTAGTTGATTTTATAAAAATGAAACACGATAAAAAATGAAAGTTACTGTGCAACCAGAATCAAAAGGCCATTTAAAAATATCTAAATAGCCTATAAAATTCAAGCAATAATTTTATGACAAATTAGAAACAAAATCCTAACTATAGAAACTGAAATGATATTTTTTTGTTTGTAAGAATTTTTAATGATTTTTCTAAGTTTTTAGGGTTTTTCAATTTTAGGGGTTTTTATAAGTCCAAAAGCAATGAAACTTGAACATAATAAAAAATACACACAAACAAATACAGTGATTTTTTTTGAATTTTTTAGAGCCTTTTTAATATTTTTAGTTAATTTTTCAAATTAAATAGAGGCAAAATCAGAGGTTTTTGATAAAAATAGAAAATGAAAACAAAAATGTCCCAAAAATTCATAGAAAATTTTACACAATGGCAAGCGCCACCTGTCCAAATTTCGTGAAGTTTGGATGAGATTGGATATTTTATTCAAACAATTAAAGAGACACATCACACAAGGACCTAAGTGCAAAGAAAGTAAGTTCCAAGGGCCAAACAATAACACACAAAAAATGTATTGGGCTAAATATGCAAAAAGCCCAAGGTCGTATGAGGATGGCACGTGAAACACACAAACAGCGGTATAAATGCAATTCTTATTTATAAAAGTTCAAACAGCAACATCAATGATGCTCAGGCAAAGATATGCAATTAACCCACAAGTCACGTGCTAGACCACATGCTCCACGTACAGAAGGACTAAATAGCAAATAAAATAAACACGAGGTCCTAAGTGCAAATTGTGCAAACTAAAAATAACTTCTAAAAATATTTGCAGGACTAATCGGAAATGAGAAAAGTGCGAAGGGCCTAAGAGTAAATTACCCTTTATTACAGATCAACCGACCAAGGGGGGCTTCACTTAAGATCGGACGATTGTGATTGGGTGATACCCCTTCGGTGATGGACGGCTGGCAGAGGATCCTCAGATAGATCCAACGATAGAGATCTCCTCAAAGATGAAGGGTCACGATCAGAACTAGCGATGGGGCTCGATCCAACGACGGAGGCGCCTCCAGGAAGAACTGCGAAGAATTTGTCACCGGCGAGCTTCGCCCGATCGATATGAGCTGCTGGGGCGTCCTCTGAAGCTTCTGGAATGAGGAAAATGAAGTCGATGACGATCTGCAGCTGCTGCTGTTCTCGATGAGGCCGGGAGGTCCTAGAAGACCCTAGCAATGCAAAGGCACCTGGAGCTTTGTGCTTCTGAGCTCGAACCTCCAGATGAGGCTCGTTTGCTTCCAAACCTGCACAGATCAATCGCTGGGTCGAGTGCAAATTGCCACGACCCGTTAGAGGGCGAAATGGTGAAGGGGTGAGGCAGAGCGGGGCTCTCCAGCACGGCGACGGCGGAGGAGAGCATGAATCCTATTCCTGGGTGATCTAGGGGGAACAGAGGGGTGCAGGATAAGATTGGTGAAGGTGGTGGGTGGTCGGAGCAACATCTGGAATGTATGATAACATTGAACGAGCTTAATCTACCAAACTTGATAAAATGCGAAAAGTTCTAATCCTATGCGACTAAGACTAAACTAAGGCTACCTGATGAAGGATGGCGTCTGGATTGAAGGTCGCGGACCTTCGGGGGTCGTCGCCTCGATGGATCGACGGTCCAGAGGTTCGGGCTCGCCGGTGACGGAGCACGACGTAGAGCTCGCCAAATCGGAGGCTTCCGTCACCCAAAACCTCGCTGCGATTCTCTCTTGCGTCAGTTGTCACTCAGACGAAGATGAGGAGGTCCCTGGAGACGAGAGGGATGGCCAAAAATAGGAAGAAGTTGTGGCTCCTTGATGACTCGAAAATCCCACAGTCCGGGTTAAGGTGTAATCAGGGTCGTTGCAACCTGAACCGCAAGGTTAAGCCAATCAAGAAAACGATCAAGACCACTACATACAAAATCAAACAATGTGGTCAAAACAACGATTTTATTTTACCTGGTATAGCTACCAGGGTCGAACACAAGGAGCACGGATCAGAAATCCTACGAAGTAGTCAAAAAATTAGACACTAAAACAAGTCAGAAAATTCAAGTAAAAATATTTTTGGATTTTAGATATATTCAGATGTTTTTGATATTTTTCTCAAATTTTTATGATTTTCAGTTGATTTTATAAAAATGAAATAAAGCTGAAAATCAAAGGCACTGTGCATCCAGAATCAAAAGGCTATTTAAAAATATATAAATAATTATAAAATTCCAGAGATAATTTTATTATAAACTAAGGAGAAAACACTAACTACAGGGACTGAAATTGCATTTTTTATTTTTAAGAATTTTTAATGATTATTCTAGGTTTTCGAGGGTTTTTCAGTTTTTAGAGTTTTTATAAGTCTAAATGCAACAAAACTTGAAATTGAAGCAAAAATACGGCAAAACAAACAAACAATAATTTTTTTAGATTTTTTAGAGTGTTTTTGATATTTTTAGTTGATTTTTTAAATTAGTCTGAAGCAAAATCAGAGATTTTTGAATTTTTAAAAATCAAAAATGAAAATAAATATGTCCCAAAAATTCACGAAAATTTTTAGAACTTGGCAGGAGCCATGTGTCCAAATTTCATGAAGTTTGGATGAGATTTGATATTTTATTCAAGAAATCGAAGAGATATAGCATACAAGGACCTAAGTGCAAAGAAAGTAAGTTCCAGGGCCAAAGCGTAACATACATAAGAAGTATGGGGCCAGATATGCAAAATATCCCAAACCGCACGAGGACGGCATGTGAGTTACAGAAACAGAGGCATAAATGTAATTCTTATTTATAAAAGCTCAAACAGTAACAGCATGAAAGCTCAGCTGATGGTCTGCAAATAACCCACAAAGCACGTGCCAGGCCACGTGAACGACACTCAGAGGGACTAAATTGCAAATAAGATAAACACGAGGTCCTAAGTGCAAAATATCCAAGCTCAAAATAACTTCTAAAAATAATTACACGACTAATCTGAAATGCAGAAAGTGAAGAGGACCTAAGTGTAATTTACCCTTTATTACAGATACAACGGCCAAGGGTTCTTCACTTGAGATCGAACGGTTGAGAACAGGCGATACGCCTTCGATGATGAGCAGACAAGATCTGATCCTCAGATGGATCCAGCGGCTGAGAGCTCCCCATAAGCGAACGACGGAGATTAGAACTAGTGTGGGGGCTCGATCTGACGGCGGAGGAGGGACCTGGATGAGTGGCGAAGAACTCACCGCCGGCGAACTTCGATCGGTTGTTGCGCGTAACTGGAGGGTCCTCCGAGGCAGCTAAGATGGGCGAAATGAAGCTCAAGGTCGTCTGCAGCTACTGATGGGCTCCAATGAGGCTGGGAGCGACTGGAGTGCTCCGGCGATAAGATGGACCTAGAGCTCCTGTGCCCCAGTGTCTGAACCTCCCAGATGAGGCCTATTCTCATTCAAACCTGCACAGGACGAAAGCTAGGTCGAGGGCAAAATGCCTCGACCCGTTAGCGGGCGGAATTGGCGAAGGGGCAAGGTGGAGCGGAGCTCTCCGACAAGGCGACGACGGAGGAGAGCTGAACCCTATTCCCTGGCCAACTGGGGGATGAAGGGGCATAGAAGATGGAGTGAGGTCTCGTGAAGGTGAAGGGATGGTCGGAGGTATGAATCGATGGATGGAGTATGGAGAATGATCTTATGAAAGCTTGATGGCCAGAATCTAACATTTGAAATCTAAGGCAAACTAGACGCTATCGAAGGTACCTGATGGCTGATGTCTTCTATGCTGGAGGTCGTGGACTTGCGGGGGTCGTCGCCTCAATGGTTCTACGCATCCAGAGGCTCGGGCACGCCGGTGGAAGAGTACGGTGAGAAAATCGTCGGATCAGAGGCTTCCGACATTCTAAACCTTGCTGCGACTCTCTCATGTCAGTTGTCACTCAGACGAAGAGGAGGAGGTCATCGGAGAGGAGGGGAAGGTCCAAAGATGAGAAGGAAAAGCGGCTCCAGGTGGTTATATACCTTGCAAGGTCTGAGAAGATGGGAGTGAAAGCGCGCGGATCGAGGAGCGGATACCTAATGATGATATCGGGCGAGTGTCTTGGATCATTCCTCAACAATCGGAGCCGCAGAGTGATGCAAATGGAGGTCGAATCACTTTGAGAAATTTGAAGAGAATCGGGTGGAAGGAAGATCCGCCGAGCAATGTGGTCCAAGGGGGGCAGTTGACTGAGGTCAACGATCCCCCGGGACCAATAAGATTATTCCGAATCAAAATTATTTAGAAATTAAAAAAATAGCAAATGATTTTATTTAAAAATATATACAGAATAAAAAATGTTTATATATTTTCAACTATTTTTAGTGATTTTTATTTATTTTTTTGAAAAATAAACTATGTTATTTACATTATATTATATTATATTATATACAGGTATACAATACCTATGTATTTTATACTTTTATTTTTATTATTTTATTTTTGTACAAATTCTCTAATTTTATATTTTATTTATTTTTAACATAAAATTTGGGATACAAAATAATTTATTTTTATTAATTATTTACAAAAGTGAAATAAATAGATAAATTATTCCTATATACATGGTACATGTACAAGAAGAAAGAGAAATGATTTTTCTTTTTATTTTAATTTTATTTTTCTAATTTTTATTTTATTTTTAGAAATATATACAAGGTATTAGAAACACATTTCTATTTTATTTTATTTTTATAAAAATAAAATATATACATAAGAAGGAGTGCACATGAGGTTGAATGGCCCTATCTCTCTCTACTTGTTTTCTTTTGCGGTCAGGCCACTACATGTCCCCTCCCTTTGGTTCGGGTCACTCGATATTTTATTCTAAACATCTCCTTCTTTTTCTTTATTCTTTATTCTTTTATTTTTGTATAAAACATGCTAATTATTTAATATTAACAAATGCATGCCTTTTGGTAATTTATTGTATTTACAGCTATTTACATGTGGTTTTGCCAAGATAAGTAGCTGAAATAAAAGAATAAAGAGTGATGAATGGGGATTCATCATCCCCCTATACTTTACTTTTGCTAGTCCCTTAGCAAACACTTATTTGAAAAAAGAAGTGAAAACGAGAAAGAAAAAGAAAAAGAAGGGAAATCAAGGTTGATTATTAAACTTTCCTTCATTAAATTGAAATATGGAGCTCAGTCAAACCTTTGGATTATTAATCTGTCGGAACCTTATTTGGTGTTAATCTTAAAACTCAACAGCCTCTAAGTTCCACTAATCTATGGTCAATACTCCTCAACAATCCAGATCAGAACAAGTCTACATACACAAACCCTAATGACCATGAATCTTTCCTTGTACTGTGTAAGTGATATGTAGCTCCCCACCTCAGAAATGACAAAGCGACAACCCCCCTTGACAAGGTAACTCTAATGCCTCGGTCTAGCAACTCTTTCCTCGAGGAGCGGGGTATTCCCTTCTAAGTTCAAGTACAACGAACTCAAGAAGAGGGGGAAGAAGAGAATGGACCATTACCAATGTAGCCATGTATCCTTGGGAGCCCAACCAGTGTAGCTGAGTCTCTCGTTGCAAGCTTCATGAGATGGTCATGTGTAACATAAGCTTTGCTTTATTTGGCTATATACACTCCGGTGGGTATTTTATTTTCAATAAGACCCACCACTTTTTTGGAGTTTTTCTTTCTTTGCACATTTTTTATGTGCATATGTTCAACATATCTACATGGTGCAACATATATACATAAGGAGTTTTTCCTCTTGAGCCAATAGACTATCCCTCTTTTGAAGCTTTATTGCAACCCACAACTCCTGTCTTTAGACTTCATCACCACCAGACCAAGTTGAGATGCACTTCCTTCACTATAAGAAGAAGAGAGGTCCCGCCTAGAAGTACTACCCTCATATGCTACCCCAAGCCAAAGGAAACTGCCACCTCACCACCTCATCTGTGGAGAGATGTGTAAAGTGTTGGTGTAAGTAAAGCCATTGTCTCTGAGAGTCATGTGTGCATTGTTAAGTGTTCTACTTAGGCTTGTTAGCAATGTGAGCCCCGGGCGAACCATTTCTACAATAAATGTTATTGTAATGAATAAATTATCAATGAAAGTTATTGATTATTTTTCACTCCCTTTCTGAGATTAATGAATGAATGCACTATAGGGTCCCTCTGTACAATAAGGGTTATGTACCATGGCCAACTTGATGATCATACAGCTGTTGATTCATTGGATGGATCATAGAGGCTGATGCTTGGATGAATATCTAAGGAGTTAGATAGAGGACTCATCAAGCATCATCAAATGATCATTAAGTGATGATCTCCAGTCTGAGTAGGAGATGGCAATCCTATCTCATATGACTGATATCTGACTGACCTCTTGATGCAGGTCCTCTGCATGGGAATAATGATTCAGAGGTGTCAGGTTAGTTAAGTAAATGGGTTTACTTGACGAGATCGAGATAACCAAAGACCTACGTTGAATACTGTCACAACATAGGCATGCATCCTCTGATTAGAGACAGATGTATTGCTATATGTCTGAGTGTGTACATTTGGCAGACCAATAGGTTGATGACCTAATCAAGGTCTATATACCGGCGAGCTGGTGTGCATGTAAGGACATATGAGTAATGCCATCTCTCAAAGGGATCATACAGGTTCACTTGTGAATCGAGAGACATGAGCTCACTCATGAGGTATTGGGACTGAACAAATTCCATGCATGGTCGTCGTGCTTTGGAAGCATGACATGAATTTGAAGGTAAGATATATGCTTTGTGAAAGCATATGATCTATACCAAATCCCAATGACCAAGATTGAGAAACCTAATGATCTAACCCTGAAGATAATAGTGTAAAAATGATCTTTATCTTCAGGATGATCATAGGTCTTCCAGTATGTAGGATGTGCAGGTATTAGGAATACCTGAAGGGTGATTTGATCATATACGATTGTATAACCATGACGCTTCCATTCCGAGGGAGTGATGAAACAGGTTTGGATTTTAGTGACTCCTCTCATTAGAGAAGTGACCTAATCTTAGTCCATGAACTGGACATTGATCTGAATGAGATTCAGATGCAATGAGAAGATTAAGTCTACGGTCTTGATTTGATCAAGCATCAGTGGGAGGTCCATAGGATCTGGATTTGAGATATGATCTCAACATCCAAGTCACTATACGTGGAACAATACAATCGCCCTGTCCTTATCTCCAAGTATCTGAGGAGAAATAGCATTGTTCTTAAATGGTTTAAGAACAATTCCATAAGATCTAAGCAAAGAGAATTTGATAATTAAAAGTGTTTTAATTATCATGATGTATGAGAAATTATCCAATATGATTAAATGTGATTTAATTAGTTTGGATAAGAATAATATGGATAGAGATATCCAATTATTCATAATATATTATAAATGTGATTTATAATGTATTAGAGAGAGTTAATTATAATTTATATGTGTTGATTAATTATGATGTGTATTGGATGCACATTGTGTAATTAATTGACAATATGAATTACATGTTGTTTTGGGTTGTGAATATGATTCACAATTTTTCCATGGCAAGATTGCAATATTCTCAAAGATAATTGTGAATTATTTTTGAAAAATAAAATCCAATAAATTTGTTGCAAATAAATAAGAGAGATTTCATGGAGATATGCAATCTCATGGATTTCCATGAGATTGCAATCTCCATGCAATCTCATGGACGGCACACCATTCCTATATGGAATGGGTGTGCGCCCACTTGGAAGGCACATGGAGATGAAATCTCCATGTGTCTTCTCTCTTTATTTGTTGGGTTGATTTAGGAATGAATTATATTTGATTTTGTCAAATATATTTTAACCTAAATTTGTTGTTTTTGACAACAACAATCTTAGCCATTGGATAAACATAAATCAATCTCATCCATTGATTTTATGTGTCCCATGGATTGAGATCCATGGATCCCAAAACCCTATAAATAGAGAGGCATGCTTGGCTCTCTCTTTACACATGCTATTGTAGCACAAACTCTCTCTCTCTTTCTCATACACGACAACCCTATCTCTCCTCTCTTCTTGGTGGTCGTCCACCTTGGTGGAGAGAATCGTCGACGCCCGCGCCATCGTGCTGCGCTTCGACTCTCTGCGGTTCTTTGTCTTCTTGGAGTGCTTCACTCACGAAGGAGACGTTTGATCTCGTACGACGAGATCAGGAGCAACCGCGCTTGGATCAACTTGGATTGTGAGGACACCGCGACTCATCTCCGCGCTCGCAAGTCGTTACTCCGACGATCGGACTTGAGACAGGAGGTCTCTTTTCGTAGAGACTTGATAAACCACGCTTCAAGAGGTATTGCATTATACTTGCTGTGGTTATAGATGAAACGATTTGAGAATGGTTCTCGGATCATGTGGTTTCATCGGTATAAAATTTTTTAAATTCCGCTGCACCGAACAACTAGTACGACTAGTCGTTCTTCGTCGTATTCGATACGACGATCACGCTTCCGTGATGCGCTTGAGGATTTCCCCATATCCTTCAAGGCTCATCAAGATGACATATGCTCATAGCCTAGTGGACTCAAAGAATTAAGTCCCAAAGAACCTGAAAAGTCTTAACCCTAAGCCCGATAAGGTTCCTCTTAAAATTAGGTGGATTAAGGTCTTAACCAAGCTCCATTTTCCAATTTAATTCCAGGACAGTATAAATGTCAACCAAGATTCAGGAAAACTGTACACATATTTACAAATATGTATTTTTACAAAATTTTTGAAAATGTGCAAAATTTTTGAAAATGTTTGAAAACATGGATGTATGCATGAATGCAAGGTCTTGCAAAATATTTACACATATTTACACAAAGTTTTTGCAAACTTTTTGTTTTTCAAAACATTTTACAAAAATTTTGTACTATATACATAATTTTGATATCAAAATATTTACAAACAATTTACACAAATCATTTTTACGAACATTTTTATAAAAATAATTTTTATAAATAACTATGTATGTGCAATAAAGAATTTTATGTACAAGGAAAAATTTTAAAATTTTTATGGTTTTTGGATGAAAGGATTTTATCCATTTTATTTATTAACACACTCACACAAAGTACGAGTTATGGCTAAATTATATATGAAATATATACGACACCCCCCTATACTTAGCTCAAACGATGTCCTCGGAGTGAATCTAGAGCGATGAAGAAGACATAACTCTTTCTTAGTATAGGGAAGTGAAAAGGAATGGTATACTACAACGACGAATCAAAGAATAGAATGAAGAGGACTCGGTGTTTCCCCCTATACTTAGGATCAAATAATCCTAAGTATAGTAAGTTGCACACAAAGGGAAATCCGAGTGAGAGGATGTACAGGGTCTATCCCCCTATACTTAGGGTGAAATCTCCCTAAGTACATGAAGCAAAATAGAGGCAGAAAAAGACGAAGGAGACAAATATATACAAGATGGAAGGGCATCACTCCCCCTATACTTAAGGTGATGGATCCTTAAGTATAGGCAATGACAAGAGTAATGAAACAAAATGAAAGGAACAACTCGGTGTTTACACCCAACTATACTTAGGATGAGATATATCCTAAGTGTATAAAAGATAATCTTAAGCGAGACCTGGGGTGAAAACAAAGCGGAAGAGACAGTGATCAAATCATGACGAAACACGTATATAGAAATTGGACAATGTTGAGGTGCCTCTCAACAAGCGCTACATTTTATGCCCCTAGCTGGGCGCAAAGGCTAGGATAATGCAGTGTCAAGGTTTAGGACGGCATCTGTAAGGAGAATGTCGTACTGTCGTCGTAGTCGTGGTAAAGGAACTACGATGAGGTCAACAGTGTAAACAATGACACCCAAATAAGAAATCAGGCGGACGTCTGCTACCGGATAAAGATATGGGAGAATGAAATCGGTCTCCAGTTGCGTAAAAGAACTTAATATTTTTAATTGATTTTTCAAATTATATAGAACCAAAATCAGAGATTTTTTGAATTTTTAAAAATAGAAAATGAAAACAAAAATGTCCCAAAAATTCATGGAAATTTTTACAACATGGCAGGAGCCAAGTGTCCAAATTTCATGAAGTTTGAATGAGATTTGATATTTTATTCAAGCAATCAAATAGACACAGCATGCAAGGACCTAAGTGCAAAGAAAATAAGTTCCAAGGGCCAAAGCGTAACACGCATAAAAAGTATGGGACCAGATATGCAAAATATCCCAAACCGCACGAGCGTGGCACGTGAGTTATACAAATAGGGGCATAAATGTAATTCTTATTTATAAAAGCTCAAACAGTAACATCAAGAAAGCTCAGGTGATGGTCTACAAATAACCCACAAAGCATGTGCAAGACCACGTGAACGTCACTCAGAGGGACTAAATTGCAAATAAAATAAACACGAGGGCCTAAGTGCAAAATGTCCAAGCTCAAAATAACTTCTAAAAATATTTACAGGACTAATCTGAAATGCAGAAAGTAAAGAGGACCTAAGTGTAATTTACCTTTATTACAGATCCAACGGCCAGGGGTCTTTAACTGAGATCGAACGGCTGAGAGCAGGCGATACCCCTTCGACAATGAACGGACGAGATCTGATCATCAGATGGATCCACTGGCTGAGAGCTTCCCAGAAGAGAACGTCGGAGATTAGAACTGGTTTGGGGCTCGATCTAACGGCGGAGGAGGGACCTGGATGAGTGGCGAAGAACTCACCGCCGGCGAACTTCGATCGGCCACTGCGCGTGACTGGAGGTCCTTCGAGGCTGCTAAGATGGGCGAAAAGAAGCTCGAGGCCGTCCGCAGCTACTGATGGGCTCCGATGAGGCCAGGAGCGACTGGAGTGCTCCGGCGACGAGATGGACCTGGAGCTCCTGTGCCCGAGTGTCCGAACCTCCAGATGAGGCTCGTCTCATTCAAACCTACACAGGACGAAAGCTAGGTCGAGGGCAAAATGCCTCGATTCGTTAGCGAGCGGAATGGGGGGAGCGGAGCTCTCCGGCAAGGCGACGGTAGAGGAGAGCGTAAACCCTATTCCTGGGCGAACTAGGGGGATGAAGGGAGGAGAAGATGGAGCGAGGTATCGTGAAGGTGAAGGGATGGTCGGAGGGATGAATCGATGGACGGAGTACGGTATTATCCGATGAAAGCTTGCTGGCCGGAATATAAAATTTGAAATCTAAGGAGAACTAGAGGCTATCGAAGGTACCTGATGGATGATGTCATCTATGTTGGAGGTCGTGGACCTGTGGGTCGTCGCCTCGATGGCTCGACGCGTCTAGAGGCTTGGGTTCGGCCGTGGCGGAGCACGGCGAGAAACTCGCTGGATCAGAGGCTTCCGACACTCTAAACCTCATTGTGACTCTCTCTCTCTCTCTCTTCAGCTGTCACTCAGACGAAGAGGAGGAGGTCATCGGAGAGGAGGGGAAGGGCCAAAGATGAGAAGGAAAAGCAGCTCCAGGTGGCTATATACCTCGCAAGGTCCGAGAAGATGGGAGTGAAAGCGCGTGGATACCTAAAGATGATATCGGGCTAGTGGCTTGGACCATTCCTCAACAATCGGAGCCGTAGAGTGATGAAAATGGAGCTCGGATCACTTAGGGAAAATTTGTAGAGAATCGGGGGGAAGGTAGATCCGCCAAGCAATGTGGTCCAAGGGGCCAATTGACCGAGGTCAACAATCCACGTGGATCAATCAGATTATTCCGAATCAAAATTATTTAGAAATTAAAAATAAAATAACAAAGATTATATATATAAAATTTACAGAACAAAAATGTTTTTTTTATTTTCAAACTATTTTTAGTGATTTTTATTTATTTTTTTGAAAAATAAATTATGTTATATACAGGTATAAAATACCTATGTACTTTTATTTTTATTATTTTATTTTGGAAAAATACTCAATTTTATATTTTATTTATTTACAACATAAAATTTGGGATATAAATTAATTTTATTTTATTTTTATTAAATATTTACAAAGGTGAAATAAATAGATGAATTATTCCTATATACATGGTACATGTACAAAAAGAGAGAAATGTTTTTCTTTTTATTTTAATTTTATTTTTATAATTTTTATTTTATTTTTAGAAATATATAAAAGGTATTAGAAACACATTTTTATTTTTATTTTTATTTTATTTTTATGAAAATAAAATATATACATAAGAATGAGTGCACATGAGGTTGAATGGCCCTATCTCTCTCTACTTGTTTTATTTTACGGTCAGGCCACTGCTTGGCCCTCCCTTGGGTTCGGGGTAACTCGATATTTATTCTAAACATCTCCTTCTTTTTCTTTATTCTTTATTATTTTATTTTTGAACAAAAACATGCTAATTATTTAATATTAAGAAATGCATGCCTTTTGGTAATTTATTGTATTTACAGTTATGTACATGTGGTTTTGCCAAGATAAGTATCTAAAATAAAAGAATAAAGAGTGATCAATGGGGATTCATCACTCCTCAAGAATATATACGTTGTAGGGTCTGACAAGTATGGAGCTCGGGTGCGCAATCCGAGGAGCGGATGCCTCAATATGAGATCGGGCGTGAATCATGGATCTATCCTCGATATTCGGAGCCTCTAATCGAGAGGGATGGAGAACGGATCAGTGCAGGAGAATTGGAAGAAAGTAGGGTTGGCACCAGATCCGCGAAAAAGACCGGTCCAGGGGGTAGTAGACCGAGGTTAACGTTCCCCCATGGACCAATCAGAATTCAGGGAAAATAAAATATTTTTAAAATAAATTAAAAATAGAAAAACATTTTATTTCAAAATATTTACAAAATAAAAAATGTTTATTTATTTTCAAACAATTTTTTAGTGATTTTTATTTATTTTTTTAAAAAATAAATTAAGGTGTACAGATATAGGTATAAAATAAATTTAGAGTATAAAACATTTTTTTTAATTTTTATTGTTTATTTACAGCGGTGGAATAAAAAATATAAATACATATATACATGGTATGTATAATGGTGAGAGAGAAATTATTTGGTTTTTATTTTGATTTTATTTTTCACATTTTTATTTTATTTTTAGAAATATATACAAGGGTTTAGAAACATATTACTATTTTTATTTTGTGAAAAATAAAATATGTACAAAAAGAACGAATATATACAAGGTGAATGGCCCTATCTCTCTCTACTTGTTTTATTTGGCGGTCAGGCCAATGCTTGGCCCTCCCTTGGGTTTGGGTCACTCGATATTTATTCTAAATATCTCATTCATTTTCTTTTATTCTTTATTATTTTATTTTTGCACAAATACATGCTAATTATTGAATTTTAACAAATGTATGCCTTTTGGTAATTTATTAAATTTACTGTTATTTACATGTTATTTTGCCAAATTATCTAGCTAAAATAAAAGAATAAAGAGTGATGAGTGGGGATTCATCACCCCCTATACTTTACTTTTGCTAGTCCCTTAGCAAACACTTATTTGAAAAAGAAGTAAAAAAAGAAAGAAAAAGAAAAGGATGGGAAATCAAGGTTGATTATTAAACTTTCCTTCATTAAATTGAAATATGGAGCTCAGTCAGACTTTTGGATTATTAATTTGTCGGAACCTTATTTGGACTTAAGTTTAAAACTCAACAACCTCTAAATTCCACCAATCTATGGTCAAGACTCCTCAACAAACCAGATCAGAACAAGTCTACATACACAAACTCTAATGACCATGAATATTTCCTTGTATTGTGTAAGTGATATGTTGCTCCCCACCTCAGAAATGACAAAGCGACAACCCCCCTTAACAAGGTAACTCTAATGCCTCAGTCTAGCAACTCTTTCCTCGAGGAGCGGAGTATTCCCTTCTAAGTTCAAGTACAACCGGCTCAAGAAGAGGGGGAAGAAGAGAATGGAACATGACCAATGTAGCCATGTATCCTTGGGAGCCCAACCAGTGTAGCTGAGTCTCTCGCTGTAAGCTTCATGAGATGGTCATGTGTAACATAAGCTTTGCTTTATTCGACTATATACCCTCCGGTGGGTATTTTATTTTCAAGACCCACTACTTTTGGAGTTTTTCTTTCTTTGTACATTTTTCTAATGTGCATGTGTACAACATATCTACATGGTGCAGCATATATACATAAGGAGTTTTCCCTCTTAAGCCAGTAGACTATCCCTCTTTTGAAGCTTTATTGCAACCCACAACTCCTGTCTTTAGAATTCATCACCACCAGACTAAGTTGAGGTGCACTTCCTTCACTATAAGAAGAAGAGAGGTTCTGCCTAGAAGTACTACCCTCATATGCTACCCCAAGCCAAAGGAAGTTGCCTCCTCACCACCTCATCCGTGGAGAGCTATGTGTAAGGTGTTGGTGCAAGTAAAGCCATTGTCTCTGAGAGTCATGTGTGCGTTGTTAAGTATTCTATTTAGGCTCATCAAGATGACATATGCTCAGAGCCTAGTGGACTTAAAGAATTAAGTCCCAAATGGACCTGAAAAGTCTTAACCCTAAGCCCTATAAGGTTCCTCAGAATTTGGTGGATTAAGGTCTTAACCAAGCTCCATTTTCCAATTTAATTCCAGGTCAGTTTAAATGTTAATCAAGATTTAGAAAACTGTACACATTTTACAAATATGCAATTTTTGCAAAATTATTGAAAATGTGCAAAATTTTTGAAAATGTTTGAAAACATGGATGTATGGATGAGTGCACAAGTTTGCAAAATACTTGCACACATTTACACAAGGTTTTATCAAACTTTTTATTTTTCAAACATTTTACAAAAAAAATTGTACTATATACATAATTTTGATATCAAAATATTTACAAACCATATACACAAATCATTTTTACAAACATTTGTACAAAAATAATGTTTATAAATAGTTATGTATGTGCAATAAAGAATTTTATGTACAAGGAAAAAATTTAAATTTTTATGGTTTTTGGGGAAAAAGATTTTAGCTATTTTTATTTATCAACACATTTGCACAAAGTACGAGTTATGGCTAAAGTATATATGAAATATGTACGACACCCCCCATACTTAGCTCGAACGATGTCCTCAGAGTGAATCAAGAGCGATAAAGAAGACATAACTCGTGCTTAGTATAGGGAAGTGAAAAGGAATGGTATGCTACAACGACAAATCAAAGAATAGAATGAAGAGAACACGGTGTTTCCCCCATACTTAGGATCAAGTAATCCTAAGTATAGCAAGTTGTACATAAAGGGAAATTCGAGTGGAAGAATGTACAAGGTCTACCTCCCCTATACTTAGGGTAAGATCTCTCTATGTATAGGCAGCAAAACAAAGGCAGAAAAAGACGAAGAAGACAAATATATACAAGATGGAAGGAACAACATCACTCCCCCTATACTTATGGTGAAGGCTCCGTAAGTATAGGCAACAATAGGAGTAATGAAACAGAACGAGAATGAGCAACTCGGTGTCTACACCCCACTATACTTAGGATAAAGTACATCCTAAGTATAGCAAAGATAATCCTAAGCGAGACCTAGGGTGTAAAACAAAATAGAAGAGACAAGGATCAAATCAAGAGGAAACACGTATATATAAAGAGGACAATGTTGAGGTGCCTCTCAACAAGCGTTAGATTTTATGCCCCTAGCTGGGTGCAAAGGCTAGGACAAAGCAGTGTCAAGGTTCAGGATGACATCTGTAAAGCGAATGCCATACTATCAACGCAGTCTTGGCATGAGAACAACGATGAAATCAATGATGTAAATGAAGACACCCAAATAGGCAATCAGGTGGCTGTCTGCTACCATGCAAGGATATGGGAAGATATGATCGGGATCCGGTAGCACAAAACAAATCATCAGCTCCAGATCAGAATGTAGTGGAAGTGTAGAGCCGAAGAAATCAAACATGGAGAACGAAGGATCAGTCATGGAATCCTCTACGTCAATCATCGTCTTAAGAAGGTGTGGAAAGTCATGATCAGGAGACTCAGTAGTAAGACTGATATCCGATGCAGAAGGTGGAGAAATGTCAGAAACATCATCGAATATCTCAAAAATCGGCTCATCCTCGCGAGGGTCGTCGAGGTGAGACAACTCAGACTAAGAAAGATCAGAAGACTCGATTTCGTGATCCGACAGATCGGATACACTCTTAGAAAGTGAAACCGAGTACACATCATATAGGGCATCCTCCCGCAGATAACACTCGAGGAGTAATGCTAGATCATCGGTGAAAGATGGAGGATCAAAATATGAATGGGAATCTGCACTACTGGCAAGCACGCACTCCTCGCACCAAAATATCTCATCAGCTGAAGTCTGCCTCTGATCAATATGGAAACAAGAAAAGGTATTGGTCAACAACGTGGAAGCTATCGAAGTGTCTGACGCTGATCCAATAGCTACAACAGTGCTGGTTGTCATCTGCTCTTAATGGAATGGATCTAGCTCATCAATCTAGAGGAGATAAGGCTCAAATACGGGACTATCTATATATGTCATCCCAAAGTGGTATCCCATATCGAGCTATGGCTGTTGGGCTGAGTCATGATATATGTCCAAGTCAGAGAAGTATCTCTGCAAGGTAGAAGTTGAGTCATCTTGGAATGGAAACTGAAATGTCTTGACTGATGGCTGCAGTGGTCTGGGCTCCTTCATTTCCTGGAATATCAGAAGATCTGATATCCAAGACTCGTCTACTGAAAGTATGGGACCGTCTCGACCTCTAGCTGGAAGACCAACAAGAACTCGAGCAGTCTCTGGGTCAGAACCTCCACTGTGGCAGTCATGTCATCCATCATCTGTGCATCATAATCCATGTCCTCGGTCTGGTGTATAGAAGTTGTATCCTCATGAAGTGCGGCACACCCCACTGGTACTGCATCAGCCTCGTGTGTTGTCCCGACTAGTGTATCTCGTGAAGATGGACTCTGTGAAAGTGCTCTCGAGATGGCATCAAGTAAATCGATGTCGGAACTGTGGTGTGAACCACCACACGGGGTCACTACCAGTGCAATCTGATCGGCGGTCATCCCCCTCATGGAGATCTCAATAAGGTCGGTCGGTGAAAGTCTGTGATAAGGAAATCTCCTCAAGAGGTTAAGAAACCTCAGCCATGCATCATGTACTAGCTTCTAGGGGTCTACTGAAAATTCTGTGATCAAAGACCGCATCGTATCTGCTCTACGTTGGGGATAATATCTCTGTAGAAACTCTAAGCGTAGCTCTCCCCACGTAGCGAATCTCCTTCCCAATCGTCTTTGCCATTTCATGGCTCTGCCCTGAAGTGTAAATGGGAAGGTCTTCAACATCAGCTCCTCCAAAGTAATATCTGAATATGTTTGGTTCATGCAGAAGTCCTCAAACTCAAATAGATGAAGATATGGCTCCTCATGCACCTCTCCTACAAATTTCGGCAGTCTGTGAATGAACTCCAAGTCTAGAATGAAGGGACTGAGTGTAGAAGTTGACTGAGCCTCCTAGCATGGCTGCTTATCCATCATCCTATCGTCGGAGGTATCTGAAACACGCATCTTCTCTCGATGGTCGTGTACGGAGTGCATTCTCATACAAATAATGAAGTCGTTCGGGTCTCGTATTTGCTCAGTCTGATCTCCACAGACGTCTAGCACAGCATGCCCACAAGGATGGTGGGAAAGGGAGGGAGAGAATGGAAGGTCAGTCAGAGATCCAACCTCTCTCGAAGGTGGACTGGAATGATGGGTTTCAGATGAGAAAACCGCAAGAGTCGGCAAGAAAGGAGGGAGACCCATCATCCAGGGATAGAGAAGAAGAGGAAAACTGAAGGGAGGGTGGGAGGGAAAAAGACAGATGAATGAAAAGATAGATAGAGGAGAAGAAGACGGATGGGACCTGAAAAAGCAAACAAGATTGGCTAAGCAAACCCCTGATTCACCTACGCACGCAGAACTGATGACCGTGAAGGTTCGGTCAATTATCTTGTCAATTTTTATTAGGTGATCAACAGTCTTTCAGAGCGATTAAGAGAGCTAATAGGAATCCAATACTCCCAATAGACGGTTCCATATAAAAGGCCGACAGTCTGCTCGGAAATCGGATGTGGCTCTAACCTAGTATGCGGGTCACTCTCTCGCTCATCCAAACTAAGCAATGAGGGGATTGCTCTCCCAATACATTTTTTTGGTGAAAGTGATTTTTAGGTCAAGTTTGCTTAGACAGTCCCAATTTTATGGTTTTTGTTTTTAAGTATTTTTCAAATCAGACAACACCTAATGAATTTTTCGGTTCTCCTAGTTATTTCAAGTCCAAAAACTGGGGGAGAAGGTGAAAAAGTCGATGCACGATCAAACACAATGATGCATGTAGAGTAAGAAATGCGTACCTGACTCCAGCTCTCTACATGCAGGGTGATATGCGCATAAAAGCAAAGACAGAAATTAAACTGGCTATATGATGCACGAGGAAAACGGCCTTAGACGAAGCAGTTCTACACGAGAAGCACAATAGTCGGGTAATCAAGCTAAGTCCGGAGTCCGATCTTGGGAGCCACTCGGTGTCTGCCACAACAGATCCTGCACGCGCTGTATGTGGTTCCTTATGACACGTGGACTCGAGCCTAATTAATCTGCCTTTTTCTTTGTGATTTAATCAATTAGGTCCAATTATCGAACTATAGGTACAGGTAGATAATTAGGGTTGGGCCTTAATTAATTGCGTCATAGTCAGATAAAATCCTAAGGCTAAGGCTAAATCCTCGAAAATCAAATAAGCAGTATAAAATGCGATGAAAACTGAAAATCGACGAAAACTGCGGTGAGGTCCCCCGAGCACACAAGTGCTCGACGAAAAAGACCTTGATAAACACCAAGAATCTCTGAGAGTCTGAGTCTATCCCTGTATTATTACAATAAGAAAATGCTGAAAAAGAAACTAAGCTAAGTCTGAACTACTCTAAGCTAAGCTCCCAATTTCATGTTCTCCTCTCTCGCGCTCTCCTGCGGCTCTATGCAGAAAAGAGCTGCCTCCGAATCCCGCGGGTGCATCGGCTTCCCAAAGAAAGTCGTCCTCGATCGTCGGGCCCTCTCAAGAAGATCAAACAGAAATGTGTCAGTCCACAGATTATTATAAAAATCTGATGAAAATGGAATGAAAATAAATGCTAGAAAATCCAAGTAAAGACAAAAAGCCGAAAAAGAAAACCGACTACTACGCCAAGCTCCCCGGCAACGGTGCCATTCTGATGACCGCGAAAATCGAGGAACTAAGGTGAGAACGTATCAATGGTCGTTGCGACCTCAGCCCCTCAGATCGGGTTCAATCAAGAAAAGATCAAGACCACCAAATATGCAATCAAATAATCAGGTCAAAAACAACAGTCTCGCTATTTTATTTTACCTGGTATAGCTACCACGGTCGAACACAAGGAGCACGAGATGGAAAAACCTACAAAGTAGTCGGGATTCAAAAATACTGATTTTTTTGTGGATTTTTATATTTTTTATTTTTTTGTGATTTTAAAATTAAGAAAAATTTGTAAAAGAAAGGAAATAGGCACAAATCAACAATTATTGAACACACCAAAACAAGTCAGAAAATTAAAATAAAAATATTTTTGGGTTTTAGAGATATTCAAATGTTTTTGGTATTTTTCTTAGATTTTTCTTATTTTTAGTTGATTTTATAAAAATGAAACAAGATAAAAAATGAAAGCTACTATGCAGCCAGAATCAAAAGGCCATTTAAAAATATCTAAATAGCCTATAAAATTAAAACAATAATTTTATGAAAAACTAGAAACAAAATACTAACTACAAAAACTGAAATTGTATTTTTTTTATTTTTTTAAGAATTTTTAATGATTTTTCTAAGTTTTTCAGGGTTTTTCAATTTTTAGGGTTTTTATAAGTCCAAAAGCAATGAAACTTAGATAGTTTTGGATTTTTTAGAGGATTTTAATATTTTTAGTTGATTTTTCAAATTAGATAGAGGAAAAATCAAATGTTTTTTAATGTTTAAAAATAGAAAATGAAAACAAAAATGTTCCAAAAATTCACGAAAATTTTTACATAGTGGCAGGCACCATGTTTCCAAATTTCGTGAAGTTTGGATGAGATTTGATATTTTATTCAAACAACCAAAGAGACACAGCACACAAGGACCTAAGTGCAAAGAAAGTAAGTTCTAGGGGCTAAATAATAGCGCACAGAAAAAGTATGGGGCCAAATATGCAAAAAACCCAAGGCCGCACGAGGATGGCACGTGAAACACACAAACAGGGGTATAAATGCAATTCTTATTTATAAAAGTTCAAACAGTAACATCAATAATGCTCAGGCAAAGATATGCAATTAACCCACAAGTCACGTGCTAGACCACGTGCTCCACATACAGAAGGACTAAATCACAAATAAAATGAACATAAGGTCCTAAGTAAAAATTGTCCAAACTAAAAATAACTTCTAAAAATGTTTACAGGACTAATCGGAAATGAGAAAAGTGTAAAGGGCCTTAGAGTAAATTACCCTTTATTACGGATCCAATGGCCAAGGGGGGCTTCACTTAAGATCGGACGGCTGTGATTGGACGATACCCCTTCGGCGATGGACGGTTGGCAGAGGATCCTCAGATAGATCCAATGGTCGAGATCTCCCCAGAGATGAAGGGTCACGATCAGAATTGGCGTTGGGGCTCGATCCAACGGCGGAGGCGCCTCTAGGAAGAAATATGAACAACTCTTCGCCAGCGAGCTTCGCCCGATCGATACGAGCTGTTGGAGCGCCCTCTAAAGCTGCTGGAATGGGGAAATGAAGTTGATGGCGATCCGCAGCTTCTGTTGTGCTCCGATGAGGTCGAGAGGTCCTGGAAGACCCTGGCGATGCTAAGGCAACTGGAGCTTTGTGCTTCCGAGTTCGAACCTCCAGATGAGGCTCGTTTGCTTCCAAACCTGCACGGATCAATCGTTGGGTCGAGGGCAAATTACCTCGACCCATTAGCGGGCGAAATGGGTGAAGGGGTGAGGCGGAGCGGGGCTCTCCGACGAGGTGACGACGGAGGAGAGCATGAACCCTATTCCTGGGCGAACTAGGGGGAACGAAGGGGCGTAGAAGGTGGAGAGAAGACTGGTGAAGGTGGTGGGGTGGTCGGAGCAACACCAGGAAGGTCCGATCACAGTGAACGAGCTTAATCTACCAAACTTTACAAAATATGAAAAGTTCTAATACAATGCAACTAAGACTAAACTAAGGCTACCAGATGAAGGCTGGCGTCTGGGCTGAAGGTCGCAGACCTTCAGGGGTCATCGCCTCGATGGATCGACGTTCCAGAGGCTCGGGCTCGCCAGTGGCGGAGCACGGCACAAAGCTCGTCAGATCTGAGGCTTCCGGCACTCAAAACCTTGCTCCGACTCTCTCTCGTTTCAGCTGTCACTCAAACGAAGAGGAGGTCCTTGGAGACGAGAGGGATGGCCAAAGATAGGAAGAAGTTGCGGCTCCTTGATGACTCGAAAAGCCCACAATCTGGGTTAAGGTGTAAATCATGGTCGTTGAGACCTGAACCGTAAGGCTAAGTCAATCAAGAAGAAGACCAAGACCACTACATATAAAATTAAACAATTAGGTCAAAACAACGGTCTCGCTATTTTATTTTACCTGGTATAGCTACTAGGGTTGAACACAAGGAGCACGGATTATAAATCTTACGAAGTAGTCGGAAATCAAAAATGAATATTTTTAGTGGATTTTTAAGTTTTAAAATTTTTGGAATTTTTAATTATTAAGAAAATGAGTAAAGGAGATCAAAAATGCACAAACCACTATTTATTTGACGCACCAAAACAAGTCAGAAAATTCAAGTAAAAATATTTTTGGATTTTAGATATATTCAGATGTTTTTGATATTTTTCTTATATTTTTATGATTTTTAGTTGATTTTATAAAAATTATTTTAGCACACAAATCTAGAAACCTAGGGAAATGTGGATGATTAAGTATAAGACCTGATGGTTAAGGTTGGATAACCTAAAATCTCAAGGCCTCATAAATCGAGTATTCTCGAACATTTCTGATCCTGAGGGGAAGTGAAAATGTAAGGGATTTAATCCAACTCCTTCATCCAAAAAAGTTTTTTTTGGTCAAATTTTTATGAAGACTTTAAAAGAAGTCATGACTGCCTAAACTCAAATGAGTAGATGCATCTGCATTCAGCCAGTATTGGTGTAAGTACAGGCTGAAACCCATTGCTTGATGACTAAGCCTTATGCGATGTCCTCTAAACCACCTACTCTGTTAAGGGAAAAACCCTCATTGAACGTGGCTACTTATTTGGGTTTAGTAGTCACTTTTGACTCTTAAAGTTTTTTATTTTTCTCATTTTTATGGATTTTTGAGTAAAGTTAGAACACAAGTTAGACTCACTTTCCTTGAAATCAACAAAAAAATTTCAACACCATGTCACACCAATAAAGATTTTCCAAACATTTTTGGTCTCATTTTTCAAATCATTTTCAAAAATATTTTTCTTTGAAAATAGTGTAACATAATATAGAAAAACCTTGAAAACATTTTTGTCCACATAGTTCAAAAGACTGTACTTTTGCCCAAAAAGTTCTAAATTTTTCAAATTTTTCAAAATTTATCTAAAATACAAATACGGTATATATGGTATACTCCCTATACTTAAACTTTGTTATGTCCTCATAGCACCAGATGATACAATGCCATAGGTCCATTTAAGTATAGAAAAATATAAGTGAACTGAGGTGATCTCCCCTATACTTAGGTTAGAAATAGCCTAAGTATCAAGGCAAGGAAAGATGAGTAAGAAAAATCATGGGGATTCAAGCCCCCCCTCTACTTAGGTTGAGACTAGCCTAAGTATAAAGATGGATAAATGATGTTGGGGGAGACCTGAGGTGAATGAAGAAGTAGGATGGATGTAAAAATGAGCGCATGAATCTTTGGAGATGAATGGAGTATCTAAGGTCTAGGGGAGGGTGTTGGAGAAAACAAGGCTCAAACAAGCATGCAAAAATCCTTTGATTCACCAACTCACACATGAAGCCAACATGTGTTGGTTAATTATCTTGTCTTTTTTGTTGGTGATTAAAAATATTCTAGTTTATGTGGGAATCAAGAAAAGTCGAAATAAAAACATCATACGTAAACAAGGGTGTTTCTCTTCCAAAACAAGATTTAACTCCATTTTAGATTGACTTGCAATTATTAGTCCCAATTATTTGCTTAAGGTCATCACTGATTAAACATGAGCACATAAATCAAGCAATCATCGTCTGTCGTTCATTCCCATTTTCCATTAACCTATGTGGTCAATCTTGGAAGGGAGGTTCAGAAATAAAACTATGCAGTCGATAGAAATCATTATCTAGACTGCACGAGAAAACATGCAACGCCTTGAACAAAATTCGTGAAAACTCAGATTGAATTTAAGAAAAAAAAGCAAATGTATTCAAGTCGATGAAAAACCGCACCTAACATGCTTCTATTGGTGAGGAAGAACATATTTTAATTTGGCTAAATAAAGCGATGTTTATGTGCGTCTATAATTTAAGTGTGTCCTACCTATGATCAAATACATATAAATAAAATGTAAAAATATCTCTAAGAGCCGCGTGCCTGATCCTAGGTCGACACTCTAGTGGGGCGATCCCCACATAACCACATATATCTCGTTCTTTTACAAGCATGAGTCTTCGAACGAAGACCGCTGTAAAGACGATTAGTACAAAAAAATGCAAGGCAACACTTTTTCCTTCTACGATATTTCTCTAAGGATGTTTCTGCGGCTCCTCGCAGCAGGGAGCTCATGCTCCTCTCCTCCTTGAACACCAAGGGCCTTGTCACAAAAACAAGCATTAGATAACCATCAAAGAAATTTTAATAATGCATGACAACAACATAACCTATGAATAAAAATTGAACACTTAGTTAAATAATAAAAATCTAAATGCTAAAGATGAGTCGTGTCCCCGAAAATGATGCCATTTGACGAACCTGAATTTTCACCCTTCTAATAATGTGAAATTAACCACGTTCGTTGCAGTCAGGTAAAATCGGAATAGTCAAAAATTGCTTTAAAATATGTAAAGATTTGAAGGTAAAGTGGTCGAAGTTATATTTTGCTTGGGCAAGCCCAAGGTTGAACTTAGGGACACGAGCCTCTTAAGTGTATTTAGATTCCTATTACTTGAACTAAGTGCTGGAATAAAGATCCATAGATTAAAGAATGCATGAGACACAACATAGCAGAAACAAACATGAAGATATGCATTATTTATTGGCTTTTGTTATGCAAGGAAATGCAAGGATAGACTGATGCGAATTTGCGCTAAGAAGATTAAATACATGAGCAATAAAAGATCATCAATTTTAGTATCCATGTATGAAGCGACTCTCATTGATATGTCATCACAAGGCATGAGAAGACATTCCACAAAAAAAACTATGTTAGTGAATTTAATCACCATGAATAAGAGTGTGAAATCAGAAATCTAATCACGCCATTAGATAGATAATTCATCTTTGAAAAGAGACCAAAATCAATTAAAACAGAGCTAGGATGCTCAAGATATTCACAAAATAAAGTAGGGGCATAAGCACAAGAAAACATGAAGATAACTGTGGATCAGGAAAATTCAGGGGACGGAAAAATATTGATGATTAATTATGTCGTTGTCGTCCCGAAAATCCCGTGACAACAAAAAATATTTTTTTTCTTTTTGCTACTTATTAACCTGTATAGCGGACAAGGTCGAACTAAGGGAGGCTACAATTCCCGAGGGATATTCGATTAATCAGAAACTAATTAAAAGAAAACAGGAATCTCAAAGGACAATTATCCTTGGTTTTTGTGAATTTTTTATTTATTTTATTTTTTTTTAATTTTCAAATATTTTCAATTTTTTAGTGTTTTTGATTTTGCATTTTTTTAATTTTCAAAAATAACACGAAGTAATATTCACAAGATCAAAAGTACGCACACCAACTCTTTTTGTAATTTTTCAATTTGTCAAAAAAGATCAGAAAAATGCAAAGAAAATATTTTTGGATTCTAAAAGTTTTGAAATATATTTTTGAGAATTTTTATGGAATTTTCAAATGTTTTTGTATTTTTCTAAAGATTAATTAGCGAGAAAATACGAAAATATGCACAGCATGGAGTAATTTGCAACTTAAAAGTACTTTAAGTACCCAAAACTCCTGGAAATTATTTTTAAGAAAAACTAGATGCAAATATCTACAAACAGGAACTGAAAATCGCTATTTTTGAATTTTTGTAGAATTTTATATGATTTTTATAATATTTTTGATGTTTTTCAATTTTTTTGGGTTTTGTAAATACTTAATGCGTGAAAATTGGTCAGAAATTGAAAGACAATGAAATACAACTACTTTATTTTTTGGAATTTTTGGAACAATATTCGAATTTTTATGAATTTTGGAATTTCAAACAGGGAAAAATGGCATATTTTTGATTATTTAATAATAATAAATGAAGGTAAAATGCAATGAAAATTTTATGCTAGATGGATATGCACATCAGGAACATAGCATAATTTTCTCAGAATTTTGGACTAATAAAAACATTTATTTCAATAGAAGAATCATGCGATTTCTGAGAACAGGGACTGAAATTTAAATAAGTTTTGTTTTTACCTATAATAAATAATAAAGATAAATCACAAGGGCGAAAAGGTAATTTTACCCATATATCATGCTTGAGGCTCTGTCAGGGACTCTCTTGTAATTTCTGAAAATCTTGGGGCTTGAGTTGTAATTTTCGTAAAATATTTTTTACTCAAATCCCTAGGGCTTTCATTTCATCTCACTCACAAGTGGGATGCAACAGGGTACGATGGGCGCCGTCGCCCCTTCTCCCAACGCGCAGCGGGGGCGGTTGTAAGCGGCGGAGGCTTACGGAGGGCTGGAATGCAGTCGATCGGAGGGGCTGCTTGCAGCGACCAGGCATGAGGAGGCGTCGCATTGCTGGACGGAGCGCACAGGAGGAGCTGTGGGCGGCGTTGATGGCTTGACTGCTGGAGGTGCGTGGGAGGAGCGCGGTTGCGTCGTAGCCTAGAGGTCTCGCGCGGGCGGCGCTCGCGGCCGTGCTGGAAACGGCGGTGGAGCGTGATGGGGGGCCACGCGCGTGGAAGAACGGGCGGGACACCGCGCGAGGGGGCGGAGCAGGGCCTTGGGAGGTCGGTGGCTAGAGCGTTGCGCGGCCGCACCGGGTCGCGCGCAGGCCGCCGCGCGGCAGGAGCGCAGTGGCGCAAATGAGGTGACGGCGGCCGTCGGCGTTAGCGTAGGAGGATGGTGGCCAAGAGGAGGGCACGGCCACGCACCGCCTTGGCGGTGATGGTGTAGTTGGTGGGCGGCGGGGGTTGGAGACCCCGCTGCCTGTGGCGCTTTTTTTAATTGTTTTTAATTTTTTTAATGTAAACAGGTAATAATAAAAAAACTCTTTTTTATTTTTTTTAATACGAAAACAAATAGAAATTAAAAACAATAGGATGAAGAAATTCTTTTTTTATTTTTATTTTTTTGTTTTTTTATTAGTGATCCTGAAAAAACAAATGTTAGAGAAAATGAAACAAATGTTTTTTTATTTATTTACAATTCCGAAAATGAACGGGGATTCGACGGAGATGAGGGATTCGAATCCGATCTCCGACCACCGTATGCGGCCGGAGTTGTGAGATCGTGGACGATGGAAATAGAACGTGTGGAGATCGACAAAGTGAGATGAAAAATCGAGTCGGTGCAGATCAAAATCGTGATGAAATTTTTTTAGATCTAGAGAAATAAAAATGATGATGGAAATAAATGCGACAAAATAAACTACAATTAAACTAATATAAAATGTGAAAAAAATGTGGATCTCACCTTAGGAGCGGAAAATGGACCGTGATCACCTCGATAAGGCTGACTCGCTGTCACCGGACGGCTTGGAGACTAGGCAACTTTCTCTACGAAATTATTTTTTCAGAGATCGGGCTCCTCTCTCTAAAGATTGATCAAGTTGGAATGAGGGAGAAGGAGCCATATAAATAGAAAAGAGGAATGGAATTCGATTTTTGAATTTTTTGGATAAAGAGATAAGAGATTATAATTGAAATGAATTTTTGAATTTTTTTGGTGGAAGAGATGACATGAGATAAAGTAAAAGAGATAAAACTATTTACAAAATTATCTAATTTTTTTGAATTTTCGTTACTTTATTTATTTTAATTAAAAAATGTTATTTTTTTATATTTTTATGATGCTTAGTTAAAAATAGCAACTATATACATATACTATATACATATATGACATTATATACAAGGGTAAATAAGGAAATTAGCTTTTTTGTTTTAAGGATTTTATTTTTTTTATTTTTATTTTAAATAATTAGTAAAATATTTACAAAGACAATATGCACAAAATACATGGGAAAATTGCACAAACCACCCCAGAAAACTGACTTTTTAACCGTAACTCCAAAAATTATGAAATCACAACCATTTTGAAGATAATTTAATTTAGAATTCAATGGAAGTGATATTGGTTCAATTTGAGATCATATGGAGACGGAATTGATCTTTCAATTAGTACTTAGTGGCTTTTTCCAAGTGTGGCTACTTTTATTTTCTACATGATTTAGTTGTGCAATCATTTTTATTAATTAGGACACATTTTTATTTACAACTTTGGTTTTGATAGTTATTCGATTTAAGGTCAATTAATGAACAAATAAATTAGTGTTAATTTTATACATATATACACAAAATAAGTGAGAAATACTTACAACAACACACACACATTTTTTTGATTTTCTGCTTAAGGACCCTTATCTCCCCCTACTTTTTTGCCGGTCGATCAGGTCAAGTCTTGACCTTCTCTCGGGGTTCGGATCAGACTGTCTACAATCTTCCTTTTTTCTTTTCTTTATTTTTTTCTTTCTTTATTTATTTATTTTAGGTTAAAATTAGTAAGAAGTGTACAATATTTACACACAGATGCAAGTTAGTAAGAATATGGGGTTATATTATATGCAGGTGTTTTGTAAGGGATTTTAAGCTAAAGTAAACGAATAAAGATGATGAATCGCAGATTCATCATCCCCCTATGCTTTACCTTTTCTAGTCCCTTAGCAAACACTTATTTGAAAGAATAATGAAGAAGAAAAAGAAAGGGAAAATAAAGAAAGTAGGACTATATTGAGTATTAAACTTATCTTCATAAAATTGTAGTTTGGAGCTCTGTCGGACCTTTGGATTATTGGTGTGTCGGAACTTTTGTGAGACTTATAATTTTAAAACCAATAGCCTTCAAGTTCTACACATCATTGTCACAGTTTCGGCTCAGAAGTCATCTTAGATCAATCCTCTTCCCAAAGTATACCCTATAAACATTGAACAATCGACTCATGTGTGTGAAAGATTTTATCTCTTCCCATCCAGAACGCTGGATGATGAGCCGCCCGAACGACTAAGGTAAAGGAATCACTAAGGTCGTTGTGACCTCAGTCACTTGGGACTCAGAGCTCAACAACAAACAAAAATCAGACCACCAATCAAGGAGATAAAATACGAAAAATCAAATAGCAGTCCTAGCTATGGGATTGACCTGGTATAGCACCCAGGGTCGAACTCGAGGAGCACGAGATGGCCTTGCGGTCTACGAAGTAGTCTCAAATTAAGTAAAATATAAACAAATATATTTTTGGTGGATTTTAATATTTTTATGTTTTTTTTGAATTTTTAAATATGAAGGAAAACAATACAAAGGGTAAAAACAAGCAACTTAAAGTAATTATTTAATGACTAAAAAATAGTCCAAAAATTCTAACAAAAATATTTTTAGGTTTTAGGGATTTTTTACTGTTTTTGATGAAATTTTGAGAATTTTATGCTTTTATGGAATTTTCTAAAAATCAAATAAGGCAGAAACAAAGGAACACTGTCCAGCCAGGCTTCAAAGACCACTTAAAAATATCAAATGGTATTTTCAAGGCTGGAGGTATTTTTATGAAAAACAGAAGCAGTAAGAAAAATTCAAGAAAAGAGTTTACGATTTTTTGAATTTTCTATGATTTTTTAGACTTTTTATGAGTTTTAAAGGGTTTTTCAATTTTTAGGGTTTCTATCTATCCAAAAATGTCCAAAAATGCAGAGAAAGTCAAGCACACAAAAATTAACAACTCCTAATTTTTTTTTAGAATTTTTGAAAGAGTTTTAATATTTTTTTGGTATTTTATAATCTGGACGGTAAGAAAAATGGATATTTTTGAATTTTTAAAAATAATAAAAGGGCACAAAAACTTTCCCAAAAATTGGTGAAAATTCTACACAGTGGCAGGAGCCACGTGTCCAATTTTCACTCAATTTGGATGAAATTTGATATTTTATTTAAAACAAACAAGAGCCCACAGTGCATAGGGACCTGTTCATAATAAAATTATCTTCTGAGGGCCTCAAAGCAACAAAGACAAAAACTCAGGAGGTCCTCGTGCAAAAACACCAGATTACCACGTGCGCAGCACGTGTCCTGGGCACTGAGGGACCCAAATGAAAGAAAACTTAAGTCCCCGGACTTACTAGAAATATGTGCTAAAAGTCCAGGGGCTAAGTTGTAAAAAGCCCACGATATTCAGCACATGTTCAATAAAAACACTCACAGGGGCATAAGTGCAAATATCCAAAAATATATTTCAATCAGTAACACATAAGAACTACAGGCCCATATAATGCAATTTCACCAAAAATTCACGTGACGAAGCACGTGTCCACCATATACAGGGGTAGAAATGCAATTAAAATAAACAACAGGGTCCTACATGCAAATGTTCCAAAATAAAATGAACTACGGAAAATGTTTACAAGACTAAATGCTAAAACAAAACAGAAGGGGCCTAAGTGATATTACCCCACTTATGATCGGATGGCTGAGGACCAGCCACGTGGTGTATCCAACGGCTGCAAGGGGGTTGCTCCTCAACGAAGGACCTCAGCGATGATCAGACGGTGGAGGGCTCGCCACGTGGATGATCAACGGCTACTATGTGTTTTGGCTAACCCTTCATATGGATGAACGGTCCAGATTCACCTCAGGTGATCGAACGGTGCTCGGCTGCTCCTCAAGTAGACGGCGTAGATCTAAACTGGAGCGGCGAGAGGTAATTGGACGGCTCTGGAGGATGCACCAAGAACAGGTTGCCGGCGATGTTCGTCGGCCCAAGGCTCGCGTTGGGTGCCTCCTCAGCTGCAGCTAAGATGCGGAATAGATCCGTCAAGATGCTCCGCAACTCGTGGATGCCTCCGATGAGGCTGGAGACGTCGGAGGCACTCTGGCAACGGTGGTGTCCTGGAGCTCCTGTGCTGAATATGAAGGACCTCAGATGGACCTCCTCTAACCTGGAAAGCTACACAGAAAGACTCCTGGGTCGAGGGCAAAGTGCCTCGACCCGGTTAGAAGAGAAGTGGGTGGCTGATGCGTCGGGGCGGAGGATCTCTGGCGATGCGATGGTGAAGGAGATCGAATCCCAGTTCCGGGGCGAACTGGGTTGAATGGATAGGCGAAGAGCGTGCAGGGGTGAAGGGCGGAGGTGATGGTTGGGTCGATCGGTGAAATGGTTGGACGATATGGATGGAATCGATGGTCGACGGCGAGAGACGAAATTGGATGAAAACGGAAATTAGAGTAAACTAAGAAGAACTAGGATTATTGGATGGTCGAGGTCGACTATGGGAGAGCTTCTGAAGCTCCTGGTCTTTGCCTCGAGGGTCGTCGATGCCCGAGGCTCGAGCGCTGCTCCTCGGCGGCGCACGGCGGTGCTAGGCGGCCGGATCAGTGGTTGGGGCACCTCCTCCTCACTGCGACACCACCCGCGGCTAGCTGTCACTCTAGGGAAGGCAGTGAAGGTCCTGGGATGGGAAGGCGGAGCCAAAGAAGGAGTGAAATGCACGGCGGAGCAGGAGCTAAATACTCCTAGGGGTCCGAGAAGATGATAGTCAGGCGAGCTTATCGGCGCTCGAACCCCGAGAACCTACCCCAGGCGTGGATAAGGGAAGATCAATGAAGGATTAGGACCCGGGGTTTGCGGATTTGACGATCGGATCGAGTGGCGAACAATCAAAGAAATCGGGTCGGGCGACAAGATCCGCGGGCTGGTGGTCCAAAGAGGGGAGTTGACCGGGGGTCAACATCCCCCGTGGACCAATCGGGTGCTGCCACATATTAAATAATTGGAAATTGAATAATAAATAGTAAATTGCCGAATTTTGCAAAACTTAAAACATGAAAAATGCTTATTTTATTTTAAACTATTTTTTTGTGATTTTTATTTATTTTTTTGAAATAAAAATAAGGTATGTACAATATAGTATTATTATATATAGGTATATACAATACACATTTTTTATTTTTGATTTTTAATTATTTTTGTGCATTTTATTCCAATTTGTATTTTATTTATTTATAGAATAAAACTTGGAATAATTTGGTATTTTTATTTTATTTTTATTAATTAGGTACATGGGTGAAATAAATAGTTTTATTTATATACATATGTGGTATATACACAAGGTGGCTTTGATTTTTATTTTTATTTATTTTTATTTTTATTTATTTTTATTTTATTTTTGTGATTTTTATTTTATTTATATACATTATGGAATAAGGGAATATATACATATTTTTATGGAATTTTATTGATTTATTTACAAGGTGAAATAAATACATAAGTGATTCTATGTACATGGCTTATGTACAATGGTGAAGGGTATTTTTATTTGTTTTTAATTTTGTTTTGTTTTTCTCATTTTTATTTTAATTTAATATTTACAAATATATACATATTTATACAAATGCCTTTTTATTTATTTAGAGGAAAATATTTATTTATTTACATGTATATGTACAAATACATGAGTTGTCGTATCTCCCTCTACTTGGTTCTTTTTGCGGTCAGGCCCATGTTGAGCCCTCCCTTGGGATTAGGTCGCTCGATATTTATTCTCAATATCTCCCTCTTTTTCTTTTATTTCTTTATTCTTTTATTTATGCACAAAAACATGCTAAAAATGCATATTTACACAATGCATGCTATTTGGTAATTATTAATATTTACAGGAATATACATGTGTTTTGCATGGGTTTTGTAGCTAAAATAAAAGAATAAAGAGTGATGAATGGGTATTCATCACCACCCTATACTTAACTTTGCTAGTCCCTTAGCAAACACTTATTTGAAAAAGAAGTGAAAAAAATAAGAAAAAAGAAAAAGAAAAAGAGGAGAATATGCATGGATTAATGCTGAGTATTAAACTTGCCTTCATTAAATTGAAATATGGAGCTCGATCAGATCTTTGGATTATTAATGTGTCGGAACCTTATTTGGACTTAAGCTTAAAACCTAACAGCCTCCAAGTTCCACCAATCTATGGGCAAGACTCCTCAATAAACCAGATCAGATTAAGTCTACAAACACAAACTCTAATGACCATGAATCTTTCCTTGTACGGTGTAAGTGATATGTAGCTCCCCACCTCAGAAGTAACAAAGAAACAACCTCCCCAACCTTGTAACTCTAATGCCTCGGTCTAGCAACTCTTTCCTCGAGAAGCGGGGTATTCCCTTCTAAGTTCAAGTGCAACCGGCTCAAGAAGAGGGGGGAGAAGAGAATGGACCATGGCCAGTGTAGCCATGTATCCTTGGGAGCTCTAACCAGTGTAGCTGAGTCTCTCGCTGCAAGCTTCATGAGATGGAACATGTATACCATAAGCTTTTGCTTTATTTGCACTATATACACTCCGGTGGGATTATTAAATTTTCAATCCGACCCACCACTTTTTTGGAGTTCTTTTCTTTTTGCACATTTTTTTCATGTGCATCTGTACAACATATCTACATGGTGCAGCATATATACAGGGAGTTTTTCCTCTTGAGCCAGTAGACTATCCCACTTTTGAAGCTTTCTTGCAACCCACGGCTTCTGTCTTTAGACTTCATAACCATCAGACCAAGTTGAGGTGCACTTCCTTCACTAGAAGAAGAAGAGAGGTTCCGCTCAGAAGTACTACCCTCATATGCTACCCCAAGCCAAAGGAAACTGCCTCCTCACCACCTCATCCGTGGAGAGCTGATGACCCCAAAATTCCGAGTGACTAAGGCAAAGGCAAAGGAATGGTCGTTGAGACCTCAATCAATCGGATGGGTATATCAAGAAAAATAGACCACTACGAGAAATAAAATCAATCGAAAATGCGAAAGCGGTCTCGCTATGTGATTAACCTGGTATAGCTCCCAGGGTCGAACACAAGGAGCACGGATTGGCCAAAGGCCTACGAAGTAGTCAAAGAATCAGAAAAAGGGAGAAAACATTTTTTGTGGTTTTTAATTGTTTTTAAAATTTTTTGGATTTTTAATATGTGAAGGAAATAAAAGAAAGTATAAACAAGCACACTTAAGCAATTTATTTAGCACACCAAAAATCAAGCAAAAATTCAAGAAAAATTGTTTTTATGCTTTTTGGGTTTTTAAGTGTTTTTGGTGAATTTTTGGGATTTTTATGAGGTGTATTTTATTTTCTAAAAATCAAACAGTGCAAAGAAAACAAGGTACTGTCCCAGCAGGGCCCAAAACCCAAAGATAAAATATCTAAGGATCTCAGATGGCCCTGGAGGTAATTTTCCTGTATTCTATAGAAAATAAGGAAAATTTGGGCACCAAAATTATTGTTTTTGGATTTTTAGATTATTTCATATGATTTTTAGGAGTTTTTAGGTGTTTTTAGATTTTTAGGGTTTTTACTCAATGAAAAATAGCCAAAATTGGCTAGAAAATCAAACAACACACAGAGATCAGTAACTAATTTTTGTAGAATTTTTGGGGGTGTTTTTATATTTTTTTGTGATTTTTCAAGTGAAACAGTGCCAAAAATAGATGTTTTTGAATTTTTTTTAAAATAGCAAACAAGATCAAAAATGTCCTCAAAAATCTACAAAAATCCTACACCATGGCAGGAGCCATGTGTCAAATTTTCATTAGATTTGGAGGTGATTTGATATTTTATTCAAAATCCAAAAGGGGCACTGTGCACAAGGACCAATGTGCAAATACCCGAAACTCTGGGGCTCAAGGTGCAAAAATCCCAGCAAGTCACGCGCGTGGCGCGTGCCTGGGGCACTCAGGTGCCTTTTGGTAATAAAAACCAAGTTTCTGGACTTTTTGGTAACTCGTACCAAAAGTCCAGGGGCTTGGATGCAAAAATCCCACTAAAATCCGCACATGCGCATAAACAACACTCACAGGGGCATAAATGCAATTACCAAAAAGTTATCATTCATTTCAGAACCCAACAGAACTACAGGGCAACAGATGTAAATAGCCCAAACAAGCACGTGACGAAGCACGTGGTCTCACATACACAGGGGCATAAACGTAAATAAAAACAAGCACAAGGTCCCAGTTGCAAATTACCCTACGTAAATAAAAGCACGAAAATATTTACAGGACTAGGACTAAAAAGACAAACTAAGAGGGGGCCCTAAGTAATTTACCCCTTTATTTGTCGACGGCGGGATGCGCGCCACGTGGAAGATCGGGCGGTCCTGGTGAGCTGGCGCTTTTCTTCGTCTGCCCTTGAGCCGGATCGACGGTGGAGGCGAGGACACGTGGAAGATCGAACGGGGTGGAGCTCGGGTGCCTCTCTCCTCTGCTGCTATCGGTCCAGATGAGCCCCTCCAGGTGATCGACGGTCGCTGCTCCTCGGAAGATGGACGGCTGGGATCAAGACTGGAGCGGAGGAGCCATCGGACGGTGCTGGAGGATGGTGGAAGAACACTTCGCCGGCGAGCTTCGCCGGCCTCGTGCGTGGGTTGTAGTCCTCCTCAGCTGCTCCTGATGATCGGAGAAGACCCGCTGTGATGCCCCGCAACTGGTGGTAGCCTCCGATGGCCCAGCCGAGCCCGGGAGGGGCTCCGGCGAGGCTGGCGGCGAGCGAGCTCCTGGACTGAAATCGGGAAGCCGCAGATGGCCTCCTCGGTCCCTGCAAAGCAAACCAGAAGCTTCGCGGGTCGAGGGCAAAGTGCCTCGACCCAAAGAAGCGGGGTGACGGTGGCTGGTGGGTCGGTGCGAATGAGCTCCGGCGAGCGGTAGGTGGTGGAGCTCGACTCCCAGCTCCGGGGCGAGCTGGGTTGGATGAGTGGGCGTAGAACGTGCGTCGGAGGGTGGCGAAGGTGTGTGGGGGTTCCGATGATCGAGATATTACGCGAGATGGCCGGAATCAGGGGAACACGTCGGAGAGTCGATTTGGGCGAAATCAGAAATTAAACGAAATGGAGGAGCTAATCGACTACCTGGGTGGATCGGAAGACTGTGCTGGAGTGTGGCTAACTCCCGGTCGTCGCCTCGAAGGTCGTCACTGCCTGAGGCTCGAGCTCCAACTAGGTGGCGGAGCACGGCGGCGCACGGCTGCCGGATCGATGGTCGGGCACCCTCCTCCTCGCTGCAACACGGCAGACGGAAGCTGTCACCTTGCTGAATGCAATGGAGGTCACGGGAGTGAAGGTGGAGAGCCAAAGATGGAGCGTGAATGCGGCGGAGCTCAGGCTTTATATGGTTGCAGGTCCGGGAAGAATCGATCGGGTAGGGCGAGCTGGAGCGCGGATCCCAAGGCGAGGGCTCCGGCGAGGCTCTCGGGTATGACGTGATCAATCCGGACCCGGAGTTGGGGCAAATGGCGATCGGGTCACTCGTAGAAAGAGGGGAGAAAACGGGTCGGGCGAGCGGACCCGGGCTCTGGTGGTCCTGGGGGAGGTGTTGACCGGGGGTCAACAATCCCCCGTGGACCAATCAGAGCCCGCCAAGGCTTATATTTTTATTTGATTTTTTGGGGCCTTAAATGGCCGAATTTTCAAAAACTTAAAACATAAAAAATATTTGTTTTAATTTTTTCTATTTTTTTGTGATTTTTAATTAATTTTTGGAAATAAAAAAAAAGTATATACATAGTAGCTATACATAGGTATATATACACTATATTGATTTTTGATTTTTGATTTTCTATTAGTTATTTATATACATTTTTATTCCTATTTTATATTTTATTTATTTATAGGATAAAATGAGGAATAAAAGGCTATTTTTATTTTATTTTTATTATTTAGATATATAGGTGAAATAATTATTTATGTATAACTATATACATGGTGTAGGTACAAGATATTTTTGTATTTTTAATTTTGTAATTTTTATTTGATTTTGTTTTGTTTCTTTTTATTTATTTTATGTACAATATGTAACATAGGATATTTACAAAAAGTTTTAGAAATAAATACATCTATTTACAAGGTTAGATAAATAAGGATGGTGGTCTTATGTACATGGTGAAGGTGTATTTTTGCATTTTTGACTTTTAAGTTTTTATTTTGTTTTTAACAGTTTATAAATATGTACAAAATATATACAAGCATATTTTTGGATGAGGAAAATATTATTTTATTTATTTACAAATATATACATAAGTGAGCCCCTATCTCTCTCTACTGTGGCTTTTATGCGGTCAGGCCCATGATGAGCCCTCCCTTGGGTTAGGTTGCTCAATATTTATTCTAAATATTTCCCTCCTTTTCTTTTTACTCTTTATTCTTTTATTTTTGCACAAAAACATGCTAATTACATATTTTTACAAGATGCATGCTTTTGTTAATTATTCCTATTTACACATATCTACATGCATTTGCATAGGTTTTTTTGTAGCTAAAATATAAGAATAAAGAGTGATGAATGGGTATTCATCACCCCCCTATACTATACTTTGCTAGTCCCTTAGCAAACACTTATTTGAAAAAGAAGTGAAAAAGCGAGAAAAAGAAAAAGAAAAAGAGGATGTACATGGATCAAGGTTGAGTTATTAAACTTTCCTTCATTAAATTGAAATATGGAGCTTGATCAGATCTTTGGATTATTAATGTGTCGGAACCTTATTTGGACTTAAGCTTAAAACTCAACAGCCTCTAAGTTCCACCAATCTATGGGCAAGACTCCTCAATAAACCAGATCAGAACAAGTCTACATACACAAACTCTAATGACCATGAGTCTTTCCAAGCAGTGTAAGTGATATGTGGCTCCCCACCTCAGAAGTAACAAAGAAACAACCTCCCTCAACCTGGTAACTCTAATGCCTCGGTCTAGAAACTCTTTCCTCGAGAAGCGGGGTATTCCCTTCTAAGTTCAAGTGCAACCGGCTCAAGAAGAGGGGGTAGAAGTATAGAGTTTTGGAAGCCTAGCAAGTGTAGCTAAGTCTCCCGCTGCAAGCTTCATGAGATGTAACATTGATACCATAAGCTTTTGCTTTATTTGACTATGTACACTCCGGTGGGGTTATTAAATTTTCAATCCGACCCACCACTTTTTTGGAGTTCTTTTTGCATTTTTGCATTTTTTTTCAAGAACTTCTGTACAGCATATCTACATGGTGCAGCATATAAGAAATTTCCCCTTGAGCCAGTAGACTATCCCTCTTTTGAAGCTTTATTGCAACCCACGGCTTCTGTCTTTAGCCTTCATCACCACTAGACCAAGTTGAGGTGCACTTCCTTCACTAGAAGAAGAAGAGAGATTCCGCCTAGAAGTACTACCCTCATATGCTACCCCAAGCCAAAGGAAACTGCCTCCTCACCACCTCATCCGTGGAGAGCCATGTGTAAAGTGCAGGTGCAAGTCAAGCCATTGTCTCTAAGAGTCATGCGTGTGTTGTTAAGTGTTCTACTTAAGCTCATCAAGATGACATATGCTCATAGCCTAGTGGACTCAAAGAATTAAGTCCTTATGGACCTGAAAAGCCTTAAACCTAAATCCTATAAGGTTCCTCTTGGCGTTAAGTGGATTAAGATCTTAGTCAAGCTCCATTTCTCAATTTAATTCCAGGCTTAGTTTAAATGTCAACTCTCATCCAGGAAAAACTATATACATATATGTACACAAGATGCTATTTACAAATATTTTACAATCATGCGAAATTTTTGAAAAATGTTTTGAAATCATGAATGATGCATGAGGTGCAAGTTTTTGCAAAAAGATATTTACAAACATTTACACAAGATTTTTGCAAACTTTTGATTTTCAAAACATTTTGGAAAAATTTTTTACTATATACATAATTTTGATACAAAAATATTTACACAAAATTTACACAAAAGATTTTTGAAATCATTTTTACAAAAATACTTTGTACACTAGCTATGTATGTGCAAGATAAAAGAGGTTTATGAAAAATTTTTAAATTTTTGTGATTTTTAGCCATTTTATTTATTAACACACTCACACAAAGTACGAGTTATGGCTAGAGTATATATGAAATATATACACACCCCCCCTATACTTAGCTCGAGCGATGTCCTCAGAGTGATCAAGAGCGATGAAGAAGACATAACTCGTGCTTAGTAAAAGGGAAGTGAAAAGGAATGGATAAGTACAGGAACGAATAAATGAATAGAATGAGAGAAACTCGGTGGTTTCCCCCTATACTTAGGATTAACTAATCCTAAGTATAGCAAGCTGTACATGAAAGGAGAGCCGAGTGAAGAAGATACAGAATCTGCCCCCCCCCCTATACTTAGTGTAAAATATCCCTAAGTATAGGCAGCAAAACAGGGGCAGAAAGAATGAAAAGACTACCCGCAGGTCCTACATCCCCCCTATACTTAGGGTAAAGTACACCCTAAGTATAGGATAATCATAAGATGAGGAAAGGGATGTGGGACTAAAGAATAGAATGATATGGACAACTGGATCTATACAGGCGGAGGAACAGTGAAAATCAGGCGTGAGATGCAAAAGATGTGAGTCAAAAGACCACATCTCACGCAAAATGAATAGGGGCACAAATAATAACGTCCCGCGGCTCATGATCTAGATATGGCTTGAGCCGATGGCCGTTCACTCGAAAGGTGCTCTCAGAAGACAACTCGGATATATCAATACTACCATTGTCGTGCACCTTTCTGACGAGAAAAGGTCCCTTCCATTTGCTCTGTAGCTTCCCTGGAAATAATCTAAGCCTCGCATCAAACAGCCATACTCTCTGTCCAATCTCAAAATGCTTGTGGCTGATATGAGAATCATGCCACTCCTTGACTTTCTCCTTATAATGTAGGCTGCTTGAGAAAGCTGCATCTCTAAGCTCCTCCAGGGCAGCTAACTCTGCCCTCCTCTGGTCTCCTATACCATCTGGATCCATAAGAATATCTGTGACTGCCCAAAGTGACTTGTGCCTCAGCTCAACAGGTAGATGGCATGGCTTGCCATAAACGAGGCGAAAGGGATATGTACCCAATGGAGTCTTGAAAGACGTCCGATATGCCCACAAGACCGAATCCAAAAGCTGTGACCAATTCTTTCGGTCAGGGCGGACGACTTTCTGCAAAATATTCTTGATCTCCCTATTCGACACCTCAGCTAGACCATTCGTCTGTGGATGGTAAGGTGTAGCAACACGATGATTTATGCCGAACTCGCTAGCAAGTGCCTTCACCTGGTCGTTGATAAAATGAGACCCCCCATCGGAAATAAGAACTCGTGGAACCCCGAACCGCGTGATGATATGCTTCCTCAAAAATCTGCAAATAGTCCTCGCATCAGCGGCTCGGGCGGGGATAGCCTCAACCCAACGACTAACATAATCTACGGCCAACAGAATGTACTCAAATCCCTGACTCTTAGGGAATGGACCCATGAAATCGATGCCCCATGCGTCAAAAACCTCACAGAAGTGAATGGGCTGCATCGGCATCATATCACGCTGTCCACAAGTGCCCATCCTCTGACAGTCAGTACACCTCTTCACGAACTCATCAGAGTCCTTGAAGAGGGTAGGCCACCACAAGCCGGATTGGAGCACTTTCTGTGCCGTTCTCCTCCCAGAATGATGTCCTCCTGCCTCAAGCTTGTGGCAGTAAGTGAGGACGCTATGGTGTTCCTCCTGAGGAATACACCGACGCCAGACGCTATCCCCTCCTTCGTGGTAAAGGATGGGATCCTCCCAGTGGTAGGACTTGGCCTTCGCAAGGAAGGTCTCAAGCCTCTGCCTGGGCCAATCTTGTGGGACTTTCCCAGCAACGAGAAAGTTCACAATATCGGCATACCACGGGAGTGAGGCGATAGCAAGGATCGCCTCATCTGGGAAGGTATCACGAATAGGATCAATCTGCTCAGAATCCTCAGGCTGCTCTAATCGGGAGAGATGATCCGCCACCACATTCTTGACTCCAGGCTTATCCTTGATCTCAATGTCGAACTCCTGGAGTAGAAGGATCCATCTAGTCAATCTGGCCTTGGCATCCTTCTTTGCCATGAGGTACCTGATGGCGGTATGATCTGTAAACAAAGTCACTCTAGATCCAATGATATATGATCTGAACTTATCTAGGGCAAACACTACTGCTAGCATCTCCTTCTCTGTGACCGTATAATTCCGCTGGGCGGAATCCAATGTGCGGCTAGCATAGTGTATGGCAAATGGAACTCCATCCCTCCTCTGTCCCAGCACTGCCCCCACGGCAAAATCGGAGGCGTCCGTCATGATCTCGAATGGGAGAGACCAATCAGGCGGCTGGAGAACAGGAGCCTCTATAACATGCTGCTGGAGAGTCGCAAAAGACGAGAGACACTTGTCATCTACAGGGAACTCGGTGTCTTTCATCAAAAGGTCAGTCAACGGTCGGGCAATCTTGCTGAAATCCTGAATAAATCTCCTATAAAATCCAACGTGCCCCAGGAATGACCGTAACTGCCTCAGATTGGACGGCGGTGTGAGTTTTCTAATGACATCCACCTTGGCCGGATCAACCTCCATGCCCCTGTTGGAGATGATGTGGCCAAGCACCGTCCCTTCAGTCACCATAAAGTGACTCTTCTCCCAAGATAGAACCAAATGGAACTCGATACATCGCTGGAGTACCCGGTCTAGGCAGTCAAGACAAGAATCGAATCCGTCGCCGTAGACCGAGAAATCGTCCATGAAGACCTCCAAACACTCCCCTACCATGTCCGAAAAGATCGACAGCATGCACCTCTGAAACGTCGCAGGGGCATTGCATAGCCCAAATGGCATGCGTCGAAAAGCATATGTGCCGAAGGGACAGGTAAAGGTGGTCTTCTCCTGATCCTCAGGAGCGATGGCCACCTGGTTGTAGCCCGAGTACCCATCCAGGAAACAATAATGGCTCTTCCCTGCCAGTCTCTCAATGATCTGGTCAATAAAAGGCAGGGGGAAATGGTCCTTCTTGGTGGCCTGGTTGAGTCTCCTGTAGTCAACACAGACCCTCCAAGAAGTGGGTACTCGTGTAGCGATCTCCTCTCCCGACTCACTGATCACAGTCGTGATGCCCGTCTTCTTGGGCACCACATGCAAGGGGCTGACCCACTTGGAGTCGGAAATTGGATAAATAAAATCTGCGCTCCACCATTTGGATATTTCCTTCATCACGACCTCTCTCAGGTTGGGGTTCAGTCGCCGCTGGAACTCACGCGACGGCTTCGCCCCCTCCTCAAGATAGATATGGTGGGAGCACACTGCTGGACTAATCCCATGGAGATCCGCTACGCTCCATCCGATCGCCTTGCGGTTCTTTTCAAGAACCCCCATCAGACGGGATTCTTGCTCTCCAGTCAACTCGGCTGAGATGATGACTGGGTACATCTCTGGATCGCCCGCAAGGAATTGATACTTCAGCGAAGTAGGGAGCGACTTTCGCTCTGGAATGCTGGGTGCTGGCAAATCTGGCTGCGGAAGAAAATGAGTGAAAGCTGCTAAATCGGCCAAATCTGCCTGGGAAAGTGAAAAGCGTCCTCTCGCAAACTGAATCGGGAGAAGGCTGCTCAACTGCACTGTCTCTGCTCGGCTCTGCGTCTACCTCCTCCTCATCTCTAGGCTCAGATGGACTCAAGTCTGGCATCTGATCATAGCAATCGGCCCAATCAGACTCTGAATCCGAGGGATCTGTATCATCCGCGGTGGCATCAGTACCACCGAACAACAAGGTGGCCTCAGCACCACCATCACTGAACATCGTGTCGCGATCGAGGACCGGCTCTGCTGCCTCTATGGTATCCTGAACCAGGTCTGTGCTCTCCAGACTCTCCTCTGCTATCGTCTCTGCATCAGCTGTATCTGAAAGTGAGAGGGTGGTCTGTGTCTCAAGATCTGCCCAAGCTGCCTCATCATCTGTGATCACAAAATCACAGTCCTGGTGGATGTCTGGCTCTGCGTCTGTCAGCTGCTCTGTATCGATACTCGCATCTGAGCTGGCTCTGAGTCTGGCTCTGTAATCCTCGACCGTCTCTATTTGTATACTTTCGCCCTCGACGCGAAAGTACACCTTCCCGCTATCATGATCAGTCACCGCCTTGGTTGTGGCCAAGAACGGACGACCAAGGATGATGGGGGTATCGGCCACTGACTCAGGGATCTCCATGTCCAACACTACGAAGTCCACGGGGAATTTCAGGCCCTGAATCGTGACGATAACGTCTCGTAATAACCCCTTCGGCCTCTTGACAGATCGATCAGCGAACTGAAGGACTGTCCTGCTCTGTCGAAGAGTACCCAACTCGAAGCGGTCGAGAAGGGCTGCCGGAAGAAGGTTAATCGACGATCCGCTATCTAGAAGAGTACGGTCGAACCTCTGCTCACTAATCTGGCATCTGACATACGGGGCCCCTGAATCTGGCCTCTTGGCTGGCAGTCGGTTCTGGATCGCGAAGCACGTGGCTTTCGTCAGCACATGTATCTCTGAAGTGTGGTTCCTCCTCCTCCTCCTGACTGTAGTCCTCTCTCTCAAAGCACGCTGGAAAAGGGGGATGTGCTGCAAAGCCTCCTGGAGGGTCAGCTGGATGTGGAATCGATCAATCATACTCTGGTTGAACTCCTCAAACTCTCTCTTTTTGGGATTTTCTTTTTTCTTCCCCTTCCCCATCTGAAGGGCTCTAGGGAAGGGGATCACTGGGTCCTTCTCAGATGAAGGACTAGGAAAAGGTCTAGACGGTTCAAGGACCGGATCCACACATACATCATGCACCACAGTGGGACCAGAAGAAAATAAACCTTTTCCTTTATTCATATCAGAGTTCCGAGATACATGAACACGGGGAAAAACAACATCTCTATCTGTACAAACACCGGTGGCCTCAGTACCACCACGGGCTGGCTGCTCTGCTACTGCTGCTGGTGCTAGACGTCTCGCGGCATTAGTACCGCGTGCTGGCTCGGCTGGACGGGTGGCGTCAGTACCACCTCCTCGAACCGGTGACGTGGCGGCCTCAGTACCGCCGGTAGGATCAGCATCCTTGGTGGCATCAGTACCACCGTCATCATCTGGAGCGGCCTCAGTACCGCTCTCCTCCTCTTCATGTGGCGCCTCTGGAATGTCCTCGTGGTGAAGCTCAGATGAGGCGCCGCCGCCTGCTGGGGCCCTACCGCTCCTAAGTGTGACAAAATCAGCATCAAAAAGATCCGAAGATGTATCATCAAATGGGTCACTAGGAGTAGCTAACTCAGTATGTACTACCTGCTCAGATTTCCTCTTGAGGCTGTTCGGATTGGGCTCTATCTGGGCTGGTATGGCGGCCTTCCCTCTCACCAGGTCCCGCATCTCCTGGCGGAACTCATCCATCTCCCGTCTGAATGTGGCATGCTGGTCCGTGAGGAGGCGGGCGATGTCATCCAAAGCGGGGCTCTCGTGGGAGCCCGACGGGTGGCCTCTCTATGGGTGAGGCTGCTGGATCTGCTGCTGCTGGTGCTGGTAAGCGGGGTAGGTAGGAGGGTGCTGCTGGTATCCCTGGTGAGCCTGCTGCTCACGTCTCCAAGACTGTCCCTGTTGCTGATAGGGACGAGGACCGTAGGATGGCTCCTGCTGATATGCTGGGGACTGCTGCTGAGGGTGGTGCTGGTCTCTCTGCTGGGAGTACTGCCCTCCCTGTCCTGACGGCTGCGGCTGGGGCTGGGCACCACCACTCCCCCACCTGAATCCGGGATGGTCTCGTCGGATCCCAGGCTGGGGGCGGTCGTACCAAATCCCGTTGACATCCATCAACGGCTCTGTCTCGTAGGGGTCTGGCGGCAGTACTGCCAGAGGCTGATCCGGCTGGTAGGGCACCATCTGCATCTCTGGAGATGGTGGTGACTGGTAAGTGGGTTGCGGCTGCTGGTACGGCTCCGCCTGTACAAGGTGAACCTGTCTAGGCTGCTGTGAAGAGCTGGAGCGCTGGGACGAGCTGCTGCTGCCGCCGGTATCTCCTCGCGACAGAAGACGGGGCTGTGAAGCCGTCTGTGTCTCCTGAAGACACATGAGCTGGGTCTTCATGTCGCTCAGAACCTGTGCCATCTGCTCCATCTGCGTGATACTCTGGCACTGCTTCTTCTCTATTAGCTCCATGCGGTCCAACTTCTCGCTAATGATACCCATGTCCGCAGCGGACGACTCGGCCTGTGCTGCTGCAATTGCGGACGAACTGGATGGACCTGCATCGACCCGTGCTATCCGCTGGTACTGCACGGGTCCTGGCTGCTGTGGCTGGGGTCTCTGAGAGTACAACCGGGTCTGAGACATCACCATGTAGTTCTCTGACATCTCCTCGTAAATGGCCCAGACCTGGTCGTGGTCCTTGGCGAAATAGGACCCGCCGCAAGAAGCATTCACCAGGCCCTGAAGCTCTGGCGTCAACCCGCTGAAAAAGCTCTGAACTAGGTTCGGCTTGGATATGTCGTGGTGCGGGCATCTGTCCAAGAGCTCTCGAAACCTCTCCCAAGCCTCGTGGAACTGCTCATTGGGGAACATGGAGAAGTTGCTGATCAAGGCCCTCGCTACATTCGTCCGCCCGAGTGGATAGTACTTTTTCAAGTACTCGGTGTGGAGCTGATCCCAGGTGTACACAAACTTCCCTAAGTGCTTCAGCCAGTTGGCTGCTCTGTCTGCCAGTGAAAACGGGAAGGCAATCATCCGTATAGTGTCCTGGTCCACGTGGCGATCGTGGACAGTGCTGCAGATCATCAGAAACTCCTGGAGGTGGAGGTGGGGCTCCTCAGTGGCTAGCCCGTGGAAGCGGGGTAGTAACTGCAAGGTGTTCGGGGGGAACTTGAAGTCCCCCACGATAGCTGGCACTACCACCCAATGATGCATCAGAGTAGATCCGGGGTTGTGCAACGCCCGCATCGGCTGTGGTGGTCCTCCCGCAGCGGCGGCTGCCGCTGCGGCGGCTGCGGCTGCTGCTGCTGCTGCTGCGGCTGCTGCTGCTGCTGCCTCTGCATCAAGCATCTCCTCAGGCTCGCTCTGCTCTGAACCTCGCTCTGCTCTGAGCCTCTCCAACTCTCTCCTCATCTCTATCATGAATGCTCCCTGATCGCGGAGCTGCTGCTGAACCGTCTCAAGTGATGCGATCAGGGTGGAGTTGATCGCCCCCTGGTCAAATACAACATGATGGTCTCCCCGTGGACCTCTGGGGGAATCGTCTGCTCTGGCGGCCATAACGACGTCTGCAAAATCAAATGAGCCCAACTCAGGTGCTGTCAAATCTGATAATCTCTCCTCGGGCTCATGTCTCTCAATACCAGAAGAAAGGGGGTCGAGGGGGAACAGGGCAGAATCGTACTCGGGCTCGGAGAGCTGGTCTCGGCTCTCGCGGGCCAACCTAGATGATCGGGTAGACGTGCCCGGAAGCGGTGCAACCAGAGGCTGCCTAAGAGACCGTCTACCCATCATCTTGATCTGGGCGAGTAAGGCGGATGAGATCTGGAATCAAATATGATCAAAAACAAACCTCCAGTTCACCAACGCACGCGAGCTGAAGACCGTGAAAGTTCAGTCAAATTATCTTGTCTATTTTATTTTGGTGAACAGACAAAGTATCAGAGCGCTTACGTGACCTGTTAGGATATCCGATGCTATCCCAACCGACTGGCCCGCACAGAAGAGTCGGTAATCAGTCGGGTCTAGCACCGGGAGGCTCTACCTAGGGTGCGGGTCACTCTCTCGCGCATCCAAACAAGACAATGAGGGGGTTGCTCTCCCCAAGACAAAATTTTTAGGGTGAGCGGTTTTTAAGATCAAGTATGATTAGCAGTCCCAGTTTTATTGTTTTTCTTTTTAATATTTTTCAGAGCAAACAAAGGGCCTAACGAATTTTTCGGTTCTCCTGATTATTTAAGCCGAAAACAGGGGGAGAAGACGAAAAAGCCGATGCGCGAAAAAATCAATGATGCATGCAAAGTAAGGAAGGCGTACCTGACTCCAGCACTCTACATGCAATATGATCCGCGCAGAATTTAAAGACAGAATTAAAACTACCTAAATGATGCAAGCGGGAAAAACCGAGGCCCTAAACAGCAGTGCTAGCGTAGAACCGTCTAACTCAGTCACTCGCCCTCGATCCAAAGAGTCCGGTCTTGGCTTACCCCTCCTCTTCTCGACAGGTCGAGTTCAGGAGTAGCGCTTGTGGGGCAGGCTCGCGGCACGTAGGCTCTCAGGAAAGCAACTAAGTTATTTTTATTATTTATTATTAGTAGGTCCAATTAACGATCTATAGGAACAGATCAGCAATTAGGTGTGGGGATCCTACTATTACGGCACAATCACCAGAAAATCCTACAGCTAGGGGCTCGATCAAAAAGCCACGTAAACACCGGAAAGGCAGTAAAAAAAGTAGAAAATGAAAGCCGCGCAAAGCCGCGAAAAACCGCTAAAGTCTAAAGGGTCCCCCGAGCACACCGGTGCTCGGCGAAACAGACCCGAGAGTGTCCAAACTATCCAAGTCTCTGAACACCTGTATTATTACAACAATAATGAAATAATAGCTAAACTACCCTCACCCACTCAACTCTCTCTCTAGCTCTCTCCTGCGGCTTCGTGAAGAAGGAAGCCGCCTCCGCGTCGCTCGGGTGCTCCGGCGCTCCTAGGAGTGCCGCCCTCGCTCCTCGGGCCCTCGCAAGAAAAAGAGAGAAAAGTGGTCAGTCCAACAATTATTATAAAAATATCAGAAAAAATATATATATATATATATATATATATATATACAAAAATCTGTGCAAAAAGCCGCGAAACTCGAAAAGCCGCGGAAAAATCTAAAAGACTACTAAGCCGTGCTCCCCGGCAACGGCGCCATTCTGATGACCCCAAAATTCCGAGTGACTAAGGCAAAGGCAAAGGAATGGTCGTTGAGATCTCAATCAATCGGATGGGTATATCAAGAAAAATAGACCACTACGAGAAATAAAATCAATCGAAAATGCGAAAGCGGTCTCGCTATGTGATTAACCTGGTATAGCTCCCAGGGTCGAACACAAGGAGCACGGATTGGCCAAAGGCCTACGAAGTAGTCAAAGAATCAGAAAAAGGGAGAAAACATTTTTTTTTGTGGTTTTTAATTGTTTTTAAAATTTTTTGGATTTTTAATATGTGAAGGAAATAAAAGAAAGTATAAACAAGCACACTTAAGCAATTTATTTAGCACACCAAAAATCAAGCAAAAATTCAAGAAAAATTGTTTTTATGCTTTTTGGGTTTTTAAGTGTTTTTGGTGAATTTTTGGGATTTTTATGAGGTGTATTTTATTTTCTAAAAATCAAACAGTGCAAAGAAAACAAGGTACTGTCCAGCAGGGCCCAAAACCCAAAGATAAAATATCTAAGGATCTCAGATGGCTCTGGAGGTAATTTTCCTGTATTCTATAGAAAATAAGGAAAATTTGGGCACCAAAATTATTGTTTTTGGATTTTTAGATTATTTAATATGATTTTTAGGAGTTTTTCGGTGTTTTTAGATTTTTAGGGTTTTTACTCAATGAAAAATAGCCAAAATTGGCTAGAAAATCAAACAACACACAGAGATCAGTAACTAATTTTTGTAAAATTTTTGGGGGTGTTTTTATATTTTTTTGTGATTTTTCAAGTGAAACAGTGCCAAAAATAGATGTTTTTGAATTTTTTTAAAATAGCAAACAAGATCAAAAATGTCCTCAAAAATCTACAAAAATCCTACACCATGGCAGGAGCCATGTGTCAAATTTTCATTAGATTTGGAGGTGATTTGATATTTTATTCAAAATCCAAAAGGGGGCACTGTGCACAAGGACCAATGTGCAAATACCCGAAAGTCTGGGGCTCAAGGTGCAAAAATCCCAGCAAGTCACGTGCGTGGCGCGTGCCTGGGGCACTCAGGTGCCTTTTGGTAATAAAAACCAAGTTTCTGGACTTTTTGGTAACTCGTACCAAAAGTCCAGGGGCTTGGATGCAAAAATCCCACTAAAATCCGCACATGCGCATAAACAACACTCACAGGGGCATAAATGCAATTACCAAAAAGTTATCATTCATTTCAGAACCCAACAGAACTACAGGGCAACAGATGTAAATAGCCCAAACAAGCACGTGACGAAGCACGTGGTCTCACATACACAGGGGCATAAACGTAAATAAAAAACAAGCACAAGGTCCCAGTTGCAAATTACCCTACGTAAATAAAAGCACGAAAATATTTACAGGACTAGGACTAAAAAGACAAACTAAGAGGGGGCCCTAAGTAATTTACCCCTTTATTTGTCGACGGCGGGATGCGCGCCACGTGGAAGATCGGGCGGTCCTGGTGAGCTGGCGCTTTTCTTCGTCTGCCCTTGAGCCGGATCGACGGTGGAGGCGAGGACACGTGGAAGATCGAACGGGGTGGAGCTCGGGTGCCTCTCTCCTCTGCTGCTATCGGTCCAGATGAGCCCCTCCAGGTGATCGACGGTCGCTGCTCCTCGGAAGATGGACGGCTGGGATCAAGACTGGAGCGGAGGAGCCATCGGACGGTGCTGGAGGATGGTGGAAGAACACTTCGCCGGCGAGCTTCGCCGGCCTCGTGCGTGGGCTGTAGTCCTCCTCAGCTGCTCCTGATGATCGGAGAAGACCCGCTGTGATGCCCCGCAGCTGGTGGTAGCCTCCGATGGCCCAGCCGAGCCCGGGAGGGGCTCCGGCGAGGCTGGCGGCGAGCGAGCTCCTGGACTGAAATCGGGAAGCCGCAGATGGCCTCCTCGGTCCCTGCAAAGCAAACCAGAAGCTTCGCGGGTCGAGGGCAAAGTGCCTCGACCCAAAGAAGCGGGGTGACGGTGGCTGGTGGGTCGGTGCGAATGAGCTCCGGCGAGCGGTAGGTGGTGGAGCTCGACTCCCAGCTCCGGGGCGAGCTGGGTTGGATGAGTGGGCGTAGAACGTGCGTCGGAGGGTGGCGAAGGTGTGTGGGGGTTCCGATGATCGAGATATTACGCGAGATGGCCGGAATCAGGGGAACACGTCGGAGAGTCGATTTGGGCGAAATCAGAAATTAAACGAAATGGAGGAGCTGATCGACTACCTGGGTGGATCGGAAGACTGTGCTGGAGTGTGGCTAACTCCCGGTCGTCGCCTCGAAGGTCGTCACTGCCTGAGGCTCGAGCTCCAACTAGGTGGCGGAGCACGGCGGCGCACGGCTGCCGGATCGATGGTCGGGCACCCTCCTCCTCGCTGCAACACGGCAGACGGAAGCTGTCACCTTGCTGAATGCAATGGAGGTCACGGGAGTGAAGGTGGAGAGCCAAAGATGGAGCGTGAATGCGGCGGAGCTCAGGCTTTATATGGTTGCAGGTCCGGGAAGAATCGATCGGGTAGGGCGAGCTGGAGCGCGGATCCCAAGGCGAGGGCTCCGGCGAGGCTCTCGGGTATGACGTGATCAATCCGGACCCGGAGTTGGGGCAAATGGCGATCGGGTCACTCGTAGAAAGAGGGGAGAAAACGGGTCGGGCGAGCGGACCCGGGCTCTGGTGGTCCTGGGGGAGGTGTTGACCGGGGGTCAACAATCCCCCGTGGACCAATCAGAGCCCGCCAAGGCTTATATTTTTATTTGATTTTTTTGGGGCCTTAAATGGCCGAATTTTCAAAAACTTAAAACATAAAAAATATTTGTTTTAATTTTTTCTATTTTTTGTGATTTTTAATTAATTTTTGGAAATAAAAAAAAAGTATATACATAGTAGCTATACATAGGTATATATACACTATATTGATTTTTGATTTTTGATTTTTAATTAGTTATTTATATACATTTTTATTCCTATTTTATATTTTATTTATTTATAGGATAAAATGAGGAATAAAAGGCTATTTTTATTTTATTTTTATTATTTAGATATATAGGTGAAATAATTATTTATGTATAACTATATACATGGTGTATGTACAAGATATTTTTGTATTTTTAATTTTGTAATTTTTATTTGATTTTGTTTTGTTTCTTTTTATTTATTTTATGTACAATATGTAACATAGGATATTTACAAAAAGTTTTAGAAATAAATACATCTATTTACAAGGTTAGATAAATAAGGATGGTGGTCTTATGTACATGGTGAAGGTGTATTTTTGCATTTTTGACTTTTAAGTTTTTATTTTGTTTTTAACAGTTTATAAATATGTACAAAATATATACAAGCATATTTTTGGATGAGGAAAATATTATTTTATTTATTTACAAATATATACATAAGTGAGCCCCTATCTCTCTCTACTGTGGCTTTTATGCGGTCAGGCCCATGATGAGCCCTCCCTTGGGTTAGGTTGCTCAATATTTATTCTAAATATTTCCCTCCTTTTCTTTTTACTCTTTATTCTTTTATTTTTGCACAAAAACATGCTAATTACATATTTTTACAAGATGCATGCTTTTGTTAATTATTCCTATTTACACATATCTACATGCATTTGCATAGGTTTTTTGTAGCTAAAATATAAGAATAAAGAGTGATGAATGGGTATTCATCAAGAGCTAAGTGAAAAGTGCTGGTGCAAGTAAAGCCATTGTCTCTGAGAGTCATGCGTGTGTTGTTAAGTGCTCTACTTAGGCTCATCAAGATGACATATGCTCATAGCCTAGTGGACTCAAAGAATTAAGTCCCAATGGACCTGAAAAGCCTTAACCCTAAGCCCTATAAGGTTCCTCTTATTGTTAGGTGGATTAAGATCTTAATCAAGCTCCATTTTCCAATTTAATTCCAGGCTAGTTTAAATGTCAACTATGATCCAGGAAAAACTATACAAATTTTTACAAGGATGCTATTTACAAATGTGCAATTTACAAATATTTACAATCGTGCAAAATTTTTGAAAAATGTTTGAAAACATGGATGTATGCATGAATGCAAAGTTTTGCAAAATATTTACAAACATTTACACAAGGTTTTTGCAAACTTTTTGTTTTCAGAACATTTTACAAAAATTGTGTACTATATACATAGGTTTTGATATGAAAATATTTACAAATTTTTTACACAAATCAGTTTACAATCATTTGTACAAAAATAATTTGTATAAATAAATAGGTATGCGCAAGATGAATTTTATATACAAGGGAAAAAAATTTAAATTTTATGGCTTTTTAGCCATTTTTATTTATTCACACACTCACACAAAGTACGAGTTATGGCTAAAATATATATGAAATATATACACACCCCCCTATACTTAGCTCGAACGATGTCCTCAGAGTGATCAAGAGCTATGAAGAAGACATAACTCATGCTTAGTATAGGGAAGTGAAAAGGAATGGCTATATACAAAGATGAATCAAAGAATAGAATGAAGAGAACTCGGTGTTTTCCCCCTATACTTAGGATCAAGTAATCCTAAGTATAGCAAGCTGTACATGAAGGGAAATCCGAGTGAAGGATGTACAGAGTCTATCCCCCCATACTTAGGGTGAAATATCCCTAAGTATAGGCAGCAAAACAGGGGTGGAAAGAATCAAAAGAATACCCGAGAGTCCTACATCCCCCCTATACTTAGGGTAAAGTACACCCTAAGTATAGCATAATCATAAGATGAGAAAAGGGATGTGGGACTAAAGAATAGAGTGATATGGACAACTGGATCTATACAAGTCGGAAGAACAGTGATAATCATGCGTGAGATGCAATAGATGTGAGTCAAGAGACCACATCTCACGCAAAGTGAATAGGGGAAACATCAACGACCCATGGCTCATGATTTAGAAATGGCTTGAGCCGTTGGCCGTTCACTCGAAAGGTACTCTCAGAAGACAACTCAGATATGTCAATACTCCCATTGTCGTGTACCTTTCTTACCAAATACGGTCCCTTTCATTTGCTCTGTAGCTTCCCTGGGAATAATCTAAGCCTAGCATCAAACAGTCGTACTCTCTGTCCTGGCTCAAACTGCTTGTGGCTGATATGAGAATCATGCCACTCTTTCACTCTCTTCTTATAATGTAGGCTGTTTGAAAAGGAAGTATCACGAAGCTCCTCCAGGGTTGCTAACTCTACCCTCCTCTGATCTCCCACACTATCTGGATCCAAAAGTATATCAGTGACTGCCCAAAGTGACCTATGTCTCAGCTCAACAGGTAAATGGAACGGCTTGCCATAAACGAGGCGAAAGGGAGATGTACCCAAAGGCGTCTTGAAAGATGTCTGATATGCCCACAAGACCGAGTCCAAGAGCTGTGACCAATCCTTTCGGTCAGGGTGGACGACTTTCTGCAATATAGTCTTGATCTCCCTATTCGAAACTTCAGCAAGACCATTCATCTGAGGGTGGTTTGGAGTGGCAACTCGATGGTCTATGCTGAACTCGCTAGCAAGGGACTTTACCTTGTCGTTGACGAAATGAGCCCCCCCGTCTGATATCAACACTCTAGGTACCCCGAACCGTGAAATGATATTCCTCCTCAAAAATCTACAAACAGTCCTACCATCTGCGGTTCGGGCGGGGATGGCCTCAACCCAACGACTCACATAATCAACGGCCAACAGAATGTACTCAAATCCCTGACTCTTAGGGAATGGACCCATGAAATCGATGCCCCGTGCGTCAAAAACCTCACAGAAGTGTAAGGGCTGCATCGGCATCATATAACGTTGTCCACAAGTGCCCATCCTCTGACAGTCAGTACATCTCTTCATGAACTCATCAGAGTTCTTGAAGAGAGTAGGCCACCATAGGCCGGATTGGAGCACTTTATGTGTCGTTCTCCTCTCTGAGTGATGTCCTCCTGCCTCCAGCTTGTGGCAGTAAGTAAGGACGCTGTGGTGCTCCTCCTGAGGAATGCACCTACGCCAGATACTATCCCCTCCCTCATGGTAAAGGACGGGATCCTCCCAATGGTAAAACTTGGCCTTCACAAGGAAGGTCTCAAGTTTCTGCCTGGGTCAATCTTGTGGAACTTTCTTGGCGACAAGATAGTTCACAATATCGGCGTACCATGGGAGCGAGGCGATAGCAAGGATCGCCTCATCTGGGAAGGTCTCTCAAATAGGGTCAATCTGCTCAGAATCCTCAAGATACTCCAATCAGGAGAGATGATCCGCCACCACATTCTTGACTCCAGGCTTATCCTTAATCTCTATATCAAACTTCTGGAGTAGAAGGATCCATCTGGTCAATCTAGCTTTGGCATTCTTCTTTGCCATGAGGTACCTGATGGCGGTATGATCAGTAAAGATGGTCATTCTAGATCCGATAATGTACGATCTGAACTTATCTAGGGTGAAGACTACGGCTAGCATCTCCTTCTTAGTGATTGTGTAGTTCCGCTGCGCGGCATCCAATGTACGGCTAGCGTAGTGAATAGCAAATGGGACTCCATCCCTCCTCTGTCCTAGCACGGCCCCCACGGTAAAATCGGAGGCATCCGTCATGATCTCGAATGGGAGAGACCAATCAGGTGGCTGAAGGACAGGAGACTCTATCACACATCTCTTGAGAGTCTCAAATGACGATAGACACTTATCATCGACAAGGAACTCGGTGTCTTTCGTCAGCAGATCAGTCAACGGTCGGGCAATCCTACTAAAATATCGAATGAATCGCCGGTAGAAACCAACGTGCCCCAGAAAAGACCGTAACTGCCGTAAGTTGGACGGTGGATTGAGTTTGCTAATGACATCCACCTTGGCCAGATCAACCTCCATGCCCCTATTGGAGATGATGTGGCCAAGCACCGTCCCTTGAGTCACCATGAAGTGACTCTTCTCCCAAGATAATATCAGGCGAACCTCTATGCATCGCTGAAGGACTCGGTCTAGGAAGTCAAGACAGGAGTCAAATCCGTCACCGTAGACCAAGAAATCATCCATGAAGACCTCCAAGCACTCCCCCACCATCTCCGAAAAGATAGACAACATGCATCTCTGAAAAGTCGCAGGGGCATTGCATAGCCCAAATGGCATGCGTCTGAAGGCGTATGTGCCGAAGGGACAGGTGAAGGTAGTCTTGTATTGGTCCTCTGGTGCAATGGCCACCTGATTGTAGCCGGAGTACCCATCTAAGAAGCAGTAATGGCTCTTCCCTGCCAGTCTCTCAATGATCTGATCTATAAAGGGCAGGGGAAAATGATCCTTCTTGGTGGCTTGGTTGAGTCGTCTGTAATCCACGCAGACCCGCCAAGAAGTGGGTACCCGGGTAGCAATCTCCTCTCCAGACTCCGTAACCACTGTAGTGATGCCCGTCTTCTTGGGCACCACATGTAACGGACTGACCCACTTGGAGTCGGAGATGGGGTAGATAAAATCGGCGCTCCACCACTTCGAGATCTCCTTCATGACAACCTCTCTCAGATTTGGGTTCAGCCGCCGCTGGAACTCATGCGACGGCTTTGCCTCATCCTCGAGATAGATGTGGTGAGAGCACAGAGCCGGACTGATCCCCTGGAGATCTGCTACACTCCATCCTATCGCCTTGCGATTCTTTTCAAGAAACCCCATCAGACGGGATTCTTGCTCTCCAGTCAACTCAGCGGAGATGATGACTGGGTACATCTCATGCTCACCCGTAAGGAACCTATACTTCAACGACGCAGGTAGTGGCTTCAGCTCTGGACAAACTGGTGCTGGCAAATCTGGCTTCTGAAGAATCCGAGTGTATGCTGCCAAATCTGCTCGGGAAAATGAGAACTCTCTCTCGCAAACTGGATCTGGAGAAGTCTGCTCAACTAGGTTGTCTCTGCTCTGCATGGCATCTACCTCCTCCCTAGCTGCAGGCTCAGTAGAAGTCAGATCTGGTATATACTCATCAAACTCTGCCCAATCACAATCTGACTCCGAGGGATCTATATCATCCATGGTGGACTCAGTACCACCGTCATCACAAAACAAATTTGTCTTACAGTCTCGAACCGGCTCTGCTGCTTTAAAAGTATCCTGGACCAGGAATGCGCTCTCCAAGCTCTCCTCTGCTGGCGTCTCTGCATCAGCGGACTCTGAAGGTGAGAGGATGGCATGTGCATCTGGATCTGCCCATACTACCTCATCATCTGTAATCACGAAGTTGCAGTCCTAGTGGATGTTTGGCCCTGCATCTGTCATCTGCTCTGTATCAGAAGTAGTCTCTGAGCATGTTGTAACTCTGACTCTGATGTCCTCGACCGTCTCTATTTGTACACTCTCGCCCTCGATGCGAAAGTATACCTTCCCGCTATCATGGTCGGTCACTGCCTTGGCTATGGCCAAGAAAGGGCGACCTAGAATGATGGGGGTATCGGTCACAGACTCAGTGATCTCCATGTCTAAAACAACGAAGTCCACGGGGAATTGCAGGCCCTGAATCGTGACGACAACGTCCTTCAGCAACCCCTTCGGCCTCTTGACAAACCAATCAGCAAACTGAAGGATTGTCCTGCTCTGTTGTAGAGTGCCCAACTCGAAGCAGTCGAGAAGGGCTGCCGGAAGGAGGTTGATCGAAGAACCGTTGTCTAATAGAGTGCAGTCGAACCTCTGCTCTCTGATGTGGCATCTAACATAAGGGCTCCAGAACCTGGCCTCTTGGCCGGCAGACGGTTCTCGATCGCGAAACACGTGGCTCTGGTCAGCACATGGATCTCTGACTGGTGATTCCTCCTCTTCCTCCTAACTGTGGTCCTATCTCTAAGTGAACACTGGAGCAGAGGGATGTGCTGCAAAGCCTCCTGAAGAGTCAGCTGAATATGAAAGCGGTCGATCATCTGCTGGCTGAACTCTTCCTACTGCCTCTTTTTTGGATTTTCTATTTTCTTCCCCTTTCCCATATGAAGAGCTCTAGGGAAGGGGATCATAGGGACCTTCTCAGATGAAGAACTAGGAGAGGGTCTAGGCTGCTCGACGGCAGGATCCACACATACATCAAGCACCACAGATGGACCAGAAGAAAACAAACCCTTTCCTTTATTGCCGGAAATGTCCTGAGATACATGTACAGACGGAAAGACTACAGGACTCTCAGAAGTAAAAATGGTGGCATCAGCACCACCCTCGGCATATCGACTCGCGGCATCAGTACCGTGCTCTGGCTCGGCAACATCGGTGGCCTCAGTACCACCTCCTCCATCTGGTGAAATGATGGCCTCAGTACCGCCGGTGGGATCAGCATCCGTGGTGGCATCAGTACCACTTTCATCATCTCTAGCGGCATCAACACCGCTCTCCTCCTCGTCAGGCGCTCTAGAAGTAGCCTCGGGGTGTCGCTCAGACAAGGTGCCGCCTGCTGGCGTCCTACCGCTCCTAAGTGTGACAAAATAAGTATCAAACAGATATGCAAACAAATCACCAAATGTATCACTAGGAGTGGCATACTCTGTGAAATATACCTACTCAGACTTCCTCTTGAGGTTGTTCGGATTGGGCTCTATCTGGGCAGGGATGGCGGCCTTCCCTCTCACAATGTCCCACATCTCCTGGCAGAACTCATTCGTCTCCCGTCTAAATGTAGCCTGCTGATCGGTAAGGAGGCGGGTTATGTCATCTAAGGCAGGGTTCTCATAGGGTGGCCCATGAGAACCTAACGGGTAGCCTCGTTGGTAGTGAGGTTGCTACTGTTGCTGTGGGTGAGAGGGGTATGACTGGGGATGATACTACGGCTGAGGTTGATCATGCCTCCAAGATTGTCCCTGCCGATAGGTACGAGGACCATACTGCTGTGACTGTTGCTGCTGCTGGTGGTACACTGGGAGTTGCTGCTGCTGGTGATCTCTCTGATGGGCATACTGGCCACCCTGTCCTGACGGCTGCTGCTGGGAGCTGGAACCTCCGGCCGACCAACGGAATCCGGGATGGTCTCGTCAGATATCGGGTTGGGGTCGGTCGTGCCAAATCCCGTTGACATCCATCAACGGCTCTGACTCGTAATGGGCTAGCGGGAGTACTACCAAAGGCTGATCCGGCTGGTATACCACCATCTGAGTGTTTGGGGATGGTAGTGCCTGGTAAGAAAGTTGCGGCTGCTGGTACGGCTCTGCCTGTACAAGGTGAACCTGTCTAGGCTGCTGGTGGCTGGAGCGCTGGGACGACTTGTCGGTGCTACTCGGATCACCTCGTGCCTGAAGACGGGGCTGGGAAGCCGTCTGTGCCTCCTGGAGACACATGAGTTGTGTCTTCAGGTCTCTCAGAGTCTGTGCCATCTGCTCTATCTGCGTGATACCCTGGCACTGCTTCTTCTCTATGATCTCCATCCGGTCCAGCTTCTCGCTGATGATGCCCATGTCAGCGGCGGTGGACTCGGCCTGTGCTGCTGCCGCTGACGAAGTGGATGGACCAGCGTCAACCCGTGCTATCCTCTGGTACTGCATGGTCTGTGGCTGGGTCGTCCCTGTGTGTAGAGTCGGGTCTGGGACATCACCATATAGTTCTCTGCCATCTCCTCGTAGATGGCCCAGACCTGATCGTGATCCTTGGCGAAATAGGACCTGCCACAAGAAGCATTCACCAGGCCCTGTAGCTCTGGTGTCAGCCCGCTGAAGAAGCTCTGAACTAGGTTCGGCTTCGAGATGTCATGGTGTGGGCATCTGTCTGTCAACTCTTTGAACCTCTCCCATGCCTCGTGAAATTGCTCATTGGGGAGCATGGAGAAGTTACTGATCAGGGCCCTCGCGGCATTCGTCCGCCCGAGTGGGTAGTACTTGTTCAAGTACTCGGTGCGGAGCTGCTCCCAGGTGTAGACAAACTTCCCCAGATGCTTCAGCCAAGTGGCTGCTCTGTCTGCTAGTGAGAAGGGGAAGGCAATCATGTGTATGGTATCTTGGTGCACCTGTCTGTCGTGGACTGTGCTGCAGATCATCTCAAACTCCTGAAGGTGGACATGGGGCTCCTAAGTAGCCAGTCCATGGAACCGCAGGAGGAGCTGCAAAGTGTTCGGGGGGAACTTGAAGTCCCCCACAATGGCTGGAAGTACCACCCAACGGTGCGTCAAAGTCGATCCGGGGTTGTGCAACTCCCACATCGGTCTCGGAGGCCCTGCTGCTGCCGCTGCGGCTGCTGCCGCATCGTCGGGTCTGTCCCCGTGCTGCTCACGGTCGGCTCTCATCTGCTCCATCTCTCTCCTCGTCTCTGTCATAAAAGCTCCCTGATCCCTCAACTGTTGCTGAACTGAGTCAAGGGAGGCGATCAGGGTGGAGTTGATCGCACCCTGGTCCAAGACGAATGTCTGCTCTCCTCAAGGACCTCTGGTGCGGTCATCACTGCTGTCGGCCATGGTCTCTGCAAAGGCAAAAGACCCAAACTCAGGTGTTGATAAATCATCTGATTGTAGTCTCTCATCTGGCATTGGTATCTCGGAACTGGTAGAAGGGTGGTCGAGGGGGAACAGGGCGGAGCCGAACTCGGGTTCGGAGAGCGGGTCTGAGCTCTCACGAACCGACCTAGATGAGTGGGCTGGAGTGCTGAAAAGCGGTGCAGCCAGAGGCTGCCTAAGAGACCTCCTGCCCATCATCGTGATCTGGCGAGTCGGGTGGATGGGATCTAGAAACAACAATGATCAGCAAGCAAACCCCTGATTCACCTACGCAACACGAGCTGAAGACCGTAAAGGTTCGGTCAATTATCTTGTCAATTTTATTAGGTGATCAAGTAAGGATAGCAGAGAAGTTACGTGACCAGTTGGGAATCCAATCCGCCGAACAGACTGTCCCGTATAAAAGGCCGGTAGTCTAATCGGGGCTCAGATATGGCTCTATCCTAGTGTGCGGTTCACTCTCTCGCTCAAGCAAACCAGACAAGGAGGGGGTTGCTCTCCCCAAGACAAGTTTTTCGGTGTGGTGTCTTTTAGGGTCAAATAGAGTTAGCACTCCCAAATTTTACGATTCAAATTTTTAGGTATTTTTCAATAATCAAACAAATCACCTAATGAATTTTTCAGTTCTCCTAGTTATTTTAATCCAAAACAGGGGAGAGAAGATGAAAAAGCCGATGCACGAAAATCAATGATGCATGCAGAGTAAGAAATGTGTACCTGACTCCAGCAGTCTACATGCAAAATGATCCGCGCAGAATTTAAAGACTGAAATAAAACTACCTAAATGATGCAGGCAGAAATCCGAGCCCTAAGCAAGCAGTTCTACTCGAAAGAATGGCTAGTCGACCACCAACCTCCAATCCAAGAGTCCGTTCTAGGCTCACCCCTCCTCTTCTCGACAAATCGAGTTCAGGAGTAGCGCTTGATAGGGTGGGCTCGCGGCACGTAGGCTCGAAGGTGGTGGATCGACTATTCTATTAGATTTTTATTATTGGTCCAATTAACTGATCTATAGGTACAGGCAAAGTTATTAATGTGTGTGGACCTGCTTATTTACGTCATAGTCAAGCAAAAATCCTAAGGCTAGGGGCTGAAAATTCGTGAGAATCAGAAAGGTAGGAAATAAACGGTAGAAAGCCGAGATAAAAGCTGCAAAAATCACGAAAAAACCGACGGGTCGCCCGAGCACACCGGTGCTCGGCGAAACAGACCCCGAGAGTCTAAGTGTCCTACTGAGTGTCATGTCCTTGTTTTATTAAAATAATAGTTCAAATAAGCTGGAAATAAAACCTAAGCTAATCTACGCTAATCCTCCCGCACTATGTTGTCTCCTCGCACTCTCCTCCGGCTCCGTGCAGAAGGGAACCGCCTCCGATTGTCGCAGTTGCGTCGGCTCCTCGAAAGTCGCCGCCTCGGTCCTTAGGCCCTCGCAAGCAAACAGGCAAAGTGATCAGACTAGGTTATTTGTATAAACAAGTCAGAAAAATATATACAAAAATCTATACAGAAAACCGTAAATAAGAAAGCCGCAGAAAAATCAAATGCGACTACTAAGCCGTGCTCCCCGGCAACAGCGCCATTCTGATGAGCCGCCCGAACGACTAAGGTAAAGGAATCACTAATATCGTTGCGACCTCAGTCACTCGGGACTCAAAGCTCAACAAGAAACAAAAATCGGACCACCAATCAAGGAGATAAAACACGAAAATTCAAATAGCAGTCCTAGTTATGGGATTGACCTGGTATAGCACCTAGGGTCGAACTCGAGGAGCACGAGATGGCCTTGCGGCCTACGAAGTAGTCTCAAATTAAGAAAAATATAAACAAATATATTTTGGTGGATTTTAATATTTTTACTTTTTTTTGAATTTTTAAATATGAAGGAAAACAATACAAAGGGTAAAAACAAGCAACTTCAAGTAATTATTTAATGTCTCAAAAATAGTCCAAAAATTCTAACAAAATATTTTTAGGTTTTAGGGATTTTTTACTGTTTTTGGTGAATTATTGAGAATTTTATGCTTAAGAAAAATTCAGGAAAAGAGTTTGTGATTTTTGGAATTTTCTATGATTTTTTAGAATTTTTATGAGTTTTAAGGGTTTTTCAATTTTTAGGGTTTTTACCTATCCAAAAATGGCCAAAAATGCACAGAAAGTCAAGCACACAAAAATTAACAACTCCTAATTTTTTAGAATTTTTGAAAGAGTTTTAATATTTTTTTGGGAATTTATAATCTGGACAGTAAGAAAAATGGATGTTTTTGAATTTTAAAAAAAATAAAAGGGCTCAAAAATTTTCCCAAAAATTGGTGAAAATTCTACAAAGTGGCAGGAGCCACGTATCCAATTTTCACTCAATTTGGATGAAATTTGATATTTTATTTAAAACAAATAAGTGCCCACAGTGCACAGGGACCTATTTGTAATAAAAATATCTTCTGGGGGGCTCAAAGCAACAAAGACAGAAACTCAGGGGGTCCTCGTGTAAAAACACCAGATTCCCACGCGCGCAGCACGTGTCCTGGGCACTGAGGGACCCAAATGAAAGAGAACTTAAGTCCCCGGACTTACTAGCAACATGTGCTAAAAGTCCAGGGGCTAAGTTGTAAAAAGCCCACGATATTCAGCACATGTTCAATAAAAACACTCACAGGGGCATACAAATATCCAAAAATATATTTCAATCAGTAACACATAAGAACTACAGGCCCATATAATGCAATTTCACCAAAATTCACGTGACGAAGCACGTGTCCACCATATACAGGGGTAGAAATGCAATTAAAATAAACAACAGGGTCCTACGTGCAAATGTTCCAAAATAAAATGAACTACGAAAAATGTTTACAGGACTAAATGCTAAAACAAAACAGAAGGGGGCCTAAGTGATATTACCCCACTTATGATCGGATGGCTGAGGACCAGCCACGTGGTATATCCAACGGCTGCAAGGGGGTTGCTCCTCAACGAAGGACCTCAGCGATGATCGGACGGTGGAGGGCTCGCCACGTGGATGATCAACAGGTACTGTGTGTTGTGGCTAACCCTTCATATGGATGAACGGTCCAGATTCACCTCAGGTGATCGAACGGTGCTTGGCTGCTCCTCAAGTGGACGGCGTAGATCTAAACTGGAGCGGCGAAAGGTGAATGGACGGCTCTGGAGGATGCACCAAGAACAGGTCGTCGGCGATGTTCGCCGGCCCAAGGCTCGTGCTAGGTGCCTTCTCAGCTGCAGCTAAGATGCGGAATAGATCCGCCAAGATGCTCCGCAGCTCGGGGATGCCTCCGATGAGGCTGGAGACGTCGGAGGCACTCTGACGATGGCTGTGGCCTGGAGCTCCTGTGTTGAACGTGAAGGACCTCAGATGGATCTCCTCTGATCTGGAAAGCTACACAGAAAGACTCCTGGGTCGAGGGCAAAATGCCTCGACCCGGTTAGAAGCGAAGTGGGTGGCTGATGCGTCGGGGTGGAGGATCTCCGGCGATGCGACGGCGAAGGAGATCGAATCCCAGTTCCGGGGCGAACTGGGTTGAATGGATAGGCGAAGAACGTGCAGGGGAGAAGGGAGGAGGTGATGGTCGGGTCGATCGATTAAATGGGTGGACGATATGGCCGGAATCGATGGTCGACGGCGAGAGAGAAATTGGGCGAAAATAGAAATTAGAGTAAACTAAGAAGAACTAGGCTTACCGGATGGTCGAGGTCGACTATGGGAGAGCTCCTGGAGATCCTGGTCTTTGCCTCGAGGGCCGTCGATGCCCGAGGCTCGAGCACTGATCCTCGGCGGCGCACGTGACGAGCCCGCGAAAGCCGCGATAAGAATCGTTTTTAATCGTTGATCGTGAAAATAAATGTGTCGTTCGTTGTAGGCGGCTTTCGAGAACAGTCATGAAATAACCACAATTTTTAATCAAATTCAATCAAGTGGTTTTTATGTTTATTTTACTTGGGCAAGTCCCAAGGTCGATCACAAGGAGGCAAAGGAACAACCTAGATTAATGTCTATCCAATTTTGAGTTCGGTTTTCAAGGCGGTATTTGTTTGGAATTTCTCAATGCAAGATGAGATGCAAAATGCAAATTCGGCCTATTTTAGGGACTAAAACGTAAAATACGTTCAAACGATGTCCGAAAATTACGAAACTTGGCCGAGATGTAAAAATGATGGAATAAGTGCACAGCAAATTTTTTTTTGAAATTTTCTGATGCAATATAAATTTTTTATGAAGTTTTCAATGCAAACAAAATGATTTTCAATGTTTAATTATAATAAATATTAAACCTACTTATTTCTGAGAGATAAAATTATCTAAGATCTATCACTAGGTAATGGATCCCAGAAAAATCCTAAATCTTGAAAATGTGGGGTTTAATACCTATTAAAAATCAAACAGTGAAATATGCAAAATGATTTTTATAGAGCAAATTGTGCATGCAAATGCAATGATTTTTGGGCACAATGTCCAGCAACTTAATCTCTACAATATGTGATTTTTGGGGAATTTTTAAAGCAACGGTTAATTAACTATGAATTTCCGAGCACAGATTGGGCAAAATATCTCAATTTTCGCAAAACAATTATTTATTAATCAACCGTAAATCACAAAAATATCCACAGCATGTCAAAATGTAGAGGTTTAAGAGATGAACAAAATGTTATTTTTAAATAAATAAAATGATGCCAAATAAAGGTCTAAAATGCTGCAGGAGTACAGGGGTATGAACGCAATAATTAAATAAGCAAAGACAATGCAGAGGGGGAAACTAAGATGCAATTACCTAGATAAACGGGGTGTTTTCTGCAAAATACCCAATAGGCACGTGCTGTGCACGTGCCCTTGGGAAGGAGATACTGAACTGCGAAATGTGGAACTTCCGAGGGCTTGTTCGCAATTGACCCTTGGTCACGTGCGTCGCACGTGACCTGGGCTGACGTCACCTGACGTTCCCCACGCACGTGCGTGGCACGTGCTGGGGCCTCGGGCTCCGAGCCCGGTGGCGAAGCGGCTGAGGCGTTAGAAGATGAAGTCGATGCGACGGCGATGGCTGGTAGACCTCCGGTGGTGCTGGAGTCGCGGTGGAGACGAAGGTGGTGGCGCGCGTCGAAGAAGACGAACGGCGGGCGGAGCGGATGGTGGTGGCCGACAAACGGCCGTGGTTGCTGTCGACGGTGGGAGCACGGAGGTTGTTGATGGCGACGGTCGGGGCTGAAGAACCACCGCCTCCTGCGGTGGTTGGTGGTGAAGCGAGGTGGAGCGTCGTTGGCGAGGTGTCGAAGTCGAAGGCCGGCCGTGGAGCGCCGGTCGTTGGTGGAACGGAGGTGCGAGGGTCGGCGCTCGGTGGAGGCGAAGCTGGAGTCGAAGGCGGAGGCGAAGGTGTGGCTCCGAGCGGAGCGAAGAGCTCGGAGCGGCGAGGTTGAGAGCGAGAGCGGAGGGTGGAAGGGAGAGGAAGAGAGAGAAGGAGAGAGAGATACCTGGGGGAGGAGGCTCTACGGCCGATCGCCGGAGCGGAGCAGAGCTCGAAGGCTTGCTGCGGCGAGGAGCGGAAGGCTGCTCGGATCGCGCCGGCGAGGGTGGCTGTCACTTCACCTGGAGAACGGCGGATAAGACGACGGCGTTGAAGCGGAGTAGTTGTGATTGTCGATGAAGCTGCTGTCGGTGGAGACGTACGGCTATGGCGGAGCAGATGAAGTCGTGGAGAACGATGGCGATGGTAGTCGATGACGTAGCGGTGGAGATGACGTTGATGTTGTTGTCGTCGGCTCGACGGAGAACCGGAGCAGATGCGAGACGGCGGAGCTCGCCGTGGACCGCGACGAGGGAGGAGGCCCTCGGACCTCGTCGAAGGAGGGCGCTCGGAGCTGTCACCTCCGAGCGTCGTCGCTATCGGCGGATGTCGATGAAGCGGGGCGGCGAGGCACTATTTATGGGCGAGACGGGGGGTCGGAGGTGGTTGCGAGCGGGGCGGCGGTCGTTGCGGGAGTTGAGGAGGTCAACGGAGAAGAACCCGGGGCAGTTGGGTGGCGCGGCGGTTGCGGAGGGGGTCGGTTGCGAGGATCGGGGGAAGGGCGGCATGCGCGAGAGGAGCGGGAGGTTGAAGGAGGGGTAGGGGCCGTTCGATCGACCGCTGATCGAACGGCCCAGAATCGGCCACGTGGCAAGGGGGTTAAGGTGGAGCGGCAGCGCCGCACGTGCGGAGCACGTGCCTGGGGGGCACGTGCGACGCACGTGCGGCGTTTATTTTTTTTTTTTTAAATACGAGATTTAAAACGGCGAAAAAATGCTGACACGTGGCGGCTTCTGGGGCGGCCACGTGTCAGCTCCAGAAAAATCCGCGAATAAATCCGTTGTAAAATCGATAAAAAATAGCAAATGACCTCGGATCGAAAAAGTTCCTTCACAAAAATTGTTCGTCTCGACGAGATCTACAACTTTCATGAAGACATCAAAGCCAAATTCGGTCAAATGTAAAAAGTGAATTTTTGGGGTATCCTATGTACATAGAATACCTTGATTTTTGGGTTTTGTATTTTTTTTTGTCATTTTTAAAACAAGATAAAAATCCGGAAAAATATGGAAAACTTAAAGATAAATAAAAGAGACCTTAATCTAATTTTTTGGATTTTTATTAATGAAGGAAATAAGTACATAAAATACAAGGTAAAAAACCGCGAAAATACAATGTACAAAAGAGGCCCAAAACCCAACTTTCACATACGAGCTCTGATTCACTTGAACTTGGTCATGTTTTGGAGGTAATTGAATGTGTATTAGTTCAAAAGTGAGTAGGATCAAACCGGACACTGGATGGGGAAGATATGTGGCTTTTAGTCCGAAAATCCTGAAACTAGGGTTTGGGTTTTTGGTCCACTTCTCAGGGTTAGTAATTTTTTTGTATTTTTTATTTAATCTTGTTAGTGATGTGTACACAGTGGAGGTGGATTTGTGGTATTTGGAGTTATCATGAAGGAGTTAAAAATAGGGGAAGTTAGGCTATTTACAGGTCAATTTGGGCTGGGATTTTTGGCTTCTTATTTGATGCAGAATTTAATGCTAAAATGCAATTCTTATGAAATCATGCACAAATGCTAATTATGCGAAATAGATGCAGATATGCTGTTAATTTTTAGGGACTTAAGCTTAATAAATGAGATTTAGAGTGATGAATCCGAGATTCATCATCCCCCTATACTTAAACCATGCTCGTCCCTGAGCATCAAAAAGACATGCCATGAAGTGAAATGAGACTGGGTTCCATACCAAGACCATGAGCTGAAGGTGAGAATGAAACTAAACTTGACCTTTGGATTAATAGTGTGTCGGAACTTCTGTGAGACTTAGAATTTCAAAATCAACAGCCCTCAAGTTCTACACATCATTGACACAGATTCAACTCAGAAGTCATCTTAGATCAATCCTCTTCCCAAAGTATACCCTATGAACATTGAATGACCGACTCATGTGTGTGAAGGGTTTTTAGCTCTTCCCATCCAGAATGCCGGACTACCATGCTCCTCTCCTCTCCAGTAACTCGTCCTCGGGGAGTCAGGTATTTCCTTCTAAGGTCTGTCGTGCTGTGTTCACAATCGAAATGGGGGAGAAGCTAGAAGAAAGAGAAAAGAACTGGAGGGGGTGGCCAGTGTAGTCACCTCTCCTTGTGAAGATGGCCAGTGTAGCCAAGTCTCCACCAAGATCTGCAGGTTTCTTGAAGCTTGGACCTTTTTGGTCGAATTTTTATTTGGTAGAATGCTTCTTTGTATTTGGAATTTTTGGTGGTTCTGCTTGGATCTTGTTTTGCCCCTACGGATATAGCATCTTTTTATTCCGTACATTTTTTGGGGTCTTAGAAAAAATTGTGCCCAGCCGTCCATTCCTTTTCCGAAGCTTTATTTCAACCCGTACTTCGGTCTTTAGATTTCCACGCTACCAGAGAAGAAACTCACATAGCCTTCCAACATCCCGTCTGGGTTGAGCTAAGTGCATAGTGCGAGAGTGCGAATTAATTCCCTATTCCAGAGTTGTACCCAGAATGAAGAGACCAGGTTAGACACTAAGAGTCAAACGCTGTACATTGTCATGTGGAACTTAAGGAATTAAGTCAAAAGACCTGAAGCTCTTAAAATCCTATTTCTCGGTGAAGTTCCTCTGAAAATTAGGTGGATTAAGGTCAAGTTCAGACCACTCTCGGTTTCGGCTCATAACTCGGTTCAGAACCCAATGACTTTTCACAGATGCAAATGCATGTAGAGTTGGATGAAGTGCAGGTGTGTGCAATGCAGACACATTTTTTGAATTTTTTTTGACATTTTATGCAAGGGATTTTTTATGCAGAAAATGGAATCAGAAGCCTTTTTTTTTTCAAAAATTTTGGGCAAGTCAGTGTTAGTAGCAAAACTCTTTTTTTTTTGTTGTTGTTGTTTTTGTTTTTGTTTTGTTGTTTTTTTTTTCAAGTTAGTACCCACCCCGTAAATACATATAGACTTACGCGCAAGTACGAGATATGGGTAAAATATATACAAAGTATATATACAGACCCCCCTATACTTAGCGAGTGATGTGTCCTCAGAGCACAAAAAGCGTAATGAAGACATAGCTCGGGCTAAGCGTAAGAGGGTTAAAAATTTATATACAACGGGTTAGGAAGTAGAGTGGAAAAGTGTGAGTGAGGAGAGTATATACAGGTGGATGTCGGCTCCCCCTATACTTAGGCTCTGAACAGCCTAAGTATAGAAGAAGGGTGGAAATGGAGCGGTTGGGAGGATGAGAAGGATGGTATAAACAGATGGCATCGGTCCCCCCTATACTTAGGCCTTGGCCTAAGTAGAGGAAGAAGTTGTACAAGGAGACCGATGTGGTCGGGAGGGAGGGTGGGTAGCCGAATGATTAAGGCGGTTTTCGGCTGATCTTCTTGTGAGCCTGCGGTGGGAGATCATAATGATTAGGTGAAGATGGAGCATATGATTCCCAACTATAATCAGTGTCATCCTCAGAAAAATCATGATGGATAATAGATGAAGTGTTTGAGTCAGATGAAAGATATCCATCATCAGAGTTATCCTCAGAGGAGTAGTATTTGAAAGTGGACATACTCCAAGTCTGCATATCTTTTTGTTTCTTTAATTGTTTCCTCAGAATTCGTTCCTTCTTGGGATCAATCAATTTGTCCTCAGATGATAGCTCAGAAGCACCGGTCTCAGTCAGCTCATACGAAAGAATTCCAGTGTACTTGAAGAGGGCAGGAGCATCAGCTTTGGATGAGTAGTAGTTAGGAACGGGAGTTGTCCAACGAGGATTGAATTTTGGATCCTTACGAAGATATGGCTTTAAGGCTGCCGAACAGACTTCACTCATGTAGACTACCTTTTCCGGACCTGATGAGGGACCATCAGACGATACCTCTTCCGGAAGGTCAAAGGTGACTCTCTTTTTATTTCGTCGTGAAGGTATCGGTTCACTTGAGTATCCAGATGAATAGCCATTTGAATTTTCCTTGGTTGGTGCTCGATCTGCGTGCTTGCTCTTAGTCTCCCAAATGTTTGAGCATTCTCGATTTGGGATGATTTGGTCAAGATATTCAGAGAATGTTGCTCCTGGGTGTGACCATGCATATGTCTCAGGATCATAGTAGAAAGATTTGTCTATTTTGAGATCCTCGGGGATTTGAATATTGGGGAGAGTCTCTGCATGTTCTTTCTCCATTGATTTGATGTTGGCGCATTCCTGTGTCGAGTTGATGTAATCCATGTAGTCAGAGTAGGTTGACCCAGGGTGTGCCCATGCATAAGTCTCCGGATCGTATGATTCATATACATGATTCTCCCTGGTGAGAGCGACTGGGAATGGAGCAGGGGGGAGATTTTCTAAACCAATAGTCTCATCAACAACCGCTATCTCAGGTGTGGCTGTGGGGTAGGGCTCTTCTACCGCTTCATGGTTACGGTTGTCGGGGACTTCGTGGGTTGCCTCAGGCGATCGTGGTTCCTCAAAGACATGGTCAGATCTAAGTGCTTCCAATGCTGTGAAATTAATTTCCCGAGTCTCACAATCGATACTCGCCTTGGCCAATGCCAAGAATGGCTTTCCGAGAATGATTGGAGACTGGGTAAATTCTCCTTGATGCTCAATATCAATGATTGTGAATTCAACTTTGAGCGGAGCACCTTGGAATTTCATGATGACAGAAATGGTTCCTCTCGGTCGTTTTATCGATCGGTCCGCCAATTGAATGATCTCTCGTATCTTCCGAATCGGTCCGAGTTTGAGTTCATGGAATACAGAGGTCGGGAGGATATTAATTGGTGAATCGTCATCAATCCGAGCATGGGTGAAAATTGTGTCTTTGATTTCACATTCAAATCTGGGCAACCGCTTCACTATGCGGCTCTTGGTTTTTCTCCTCAACACCAAGGAGGAGGCCATTGACAATATATGTCTCTCGGTTTTTGTTCGAATCCTACCCGATTTCTTCATTGTTAATTTGTCCAATACAAATCCTTTAAGATCGGGGAAGTGTTCAATGGCCTGTAGGAAGGGAAGTTCAAAAATCAATTTCTTTCCTAATGCTTCCCGAACGGTTGGATCCAAATTCCTCAGATCGTCTTCAGTCTCAATTTTTATGAAATTTTCTAATTTTTCAATTTTTTTGTGGTTTTCAAATATTTCTATTTTTTTGGTATTTTCTGGGTGGTGTGGGGGTGTGGGGTGTTCTTCAGATGGGCTCTGGAGTTCAGAGTGAGGGTCAAAATTGTCCATAGGTCCCTGAATATCCTCAAAATTTTCAATTTCAGATCCAATCATTTCCTCATCCATTTTTATAGCCGATCCACCAGAGATTAATCGATCGGCAAGTTCTTGAAATTTATCCTCCATTAAATCAAATTTCTTATTCATCCTCAAAATATTCTCCAAAATCTCTTCTTGGCCAAATATGGGAGCAGTTGGGGTATGTTTTTGTAATTCAATGTCCTCTTCCATTTTTCTGTATGTACTAGGAGAGGGATCTCTGGAAATATTCGATGTACGATCATCATTTTCTGAAAGTATCTCCTCAATAATCATGGAAGGTGGCTGCTCATATGGTCTGGGTAAGTGGAGTTGGTCCAAGGAGAGTTGTGATCTTTTGTGGTCAGCCCAATCCTCTGTATGAGTGAAGAGGGGGTTATTATGTTCAATCCAAGGTAATGATTTTTCTTTGGTGTTCAAGAATGATGGAAGAGGTGAAGAAGTGTTCAATTCGATCATGTGGTTATCTTCTCCCATGAATGATGGATTGACATTTACCGAATATGAGGGGTGAATTGTATGATCAATGTAGAGAGGATTAAATGAAGAAGTAGAGCCCTCAATCATTTCTTGGTTTGTCTGCTCTGAATACAAAGGGTTGTCATTCATAAAATAGGTCAGATTAGCAGAAGAAGATGGATTTATTGGTGGTTGAGGGGGAGGTGTTTTGGGTCTAACCGATACGAATTCGTTTTCATAGTATAGCTCTGATGGATTCTCGGATAAACGTTCGGCTATTTTTGAAAGAGCGGAGAGGAATGAGGGGTTAGGTCTGCAAGAATTATTGGACAAGAATTCCATGGTGAATTTTAAATCAAGAAAGGAGAGAGATGATTGCACGGGATAGTCAAGAGAAATCAAATGTGCGGCTATTGATCTTGAAATCGGTTCATGCACACCAATGCAAACACAATTCAAACCCTGAATTCACCAACGCACACAATGAAGCCGTAAGAGTTCGGCTATTATCTTTTCAATTTTAGTTGGTGATAAATCAATCTTGGCAAAAAATTTAGTGAGCTGAGATTTCGGATTTGGGCTCTAGCCTTAAGTGTCGTCTCTCGCTCACTCAGAAAAATAGAAACATACAAAGTCGGGGTTGCTCTCCCGCAGAAATTCTTGATTTTATGGATTATTTTGATCGGCTATATTTAGCAGTCCCAATTTTAATGAGGTGATCACTGAAAAATTTAGATGAGCACAAATACACGTCTACCGTCCAGTCCCAATTTCCTTTAGATTTATGTGACAAAACAAGGGGAAGAAAGTCGGGAAAAGCCGATGCACGCGGAAAACTATGATGAATGCTCAGTTAGAAGACTTACAGTGCCTCCTCGCAATCTCCATGTGGGATGCAATACAGAATTTTAAAAATTACACTAAATGCGTGCAAGCCGATAAAAACCGCACCTAAACAGAAAGTTCTATTAGCGGGAAGAATTGAGTTAACTTTGGCTAAGTTGAACGATCTATGTGCGTCTCAGTTAATGTGCAGTGTGGCTTAAGATCCTACGAGCACAAGCAAAAATATAAATGCTCTAAGAGCCGTATGTGCAGGTCTATCCTATTCGCCACTCAAGTCGGGCCCCACCCTCACCGGAGAGTGAAACAGGCCACGACACACCACAGAAAAAAGTTCAAGGTCTTTTTTACATGCGCGAGAGTCCAAACGGACACCGCTGTAAATGAGCAGAAATGGAAATTTGCGGAAATTAAAAACCTAGACTCTACGCTCTCTCACGACTCGACTCGATCTTAAATTAATTGCGGCTTCTTCGGTTGTCGGTGAAGATGCGTCGGTTTCTTGAAAAACCGCTCCACGTGCGCCGGGTACCTCGCAAGAAAAATAAGAGAGATGATGTAAGAGAGTGACTCAGAAGATAATCAAAAATAAAATAAATAAAAGAAATGCTGAAAAATAAATACAAGAAATAAAATGGGATTTACAATGACAAATTCGGGGGTCAGACTACCCGAATGCGGAAAACCGAGCGGAAAATTTTCAAAACACAAAACTAAGCCGTTTGCCTCCCCGGCAACGGCGCCATCTGACGTGCCCGCGAAAGCCGCTATAAGAAATCGTTTTTAATCGTCGATCGTGAAAATAAATATGTCGTTCGTTGTAGGCGGCTTTCGAGAACAGTCATGAAATAACCACAATTTTTAATCAAATTCAATCAAGTGGTTTTTATGTTTATTTTACTTGGGCAAGTCCCAAGGTCGATCACAAGGAGGCAAAGGAACAACCTAGATTAATGTCTATCCAATTTTGAGTTCGGTTTTCAAGGCGGTATTTGTTTGGAATTTCTCAATGCAAGATGAGATGCAAAATGCAAATTCGGCCTATTTTAGGGACTAAAACGTAAAATACGTTCAAACGATGTCCGAAAATTACGAAACTTGGCCGAGATGTAAAAATGATGGAATAAGTGCACAGCAAATTTTTTTTTGAAATTTTCTGATGCAATATAAATTTTTTATGAAGTTTTCAATGCAAACAAAATGATTTTCAATGTTTAATTATAATAAATATTAAACCTACTTATTTCTGAGAGATAAAATTATCTAAGATCTATCACTAGGTAATGGATCCCAGAAAAATCCTAAATCTTGAAAATGTGGGGTTTAATACCTATTAAAAATCAAACAGTGAAATATGCAAAATGATTTTTATAGAGCAAATTGTGCATGCAAATGCAATGATTTTTGGGCACAATGTCCAGCAACTTAATCTCTACAATATGTGATTTTTGGGGAATTTTTAAAGCAACGGTTAATTAACTATGAATTTCCGAGCACAGATTGGGCAAAATATCTCAATTTTCGCAAAACAATTATTTATTAATCAACCGTAAATCACAAAAATATCCACAGCATGTCAAAATGTAGAGGTTTAAGAGATGAACAAAATGTTATTTTTAAATAAATAAAATGATGCCAAATAAAGGTCTAAAATGCTGCAGGAGTACAGGGGTATGAACGCAATAATTAAATAAGCAAAGACAATGCAGAGGGGGAAACTAAGATGCAATTACCTAGATAAACGGGGTGTTTTCTGCAAAATACCCAATAGGCACGTGCTGTGCACGTGCCCTTGGGAAGGAGATACTGAACTGCGAAATGTGGAACTTCCGAGGGCTTGTTCGCAATTGACCCTTGGTCACGTGCGTCGCACGTGACCTGGGCTGACGTCACCTGACGTTCCCCACGCACGTGCGTGGCACGTGCTGGGGCCTCGGGCTCCGAGCCCGGTGGCGAAGCGGCTGAGGCGTTAGAAGATGAAGTCGATGCGACGGCGATGGCTGGTAGACCTCCGGTGGTGCTGGAGTCGCGGTGGAGACGAAGGTGGTGGCGCGCGTCGAAGAAGACGAACGGCGGGCGGAGCGGATGGTGGTGGCCGACAAACGGCCGTGGTTGCTGTCGACGGTGGGAGCACGGAGGTTGTTGATGGCGACGGTCGGGGCTGAAGAACCACCGCCTCCTGCGGTGGTTGGTGGTGAAGCGAGGTGGAGCGTCGTTGGCGAGGTGTCGAAGTCGAAGGCCGGCCGTGGAGCGCCGGTCGTTGGTGGAACGGAGGTGCGAGGGTCGGCGCTCGGTGGAGGCGAAGCTGGAGTCGAAGGCGGAGGCGAAGGTGTGGCTTCGAGCGGAGCGAAGAGCTCGGAGCGGCGAGGTTGAGAGCGAGAGCGGAGGGTGGAAGGGAGAGGAAGAGAGAGAAGGAGAGAGAGATACCTGGGGGAGGAGGCTCTACGGCCGATCGCCGGAGCGGAGCAGAGCTCGAAGGCTTGCTGCGGCGAGGAGCGGAAGGCTGCTCGGATCGCGCCGGCGAGGGTGGCTGTCACTTCACCTGGAGAACGGCGGATAAGACGACGGCGTTGAAGCGGAGTAGTTGTGATTGTCGATGAAGCTGTTGTCGGTGGAGACGTACGACTATGGCGGAGCAGATGAAGTCGTGGAGAACGATGGCGATGGTAGTCGATGACGTAGCGGTGGAGATGACGTTGATGTTGTTGTCGTCGGCTCGACGGAGAACCGGAGCAGATGCGAGACGGCGGAGCTCGCCGTGGACCGCGACGAGGGAGGAGGCCCTCGGACCTCGTCGAAGGAGGGCGCTCGGAGCTGTCACCTCCGAGCGTCGTCGCTATCGGCGGATGTCGATGAAGCGGGGCGGCGAGGCACTATTTATGGGCGAGACGGGGGGTCGGAGGTGGTTGCGAGCGGGGCGGCGGTCGTTGCGGGAGTTGAGGAGGTCAACGGAGAAGAACCCGGGGCAGTTGGGTGGCGCGGCGGTTGCGGAGGGGGTCGGTTGCGAGGATCGGGGGAAGGGCGGCATGCGCGAGAGGAGCGGGAGGTTGAAGGAGGGGTAGGGGCCGTTCGATCGACCGCTGATCGAACGGCCCAGAATCGGCCACGTGGCAAGGGGTTAAGGTGGAGCGGCAGCGCCGCACGTGCGGAGCACGTGCCTGGGGGGCACGTGCGACGCACGTGCGGCGTTTATTTTTTTTTTTAAATACGAGATTTAAAACGGCGAAAAAATGCTGACACGTGGCGGCTTCTGGGGCGGCCACGTGTCAGCTCCAGAAAAATCCGCGAATAAATCCGTTGTAAAATCGATAAAAAATAGCAAATGACCTCGGATTGAAAAAGTTCCTTCACAAAAATTGTTCGTCTCGACGAGATCTACAACTTTCATGAAGACATCAAAGCCAAATTCGGTCAAATGTAAAAAGTGAATTTTTGGGGTATCCTATGTACATAGAATACCTTGATTTTTGGGTTTTGTATTTTTTTTGTCATTTTTAAAACAAGATAAAAATCCGGAAAAATATGGAAAACTTAAAGATAAATAAAAGAGACCTTAATCTAATTTTTTGGATTTTTATTAATGAAGGAAATAAGTACATAAAATACAAGGTAAAAAACCGCGAAAATACAATGTACAAAAGAGGCCCAAAACCCAACTTTCACATACGAGCTCTGATTCACTTGAACTTGGTCATGTTTTGGAGGTAATTGAATGTGTATTAGTTCAAAAGTGAGTAGGATCAAACCGGACACTGGATGGGGAAGATATGTGGCTTTTAGTCCGAAAATCCTGAAACTAGGGTTTGGGTTTTTGGTCCACTTCTCAGGGTTAGTAATTTTTTTGTATTTTTTATTTAATCTTGTTAGTGATGTGTACACAGTGGAGGTGGATTTGTGGTATTTGGAGTTATCATGAAGGAGTTAAAAATAGGGGAAGTTAGGCTATTTACAGGTCAATTTGGGTTGGGATTTTTGGCTTCTTATTTGATGCAGAATTTAATGCTAAAATGCAATTCTTATGAAATCATGCACAAATGCTAATTATGCGAAATAGATGCAGATATGCTGTTAATTTTTAGGGACTTAAGCTTAATAAATGAGATTTAGAGTGATGAATCCGAGATTCATCAGCACGGCGGCGCTAGGCGGCCGGATCAGTGGCTGGGGCACCTCCTCCTCACTGCAACACCACCTGCGGCTAGCTGTCACTCTAGGGAAGGCAGTGGAGGTCATGGGATGGGAAGGCGAAGCCAAAGATGGAGTGAAATGCATGGCGTAGCAGGAGCTAAATACTCCTAGGGTCCGAGAAGATGATGGTCGGGCGAGCTTATCGGCGCTCGGACCCCGAGAACCCACCCCGGGCGTGGATAAGGGAAGATCAATGAAGGATTAGGACCCGGGGTTTGCAGATTTGGCGATCGGATCGAGTGGCGAAAAATCATAGAAATCGGGTCGGGCGACAAGATCCGCGGGCTGGTGGTCCAAGGGGGGAGTTGATCGGGGGTCAACATCCCCCGTGGACCAATCAGGTACGACCACGTATTAAATAATTGGAAATTGAATAATAAATAGTAAATGGTCGAATTTTGCAAAACTCAAAACATGAAAAATGTTTCTTTTATTTTAAACCATTTTTTTGTGATTTTTATTAATTTTTTGAAATAAAAATAAGGTATATACAATATAGTATTATTATATATAGGTATATACAATATACATTTTTAATTTTTGATTTTTAATTATTTTGTGCATTTTATTCCAATTTGTATTTTATTTATTTATAGAATAAAATTTGGAATAATTTGGTATTTTTAATTTATTTTTATTAATTATGTACGTGGGTGAAATAAATAGTTTTATTTATATACATATGTGGTATATACACAAGGTGGCTTTGATTTTTATTTTTATTTATTTTTATTTTTATTTTATTTTTGTGATTTTTATTTTATTTATATACATTATTAAATAAGGGAATATATACATATTTTTATGGAATTTTATTGATTTATTTACAAGGTGAAATAAATACATAAGTGATTCTATGTAAATGGCTTATGTATAATGGTGAAGGGTATTTTTATTTGTTTTTAATTTTGTTTTGTTTTTCTCATTTTTATTTTAATTTAATATTTACAAATATATACATATTTACACAAATGCCTTTTTATTTTATTTAGAGGAAAATATTTATTTATTTATTTACATGTATATGTACAAATACATGAGTTGCCCTATCTCCCTCTACTTGGTTCTTTTTGCGGTCAGGCCCATGCTGAGCCCTACCTGGGGATTAGGTCGCTCAATATTTATTCTAAATATCTCCCTCTTTTTATTTTATTTCTTTATTATTTTATTTATGCACAAAAACATGCTAAAATGCATATTTACACAATGCATGCTATTTGGCAATTATTAATATTTACAGGAATATACATGTGTTTTACATGGGTTTTGTAGCTAAAATAAAAGAATAAAGAGTGATGAATGGGTATTCATCACCGGACTACCATGCAAATCTCCTCTCCAATAACTCGTCCTTGGGGAGTCAGGTATTTCCTTATTCACAATCGAATTGGGGGAGAAGTTAGAAGAATGAGAAAAGAACTGGTGGGTGGCCAGTGTAGTCACCTCTCCTTGTGAAGCTGGCCAGTGTAGACAAGTCTCCATCAAGATCTGCAGGTTTTCTTGAAGCTTGGACCTTTTTGGTCAGATATTTATTTGGTAGTAGCTTCTTTGTATTTGGATTTTTGGTGGTTCTGCTTGGATCTAGTTGTGCCCCTACGGATATAGAATCTTTTTTCCGTACATGTTTTGGGGTCTTAGAAAAAATTGTGACCAGCCATCCATCCCTTTTCCGAAGATTTATTTCAACCCGTACTCTGGTCTTTAGATTTCCACATTACCAGAAAAGAAACTCACACAGTCTTCCAACATCCCGTCTGAGTTGAGCTAAGTGCATAGTGCGGGAGTACAAATTAATTCCCTATTCCAGAGTTGTACCCATAATGAAGAGACCAGGTTAGACACTAAGAGTCAAATGTTGCACATTGTTATGTGAAACTCAAAGAATTAAGTCAAAGACCTGAAGCTTCTAAAATCCTATTTCTCGGTGAAGTTCCTCTGAGAATTAGATGAATTAAGATCCAACTAAGCTCCATTCTTCAATTTTATTCCAGACATAGTTTAAATATCAATACTATCCTGAAAAATGCACATGCAAATGCAACATATGAACAATGTAGAGAGTTTTTTTTGAAGAGAAATGATGCATATATGAAAAGAATATTTTTCAAAAGCAATTTTCTAATTTTGAACTTTTTATGGATTTTTGGAGGAAAAATGCAGATGTGGAAGAAAGGTTTTTTTGCAATTTTTATAGACTTTTGGTTTTGATTTTTTTAAGGAAAAAGGGTTAGTAAATATATACAAGTATATAGAAGACTTTTTTGTTGTTTTTTTGTTGTTTTTTTGTTTTTTTGTTGTTTGTTTTTTTTGTTTTTTTACACACGTGATTTTTACAGAATTATACACATAACGCCCAAATAAACATATTTAAAAGTACGAGTTATGTCTAAAGTATATATACAATATATATGACACCCCCTATACTTTGCTCGAACTATGTCCTCATAGTGATCAGAGAGCGACAAAGGAAGACATAACTCGTGCTAAATATAGAAAGGTGAAAAGACTCCTATGCTACAGCGACTCAAAGAAAAGATAAAAAAAGAGAAGTTTGTGATCCCCCCCATACTTAGGATCAAGTAATTCTAAGTATAATAGAATGTACGAAGGGGAAAACTGATGAAGAGAATGTACAGACTCAAAAGGACGTGATATGAACAACATCACCCCCCCCCCATACTTAGGGTAGAGTATCCCTAAGTATAGGCAACATCAACAAGGTGATAAAAAGGACAAATATGAACAACACAAATCCTTCACCCCCTATACTTAGGATAAAGCACATCCTAAGTATAGCATATACACACACACGGAAAAGGGGTGAATGATAAAAGAGAAGAAAGAGTGAAACGAAAGGATATACAAGAGGAGTGGATATACAAAGGTTAAGAAGGTCGAAAGCGAACCTTCTTGCAGGCCCGCTGAGGTATGGATTTGATAAGGTGTAGGTCGATATTGGGATCATCATTAGACATAAACTGAGTAGGATCGACCAAGAATGTATCCTCAGCAGTTTCAGATTGTGTAGGCCTAAACCGGTTATTGAAAGTAGTGTGGTCATGTCCTGCCTGAGAAGTCTTGCAAATCTCAAAGTAAAATGGCTCGTAATCATTATCAGAAAAAGTAGGATCAATTTCAGCCTGGTGAGCCTCTACCGGATCATCATCTTTATCAAAAGGCCCAAATTCCTTTATAAAAGCAATCAAATCAAATTTGGCCTGATCGGTCTCATCTGAGTTAGGGTGACTAGGAACGGACTTATTGGTGAAAGTAGTCAAATTATGTCTGTCCTGTCTAGTCTCAGAGTCTGCCTTTCGCTCTAGGGTGTCTATCGTGTAAATCCCGCGTATGTCATCAATGCATCGCCACGTACCAGAAGAGGAACTCCAAGGTCTATGCTTTCTGAGTCCTCCTCCTTGAAGAGAAATTCTCGGGTCTTAGTATCATCCATCATATAGCGAAAATCTCTGGTAGTATCATCATGGTCAAAGTCCTTGGGTTTGGCTAACACGGGCGGGCTCTCATGGGATGCGGGCCTCTGGACAGTAGTGGGTGTAGTGATTAACACATCGCTCCCTACATCAGAACGGAAGTGAATCTCTCATGAACCACAATCAATAATGGTTCCCGCAGAGGCAAGGAAAGGTCGTCCTAGGATGATTGCAGGGTGCTCCACAGGGGTGGAGGTCTCCATGGGCATTACAACAAAATCTGAAGTGAAATTCATGCCCTGAATAAGAATGACAGCGTTTTCTACAATACCCTTCGGCCTTTTGATAGATCCATCAGCGAATTGAACTATCATCCTGGTTTTCTTGAGAGGCCCAAGATGAAGAGACTGTACCATAGAGAAGGGTATTATATTGATTGACGAACCGCCACCAAGGAGAGTGTTATCGCAAGAATAGTCAGATATGGAGCAACTCACAAGAGGTGTGGTCGTGTTCCCTTTCTTAAAATACGGACGGTGAGAGATGGTATATGCAGTGGCCATGGTCAAGATGTGATGCTCAGATCTTCTCCTTCGCTTTCTCTTCTTGTGTTGAGGAGTAGATAAATCTGTCATGTCCTGTTGAAGTGGGGATTTAATGATCTCATGAAGGGTGGCCGCCACTTCGGGTTTAGTCAACATCTTTTTGAATTTTTGGACCTCCTCTATACAAGGGAGGAGACCAGAGTCAGCATATACACGAGGATTACCAAGAGCAGTCTGTACAGTGGCATCCTCAGGGTCAAGTTTGGGACATGGCTGTGTGGGTAAATGATCGAGCATTTGGGTCCTCTCCTCACAAAATGAATCAACAACGTGTCTCCCAAATTCTTTTTGAATTTTTGAATTTTTTTCATTTTTTTGTATTTTGGGTAATTTCAAGCTCTCATGATTATCCTCAAGTGAATCTATATCCTCAAATAGTGGAGCAGCATTCTGGCTCTCATTTTGTTAAATAGATTGGAAATCCTCAAATTCATATGCTCCATCATCTGGTTCAATGTCTCAAGTGTGGACAGCATGAAAGGTGACTCCAAAATCCCAGGATCGGGTGAGTTGAAAGAGGGTGGGTGAAAATCAAAGTCCTTCGACTCCTGAAATAATGGGTTAGGCGGATATGTACAAACATCACGAGGAAGATCCTCCTAGAAAAGGGAAGGTGGATCGTCTGGAGAGTATGAGGTATTTGCGAAGATCGGATTAAAATAACTCCAGTCAACCATCTTCGAAACAAAAGATGAGAGAGCACGAGGGTCAAGTCAAAAGATATGGAGAAAAAGGTGCAAATGCACAGCAGGATCTAGTATGCACACAAGTTATCAAACACAATACAAACCCCCAATTCACCAACTCAACGTAATGTGAAGACCGTGAAGGTTCGGTCTCTTAATCTTGTCTGTTTTAGAGTTAAGTTATAATCACAAGAATTGTACAAAAACTTAGGTTGAATTATGGGATTTGGGCACTAACCTTAGTGTGTACGTGGGAAAGTTAAAACGAATACAATGAGGGGGTTACTCTCCCCAAAACAATGGTTTTTTCTTATGTTTATTTTAGGGTCGAGTTTTCTTTAGCTGTCCCAAATTTTAAGCAGTTGTCACTTGGTTAAAATATTTTCAAAGAATCGCCTACCGAGTGTCCAATTTCCTTTTTAACTTATGTGAGTGAAAACATGGAAGGAGATCGGAAATGCCAATGCGCGATTAAAAACGATGATGCATGCGGGAGTTAGAGATGCGTACCTTGTCACCAACACTCTACATGCAAGTGATCCACGTAGAATTTAAATACAGAAAAATAAACTAATATATATGATGCAAGTGAACCGTCCTACATGATAACTTCTATTAACGGGCAAGAATAGGTTAATTTGACTAAATCCAAATTACGCTCTACTCTATAGGCACAGAAATTCTTGTTTAGGGTGTCTGGACCTAATTAATTACCTGACTCAAGCAAATTAATTAAAGCAATCAATAGATGGATCTCGAAATCCACGAAAACAAAGAAAAATAAAAGCAATGAAAACAAAATCGGTGAGGTCCCCCAAGTGCACCAGCACTTGGCGAAACAAACCCCGCAACAAATGAATGTCCGTTTTACAAAGTTCAAATGCTAGAAAAGAAAAACTCTCTCTCTTTTCTTTTTCTCTTTTTTCCGTCTCCTTCACTTCTTCTTCTCCTCTTCTCACGCTATCCTGCGGCTTGGTGAAGAATCAAGCCGCCTCCACGTCGCTTGGGTGCTTCGGCTCTCCTAGGATCGCCTCCTTCGTTCCGCGAGCCCTCGCAAGAAAAAGAAAAGAGAATGTGTAAGAAACACAATTATCCAATATGAGAGAAAAAATGAATGAATGCAGTGGATATAAATAATGAAGTGAATGGCAAGAATGTAAACAGATATTTACAACCAAGAATAGTAGGTCAAAAGAGAAACCTAACTACCCTCGCCATGCCTCCCCGGCAACGGCACCATTTTGTTGACACGATTTTTCAGAGATGGAAATTATTAATGATAAACAAGTTGTTGCTGTCGTTCCCCAGAATCCCGTGACAACAAAAAATACTTTTTTTCTTTTTGCTACTTATTAACCTGTATAGCGGAGAGTGTCGAACTCAATGAGGCCACAATTCCCGAGGGTTATTCGATTAATCAGAAACTAATTAAAAGAAAATAGGAATCTCAAAGGACAATTATCCTTGATTTTTGTGAATTTATTTATTTATTTATTTATTTTTAATTTTCAAAGATTTTCAAATTTTTAGTGATTTTGATTTTGTAAAATTTTTTAATTTTAAAAAATAACAGGAAGTAATATTCAGAAGATCAAAAGTACGAACACCAACTCTTTTTGTAATTTTTCAATTTGTCATAAATGATCAGAAAAATGCAAAGAAAATATATTTGGATTTTAAAAGTTTTGAAATATTTTTGAGAATTTTTGTGGAATTTTCGTTTTTGTATTTTTCTAAAAATTAATTAGCGAGAAAATACGAAAATGTGCACAACATGGAGTAATTTACAACTTAAAAATACTTTAAGTACCCACAACTCCTGAAAATTATTTTTAAGAAAAACTAGATGCAAATATCTACAAACAGGAACTGAAATCACTATTTTTGGATTTTTGTAGAACTTTCTATGATTTTTATAAGATTTTTAATGTTTTCAATTTTTTGGGTTTTGTAAATACTTAATGCGTGAAAATCGATCAGAAATTGAAAGACAATGAATACAACTACTCCAATTTTTTTGGAATTTTGGAGTAATATTCGAATTTGTATGAATTTTGGAATTTCAAATAGGGAAAAATGACATATTTTTTATTTTTTACTAATAATAAATGAAGGCAAAATGCAATGAAAATTTTATGCTAGATGGATATGCACATCAGGAACATAACATAATTTTCTCAGAATTTTTGGACTAATAAAAACATTTATTTCAATAGAAGAATCATGCAATGTCTGAGAACAAAACTGAAATATAAATAAGTTTTGTTTTTGCCTATAATAAATAATAAAGATAAATCACAGGGGTAAAAAGGCAATTTTACCCATATGTCATGCTTGAGGCTCTTAGGAACTCTCTTGCAATTTCTGAAAATCTTGGGACTTAAGTTGTAATTTTCACAATATATTTTTTACTCAAAGCCCTAGGGCTTTCATTTCATCTCACACACAAGTGGCATGCAACAGGGTCCGTTGGACGCCGCCTCCCCTTCTCCCCACGCGTGGCGGGGGCGGCTGTGAGCGGCGGAGGCGTGCGGAGGGCTGGAACGTAGGCGGTCGGAGGGATTGCTTGCAGCGGTTGGATTGACTGCTGGAGGTGCGGGCGAGGAGTGTGGCTGCGCCGTAGCCTAGAGGTCTCGCGCGGGAGGTGCTTGCAGCCGTGTTGGAAATGGCGGTGAAGCGCGACGAGGGGCCACGCACGCGGAAGAACGGGAGAGATGTCGCGCGAGGGGGCGAAGCGGCGCCTTGGGAGGTCGGTGGCTGGAGCGTTGCGCAGGCGCACCGGGTCACGCGCAGGCCGCCGCGTGGCAGGAGCGCAGTGGCGCGAACAACGAGGTGAAGGCGGTCGTCGGCGCTGGCGCACGAGGATGGCGGCCAGGAGGAGGGTGCGGCCGCGCGCTGCCTTGGCCGTGACGGTGCAGTTGGTGGGCAGCGGGGGTTGGCGACCACGCTGCCTATGGCGATTTTTTTTTTAATTTTTTAATTTTTTTAATGTAAATAAAGAATAATAAAAAAACTCTTTTTTAATTTTTTAATTCGAAAACAAATAGAAATTAAAAAGAATAGGATGAAGAAATTCTTTTTTTATTTTTATTATTTTTTGTTTTTTATTAGTGATCATGCAAAACAAACTTTAGAGAAAATGAAACAAATGTTTTTTTATTTATTTATAATTCGAAAAATAAACAGGGATTTGACGGAGATGAGGGATTCGAATTTGATCTCCGGCCGCCGTAAGCGGCCAGAGTTGAGAGATCGTGGACGATGGAAATAGAACGTACGGAGATCGAGAAAGTGAGATGAAAAATCGAGTCGGTGCGGATCAAAATCGCGATGAAGTTTTTTTAGATCTAGAGAAATAAAAATGATGATGGAAATAAACGCGACAAAATAAACTACAATTAAACTAAGATAAAATGTGAAAAAATGTGGATCTCACCTTAGGATCGGAAAATGGACCGTAATCGCCTCGACAAGGCCGACTCGCTGTCATCGGACGGCTTGGAGACTAGGCAACTTTATCTACGAAATTATTTTTTCGGAGATTGGACTCCTCTCTAAAGATTGATCAAGTTGGAATGAGGGAGAAGGAGCCATATAAATAAAAAAGATGGAATGGAATTTGATTTTTGAATTTTTTGGATAAAGAGATAAGAGATGATAATTGAAATGAATTTTTGAATTTTTTGGTAGAAGAGATGACATGAGATAAAGTAAAAGAGATAAAATTATTTACAAAACTATCTAATTTTTTTGAATTTTTGTCACTTAATTTATTCGAATTAAAAACTGTTATTTTTTTATTTTTTATGATGGTTAGTAAAAAATAGCAACTATATACATATACTATATACATATATGACATTATATACAAGGGTAAATGAAGAAATTAGTTTTTTTTGTTTTAAGGATTTTATTTTTTTATTTTTATTTTAAATAATTAGTAAAAATATTTACAAATACAATATGCACAAAATACCTGGGAAATTGCATAAACCACCCTGGAAAACCGACTTTTCAATCGTAACTCCAAAAATTATAAAATCATAGCCATTTTGAAGATAATTTAATTTAGAATTCAATGGAAGTGATATTGGTTCAATTTGAGATCATATGGAGCCGGAATTGATCTTTCAATTAGTTCTTAGTGACTTTTTTCCAAGTGTGGCTACTTTTATGATGTACATGATTTAATTGTGTAATCATTTTTATTAATTAGGACACATTTTTATTTACAACTTTAGTTTTGAAAGTTATTCAAAAGGTCAATTAATGAACAAATAAATTAGTGTTAGTTTTATACAGATATACACAAAATAAGTGAGAAATATTTACAACAACACACACGTATTTTTTTTATTTTCTGCTTAAGGACCCTTATCTCCCCCTACTTTATTCCTTGTCGATCAGGTCAAGCCTTGACCTTCTCTCGGGGTTTGGGTCAGCCTGTATACAGTCTTCCTTTTTTCTTTTCTTTATTTTTCCTTTCTTTCTTTCTTTATTTATTTTAGGTTAAAATTAGTAAGAAGTGTACAATATTTACACACAGATGCAAGTTAGTAAGAATATGGAGTTAGTATTATATGCAGGTATTTTGTAAGGGATTTTAAGCTAAAATAAATTAATAAAGATGACGAATCACAGATTCGTCAATAACTAGCAAACAGGTCCCTAAGAGGGATTGAAATGTAAATACAAATTAGCGTGAGGACTTCCCTGTAAATTACCCATACGTTTGGGGGTATTTTTGCAATTATTAAACCCTAGAGAGTTTGAGTGCAAAATACCCCGAGCACACGTGGGTGGCACATGGTGACTGGACCTGTCTGCAATTTTGAAGAAGTACGATGGCTTCTTGCAAATTTACCCTGTATGCATGTCATAAGCACGTGGGCTCTAGGCTCGGTGGAGATGCAGGATCGGAGGAGGCTCGGGCATGTAGCTTGAGCCACGCATCAACTAAGGAGGATCTGGCCTTGGCTAGGGTAGGCCGAGCCTGGAGGTCTGTACTGGAGGTTCGAAGATGATGGCATGACTTCATATGAACCACCCGACATGAAGATCGCATGGTTGTTGCTGCTTGCGGAGGGTATGATGTGGTCGAGTGTGGGCAGTTAGATGAACACCGGGGGATGTGCATCAATGGCAACTGTAGCTTCTGAATTGCCTTCCTCCCCCGCGGTGGTGGCAGTGGGTTCTGACCTCCGACGAGGCCTCCCGTGCTCAGCCTCGCTTGCTCATGCTCGGTGGAGCTTCCCAGAACATCCTGGAATGGTGTCAAGGTAGCTGGAGGCCATGAGGAAACACCGGTCGACTTGGAAGATGCCAATCAGGTCTAGACACCGGAGGCGGAGCTGCGCAAGTCCCTTTCCAATGATACTCCAGCTATTGAAGTGTGAAGTACCTGCAAGGTTAATATCGTAGCCGAAGCGTGTTGTGTACATTGTTGGTGCAAGGTGGAATGAGATGGAGGGTCGCGATGGGGCGGAGAATGCGGCGACCGGTTTGTCTTCCTCGATGAGCTCGAAGGACGGGGTCGGAGTGGTCTGAGGTTGTGGAAGAGAGAAAAGGGGATCGAAGAGGTGCGCGTGGATGGCGGAAGTACGACAGAGCTAAAGGGATGATTGATGAACGATGATAGTGCGAGGTGCATCCTAATTAATTACGATAAACTAAGGGGAAGATACAAGAGATCAGAAGCTTACCCGGAATTTGGCAGTCGTCGGGCTTGTGATTGATCTCCTCGATGGAACTCGGGTCATTGCTGGACCCCTGCAGCCACTAGGGGCAGCTTGGCGAGGCGGAGCCACCGCAATCCTGGCCTACCATGGCCAGGGGTCATCACCGGAGGAAGACTTAGTCTTCGCTCCTCGATCGATCCTCCCCTGTTACGGGGAGGGGGTGAGGGGCTGGGTGAGGCCCCACGTAAAGGTAGATGAATGTGAAGTGGGGCAGAGGCGGTGTATTTAAAGTTGGAGTTCGACGATTCTGATAGCGGAGGCGTATCTTTCGTGGTGAAAATGGAGCGAGAGAGAGGGGTTAGTGGCGATCTAAGTTGCCCGCGAGAATGATAGATGATCATGCTACATCATGGGCTGGTTGACAGTTGGTGGAGATGGCAGAAGTGGTGGAAAAAATGGAAAGGAGGTAGATGGTGTGCGAGGTGGAGAATGTAGGTGAGGGGCAGCTTCAGAGATAGACGATGAAGTCCTAACCATTGGATCTAGTGATCCAACGGTCATGAAAGAGGCGCTTTGTGGAAGGCTTGGATTAAATTGAGGGCGGCACGATCGAAGGGCGCAAGGAGCGCTATGTGTCGTGAGAAGGCGTAGGCGGGGGTGAGCGATCTAGATGCGTTCGCCCTTTTAATCGGATGGAAGATATTAAATGAAGAGGAGAACGACTAGGATTTGAAGTTCTTAAGCTTGATCGGGTGGTGATGGAGTTAGACACGTGGCGAAAGGAGGTTTAGGCGTTGGTGGACGACTGTGATGGAGTCTGAAGGTGGATCAGATGGCTAGGAACTGCTGCGGGATTGGATGGTGAGATGGAGGGCTATAGAAGACCATTAATGGCTACTGGCGCTTGCGCGTGGCAAGAGGCGATGCGGCCACGTGGCTCAACCAGAAGGAACCAAGTGGCCCAATCAGATTATCTAGAAGAAGAAGGTGAAATAAGAGGGAGAAGGATGCCGATTTTGGAAAAACTCAAAACATGAAAGTTTTAGATCTCGATGAGATCTACAAGTTTCATGTTGATCAAAATCGGAAAAGAGGTCAAACAAAGGTAGAAATATTTTTATGAGAATTTTTAAGGGTAAGAACACTACAGATTTTTGTTTTGTTACTTTTTTGTATTTTTAACTTATTCCATGACTCTGATATAGACATGGATTTATCTGGTACAATTTAGTTACCATTCATGAGAAATCATTCAAAACTTTTTCTGATGGTCCCAAACTTGTCCTAATTAGCAGTCATTCTTTATAAAATAAAGGGATCTTTACATTCATAACCTTGAGTAATTTCACAATTACATTCATAACCCTACATAATCATGAATTACCTGAGAAACCTCGAGTAATTATTAACTCTTACATAACATAACCCCGTGTTATATTCCGTTTGGATACTCTTGCCCCTCCCAGAAGAAGCCACGTCCCCTGCTGCTCGAGGTGCCCACTCGAGCCCGACCTCCCCTGCCCACTCAAAGCTCGGACTCCCCTGATCGAAACCCCCCCACCCCCTTGCTCACGCAGCCCACATCCTCCCCCGAACCCCACCGTCGAGGACCCTCTCACCTAGCCGCTACTCCTCCTCTAAGGAACCTCCAACCCACATGCCCCTTCCCTGTTTGAAGCCCCTTGCCACCACCGTTCCTTGCTCAAAAGCCCCCCTCCTCACCTCCCCTACTCATGCATCCCCCATCCTCCTCCGAGCCCCGCCGCTGAGGACCCGTCACCCAATCGCTCCTCCTCCTCGAAGGAACCCCCGACCCCTACACCCCTTCCCTATTCGAAGCCCTCCATCACCAATGTTACCTGCTCAAAGCGCCCCCCTCCCGCTGGTCGAGTTCCTCCTAGAAGAAGTCGCGTCCCCTGCTGCTCGAGGCACCCACCCGAGCCCGGCCTCCCCTGCTCGAGCCCCCCCAACAGCCCCCTCGAAGCCCTCCCCCACTGCCTCCCCTAATTGGAGCTGCCCCCTTTCCCCCGAGTCTCGTGCCTAGCTCCCAGGCTGCCTCCGTCGGCTCCCAGCCAACCCCCCTCCCCCACCCCCGATGGAACCTGACCCGCCTGGCCCGGGTCCAGCGCCCCCAGCCCAGAGAAGCCCCCCATGTGGAGGAGGGAGGGAATATTTTTCCTTTTCTTCTCTTGCTTAATTATAATCGTCCGATCGCTGATTGGTTAGATTAACCCAAGCATCTGGTTGACTTGATGAATTAAGTAACGTAGGGTTATGGGTGTAGGGCAACACACTTACTTAGGGTCCTGGACGTAATTTGCGATTATACGGGGTTATGAATGCAATTACGAAATTACTCAGGGTTATGGGTGTAAAAATCCCTAAAATAAATACACGAACAAATTTTTTACCAGGATGAAAATTATTTGACATTTAAACTATAGATCAATCACATTTCCCCCATAAACATACTGTGAGTTGACGCATAGATGAACATAAGTAAAAATTTGTTTAGGATGGTTGACATATAACCTGATTTTGTGATATGTTATTGATGTTGTATACTTCGTTGTATTGCTATTCTTTTTCCTGCTCGGTTGTTGTTAAGTAGACAACACTCTACAAGTTGCTAATATGTAGATACATTGGGCATCAAAAAATCAGGCACACACATTGGCTTTAGGCTTTTCTTACATTTTTTCATTAATTAATTTTCCTATGTTAAGTATAGATGTTAATCTCGACTGTATTCAAACAATTAAGTTGTTCTTCTTTTCATCGATTAACTGGATCCAGTCTTCTAAATGAATCAAGTTTGCGTTCATTTTAAGTATTTTAACACTCACTATGGAAACATATGATTAATAAGGCATGATTTAATAAGCATCTACCCTCTTTTTTACATACATGACGTTCTGGATACAATGATTATGTTACTGATTATTTATTTTTAACATGTATGTTATATACAATTGTTTTTTTACAAAAAAATTAGAAACTTATGTCTACTTATTAAAAATGGCTAGGTTAGTAAGTGATATATATGTCCAAGAGAAATTTGAGTAAGCTAGCAACGCATTTGATCGCAAATCAAAGGTGGCTGATTCAGTTTTACCTCCCTATAAGATCAACTTGACTAATCACTTACACTTAATTTGAATCACATTTAACCTTTGAATTAGTTTACGACATGGTTTCGATTGAACAAAATTCTAAGTACAATGACACACAATTCAATCTCATCATTTAAAATGATCAAAAACTAGAAACACCAATGTTATAGTTTCCCTACCTTCTCTTCCATTTATTTAAAGGATTTTCTACATAAAATTTCATATAAATATTCGATATAACATCACCACTCTTATTTCTTGAGAAACATATAAATATACATATAAAGTTATTGTTTTTTTAATGAAAATGTCCTACAAATTATTCAACGCAAAGATTTACGAGTTTTTACAAGGATGCTTAATTTAAAGACCAACATTAATATTGACAAATAAGGAGTCTACAACTAATGTTCAAGTACTTATCACTACATGGATGTATATTATTTTTTGATTCATGTATGTTAAAAAAAATAATATTATTATTGCAACTCTTCATACTAGCAACATATATAATGGTTGATGTATATTAACATTTTTTACATTTAAATCATTTCTTAACTTTTCAGCATTGAGCATGGACAAACTCTTAATAATTAAGTCATGAGGCAATCCAAGAAGATATGAAATTAGACCATAAATCTCTCAAAATTGAGATCAAACAAAAGCGAGACCGTAGGCAAAAGGAATCGGTATTATATGGAAGTATATTTGCAATTATGTAGAGTGAAGGGTAGGGGACATCACGTAAAGATCAAAAATTTTAATTCTAAAGAAAATTGCCCGGACCCTCTTATAAAAGAAAAGAAAAAGAGTGAGAAAAAGGCAAAAGAATAAGTAATAAAGTCCTAGGCCGGCTCTTCGTTTTCCTTTAGTCATTCTCCTAAAAAATAGTTCCTTGGATCAAAGAAAGGTCTCTTGCTCTGTGCCCACTGCCTTCTCTTCTCCTCCCCCGTGGGGATTACTGTTTGATCGTTTGAAAGTTTTCGATACTCCGTTCGCTCGCAGCCGTTCAAGTCAACAAATCAACACATTCAATTGAGGCGGGAAAAGGCCGGGGATTGATCGATTGTGGCCCATCTCCTGCCACTGTCGGCACTCTCGCTCAGAATGGGTCCCTTTCTCTCCGCCCATCTCTCCATTTCCCGTCCTCCCGTCAGCCCCGTCTCCTCGATGTCGATTTTTCCACTTCCTCGAGGTGCGGCGTCCCATCCCAATTTCGCTTCTTTTCAGGTTTCCATTTGTTTCCTATCGAATTCTGTCGTTAATTTCTTTCTTCTCTTTAAAAAAACTGTTCCTTGGGGATTTTATTCATTGTTTTTTCGGCTTGATGAGTATGGGACGTGAAAAATCGAGTTTGGTGAGATTTTTGGTGGGGAATTATATTGATTTTTCGTGAAAAGGATTATTCTTTTTGGTGTTTGGGTCACGGAGGCGCTGATTTGAACCGTAGATTTGCAGTTCTGGACTTGGTCGATTTTGGGCCTTTGGATTTTTGTGGAATTTAGTCATTGGAGAATCTTTTGCTTTCTTATGTGGAATTTGAGGAAAGCTGGAAGATATCAGGGTTGTTAATTTCTTGGGGGGTAATTGTCGGAATTTGGATTCTGATCCTGAGAAACACATGGGTTTCCAGATTGTTGAATTTCTGGAAAGGATCTGTTTATGTATTTTATCTGTTTTTGTATGATATGGAAATTTGGATTTTTGCTTTGGGGGATATAAACGAGGAAGCTTGTTGGGCGGGGCGATACTTTAAGGGTTGAAAATATGCAGAGGTCAGTTATGCGTGAAATGAGGAAAATCAAGGAAAATATGCAAAAGTTGGATTTTTGCCATGAACCGGTTGCGTGTATAGGTGTAGCCGTGTAGTTGGACGTGTGTGGTTTAGAATCAAGATGCAGTTGAGAATTGTAAGACGGTATGCGGGAAACGAGGAAAGACGAGCTGAAAACGGGTATGGATACCAAGTTGCAGTTTATATTTCTACTTTTTATAACAAAAGTGTAAATAAAATGTTGGATACATTAAACAAATAGAAGTTAGTAGCATTTGGATCCAAAACTAGTGGATGTTGTCAGCTTTAGTTTTCTTTATGCAGATTGTTTTGAATCTTTGAATTTTCGCTGTCTAGTTTGGGGTGTAATAGAAGTTTTTATATTTTGCTTTGAATCTTGGGCAATTGCATTTCCGCTGTCTAGTTTTGGGTTGTAATAAAAGTTTTTTTTGGCCAATCTGATTCTTTGGTACTCAATGATTTTTTGTTTTTCTGATTCTGATTAATCTTTGTAAGGTAAACCATACCATTCTTTGTAATGTTCTTTTGAATTATTTCCATTTTCTTTTGATTTGATACACTGTTAGCAGGCAGGGGTGAAAATGAAGAACCATGAATAGGGCAACGAGGAAAAGACGATGGCAGATATTTTCTAAAATAAAGATTGATAGAATCATGAAATGCCTACGACCAGATAATTCATTATTGAATGACGGGGACATGACTCGGTCCCCCATGTCCATTACTACAGATGGTTATTCTAATGGTGTCCCTTCTTCCTGCAATGGTCTCGAGGAATTGAAAGTTGACATAGGTAACATTGAGGAGGCTGAATCTTCTCTCCGTGAAAGGGGCCGTTTGAATGATGAGGTTGGGTCACTTTTTACTCATTTTACAGCCTAATAAGCATCTCTATATTTTTTTATGGTTCTTCATCACTTAGAAATATTGTTCAAAGGTTCTCTATGCTATTTATGTACTCAGTAGGTCGATCGGTATAACACAAGTGGATAGAAGAATATGAACAAGTCTGAAACTTGGAATAATCAAGTGCAGTTAATTTTGCTTGCGCAAAAAATTCTGCATTATGTTATTGGAAACTGTAGTGCTCAGATTTCATGCTATTCTAACATGACCCAATGCCTTTTTGTTGTCAGTATTTCCTTGATGATGCCACCATAGCATACCCTGGGCTATAAGGTGCAAGGAATATTTCCATTATTGTAAACAAGGCAGGACACATTCTTAGGATTATGTTGAAGCCAAAATTCCAAGACTCCCTGAAGCCCCATCTTGAGTTCATTTCACCACTTGGACACCATGGTCAACCTATATCATCCTCCCTATGGGTGCTGTGGAAGATGCTGGGATGGTTGCCATATATTGAATGGTTTTGGAAAGAGACAATGTTATGGTTTCTGACAATGAGGCCGTAGGCATGGTGAGAGACATGTAGTGAGAGAAATGTAGAGTAATTGGCTTCAAAAAAAAAAAGAAATGTAGAGTAATGGAGGCAATAATGAGCTCTTGTGGGAAAGGGACTTGAGGTAACATGCGGTTGATTCCAAATGTAGCTTGGGAGTAGATCTTGGTGTAGCATCAAATAAAATTCTGGATAGTCCTAACCCTACCAATCTCGTCAATTGGCAAATACATGTTTATAGTTTATTTGTGTCAAATGGTGTCTGCTGGAGAAAAATAAGAGCCTTATTATTTCTGAGAACCCTAGGCTCTCTTATATAGTAGAGAGGCCTATGGGTAAATTACATAAAGTGGAAACAGAAAACGAGAATAAGCAAGAGATACATATGAAATATGAAAATACAAATATCTTCACACTCCCCCTCAAGCTGGAGCATAGATATCGATTATGCTTAGCCTGGATGAACACTTCTGAAATGATCCTCTGGGCAGTGGCTTGGTAAAGATGTCCACAGTTTGCTCTCCAGAGCTGACATGGGAAGTAGAAATCAGGCCCTTCTGAATCATGTCTCTGGTGTAGTGACAATCTACCTCAATATGTTTTGTTCTCTCATGGAACGCAAGATTGTTTGCAATGAATAGGGCAGCCTGGTTATCACAGTGTAACTCCATGGGTAGAGGAACTCTACATGTAGATCACATAGCACTGCTAGGACCCATATTATTTTTGGACTTGCTTGAGCCATAGCCCTGTACTTGATCTTGCTACAACAGTTTATTTCTTGCTTTTCCAAGAAACGAGAGAAGTGCCAACAAATATTGCAAATCCCGAAGTCGATTTCCTATTCTTAGGACAACCTGCATAATCCGCGTTAGCATATGTGGATACAGAGAGTGTTTCTCCTTTCTTGAATAGTAATCCTGAGTCTGGAGATGATTTTAGATATCTCAATATCATATATATTGCATCCATATGGACCTGTCGAGGTTGTTCCATGAATTAACTCACTCGACTCAATGCAAATACAATATCCGGTCTGGTAATTGTAACATAAATGAGTTTTCCAACCATCTCTCTGTATCTTCTCTTATCGACTTCATCTGTATCGTCATCATATAGCTTCATGCTAGTATCCACAGGAGTCGTGGAAGGTCGACATCCAATCATGCCTGTCTCTGCAAGCATATCTGTAACATAGTTTCTTTGGGTCATCACAAGACCCTATACATTTCTAGCAAATTCCAACCCCAAGAAATACCTTAGGGTGCCCAGATCCTTAGTCACAAATTGACTGCCCAGAAATTCTTTCGCCATCTTGATTCCCTGCTCTTCATCTCCTGTAACAACAATATCATCAACATACACCATGATAGCAACAATACCTCTAGACGTCTTCTGCACAAATAAGGAATGGTCTGCATTTGACCCCTTGAATCCCTGTTGTTCAATCAGATCTGAAAGCTTTTGAAACGACGCTCTAGGACTCTGTTTAAGGCCATATACTATCTTATGGAGTCTACAAACCTGTTGACACTCCCCCTCAGCAGCAAACCCCAGAGGCTGCTGCATATAGACCTCCTATTGTAGATCTCCATATTAAAAATGCATTTTCACGTCAATCTGGAATAACGACCAATCACGTGCTACAACAACTGAAAGAAGGACACGTAAAGTAGAATGTCGAGCAAATGGAGAAAACGTGTCCAAGTAATCAACTCCATAGGTCTGAGTAAAACCACGTGTCACAAGCCTTGCCTTGTACCGATCAAGGCTTCCATCTGCATGGTATTTAACAGTAAACACCTACTTGCAGCTAACAATAGACGCTTCGAGAGGAGGAGAAACAAGTGTCCAAATTCCACGGGACTGCAACGCGGCCATTTCTTCTTCCATAGCAAGACGCCATTTGCTATCTTGTAGTGCCTCCTGGTAATTGCGTGGAACCTCTACTGCAGATAGAGCTACTGCAAATCTCTGGAAATCGCCTGTAAGACGATGAAAAGAGACCTGGGAAGCAAGTGGATAGGAAGCGCAAGTACGCCTCTGCTTCCTAATAGCGATAGGCACGTCCAAATGTCCATGATCATCATCCTGCTGTATTCCTTGTATCAATAGATCCTCAGACTCATCGTTAGAAATCAAGTTATCAGAACCAACCTGAGGACTGCTGGATGACGGACCATGACCTTGAGCAAAGGAGGACCGACGAGTATAGTACTTTGGTAATGGGGGGACAATGGTTACTGGAGGTGGTAAAGGTGGAGGTGAAGGTATGACTGGAGGTGGTGGTGGAGATGGCATAGAAGGTAACTGACTCATAGGAGGAGGTGGCATGAAGACCTCAGTATCAAAATGGGAAGTAGTCATTCTGTCACCTGTAGTAGAGAAAAACATCACAGATTCAAAGAATGTGACATCGACGCTAACAAAATATTTTCGACGCAGCGGATCAAAGCAAAGATATCCATTCTGTGTCCTGGAGTATCCTACAAACACACATTTGATAGCCTTGGGAGAGAGCTTATCAAGACATGGCACCAACTGATGGACAAAACCAACACAACCAAAGACACTGGGTGTAAGAGAGAACAACTCCTTCTAAGGAAAGGCTATAGAGAGAGGAGTTCTCTCACCCAAGACAGACGAGGGCATGCGATTTACTAAGTAGCAAGCTGTGAGAACTGCATCACCCCAGAATGAGTGTGGAGCATGACTCTGAATAAGTAGGATTCTAGTGATATCCAATAGATGACGATGTTTCCGCTCTGCAACACCATTTTGTTATGAAGTGTAAGCACATGGAGTTTGATGAATTATACCACGAGATGAAAACAAGGACAGAGCTCTAGTACAAAACTCCAATGCATTATCAGAACGCACAATTTTCACAAAAGAAGAGAAAATATTTTGAACTTCATTGATAAACATTTGATTCACATCTCCTGCTTCAGATTTATTCTTCAATAAAAATACCCACGACAAGCGAGAAAAATCATCTACTGCAACCAGATAGAATCTGTGTCCCTAGTGGTCAGGAACACGACTTGGACCCCAAATATCAATATGGACTAACTCGAACAAGGAGCTACTGCTCCGACTGTGACGACTCGGGAAAGTAGACCGATGATGCTTTCCCAACTGACACACTTCACATTGGAAGGACGACTTCGGAGAAATCTGGGGCAAAACATGACACATCTTCTGAAGAGGGAGGTGACCAAAACGGAGATGTCAGGTATATGGAGAGTCTGATCCTGTAGAATGGAGAGATGCACCGACATAAGGAGTATGGACCAGACGATAGAGACCATTCTGCTCATGGCCACAGCCAATCACCTTGCCCGAGGGTATGTCCTGAAAAACAAGAGATGATGAGTCAAAAATAGCTCGACAGTTCAAATCCTTTGTAATCTGGCTAATGGACAGTAAATTCATAGAGAAATCAGGAGCATATAACACATTCTGCAATCTCATGGAAGGTGTCAAGTTAATCTCCCCCTGTCCTGTGATCGGGGAATGTGTCCCATTGGCTATCACCACAATTCATCCTGAAGAGACCGGTCTATATGAAGTGAGCTGCTCTTTGTCCCCACAGAGATGATGTGTTGCTCCAGAATCCATAATCCAGTTTGTAATCATAGATCCATCACAAGAGGTGAGAGCATAAGAACTACCTGAGGTACTGGCTATGGCAGGTGAACTGGCAGAGGCAGAGACGACCAATCTCCAGGAGCTGTATCAGGAGGCATGATATTCCTCAGTTTGGCAACAAGATCATCGAATCGCTGGTCCAACTTGTTCTGCTACCCGAACCGATGCAGGAAAGCCATGCTTAGAGTAGCATGTATCCTCGTAGTGACCAGGGTGACGACAATAACTGCATGGTTGACGAATCTGACCCCCACGATCCCGGGGGCCACGACCACGAAAGGTAGAGGAGCCACCTCTACCCCTGGAGGCTGCCATCGTTGAAGATGTCTGGCTGACAATCGAGTTCGACTCAGTCGGCGAAAAGCTTCCTCCATAGGAGGAATAGTAGCATCAACAAGAATCTGAGATCGGGCAGCATCATACTCTGGATCAAGGACAACAAGGAATACACCTACCATGGTAGCATTCCTGTACGTCTTCTGCTGCTCAGGAGTGGCCGTCAATGGCATGAAGCTATGGAGCTTCTCAAACATCCCTCGTAGGGATGTGTACAATGAGTGAAGGGGGCGCCCATTCTGCTTAACTGTAAAAATATCATGTTGCAGTTGAAGTATCTTGGTCTCGTTCCGCACCTGCGAATATGTCACCGCTAGAATATCCCACATAGCCTTAGCCGTGGGCTGATGTAGTACATCGTTGGCGATCTCTATCGTCAACGTCCCATATAGCCAGACTTTGGCATACACATCATCCGCCTCCAACGAGGCATTCACCCCAGTCTTCTCCACCGGCTCCTCTTCGGTAAGAATATACTTTTTACCATTCGACTTCATCAGGCTCATGAACTGCATAGCCCAGAGCTCATACTTTGTCCCGTCCATTTTAACAATAGGCACTGGACCTCTGAATGCGTCAGTGGCGGGTACATCAACTTTGTTATCAGATATATTGCCGAAAGAAGACTGCTACGGGTGCAAGAAATCAAAGTTTGTGTGTCTACACAAACATATATGGGTTTGGGTGCACGTGTAGACTCATGCACACCAACCCATCAACCAACTGACGAAGTTAAGGCAGCGCGCGAACGCGAGACAGCACGCGAGGGGCACGGTGCGCGCAAGGCGAACGCACGGTGCACGCGAGACGAGAGCGCGGTGTGCGCGAGGCGTGTGCGTAGGCCTTGCTGGGGAGAAGCGCAAGGCCGCGACGCTGGAGAGGAGGCGGCGACGCGCGCGCGAGGTGAGGAGGTGGCGGCGCGTAAGGAGAGGGCTGGAGGTAGGGTTAGGGTTTTTCGGGAATCGAGAGCTCCGGTCTAGGTCCGCCGCTCTGATACCATGTTGGAGAAAAATAAAAGCCTTATTATTTCTGAGAACCCTAGGCTCTCTTATATAGTAGAGAGGCTTATGGGTAAATTACATAAATCGGAAAACAGAAAACGAGAATAAGAAAGAGATACATATGAAATATGAAAATACAAATATCTTCACAGTGTCTTGTTAACTTGCCTGTTGAACAATATATGTCATCTTGTAATGTAGTAGTTTCTTGCACTATAAGCATTACATACCAAACTTGAGGGGGAGTGTTGAAAGAGGGTGGTTCATCTTAGGATCCATTGTGGGTTATAGGGATTGTATTTTCAACATACCTATTAAGTAGTGATTGTTTGAGGTAGGTCGTAGATAGAGTCCTTATGCTACTTGTCTCTTTCATAAAAATAATGAAAAAAATTGCTATTAGATCGCTTCCTTCTTGTAGTATAATGGATTTATGCCATCTCGAATAAATTTGCAATTTTTGATACCATTTATGTGTTTATCTTCATTAGCTATTTCAATACATGACAAACTAGGAATTAAAGCATCGCGTGGAGTGATTGAATTCTTGATTTTTGCAAACTTGTAGCCAGACTATTCTGTTAGAACACCCTTAAATTTTTTTTGATTAATTTTTTTTGTATTTGTAGGAAGCAAGGGCATTGATGGGAAGACTTGAATATCAGAGAGGGAATGTTGAAGCTGCACTACGTCTTTTTGATGGAATCGATATTGCTGCAATTGCTCCAAAAATGAAGATGTCCATGGTTAAAAAAGTTGAGCGCCGCAAGACTGCTTGTAGTTATGCTGCTCCTCCAATGTCTATGCATGCTATATCACTATTATTTGAGGCATCATTTTTAAAGGCAAAGTCATTGCAGTGCCTTGAAAGGTATAAAGGTAATAATTGATTTTCAGGCTTAGGGTTTAGGGTTTTTGTGGCTTTATACTGGAAGATTATCCATTTCCTACTATTAAGTTTATTTTATTTGCAGATGCTGCTCTGTCATGTAACATCATATTGGACACTGTTGAGTCTGCATTTCCAGAGGGCTTGCCTTTACGTTTTTCCCCTGACTGCAAGTTGCAGGAGATTGTTTGTAAGGCTGTTGAATTACTTCCTGAACTTTGGAAGCTGGCCGGTTTCTTCCACGAGGCAACTTTGTCATATTGTAGGGCAATTCTTAATCATTGGAATCTTGACCAAGAGGCTTTGACAAAAGTTTATAAAGAGTTTGCCATGTTCCTTGTATGTGGGGGTGCTGATGTCATGCCGCCAAACCTCCAGTGCCATATTGAGGGTTCATTTATACCTAGAAATAACATAGAAGAAGCCATTCTTTTGTTGATGATACTTTTAAGGAGGCTTGCACTCAAAGAGGCCAAATGGGATCTGTCTATCATTGATCACCTTATTTTAGCACTCTCTCTTTCTGGGAACATAGAACCTTTAGCTAAACAAATTGAGGGACTGCTTCCTGGAGTTTTAGACAGAAAAGAAAGATATTACACCCTTGCACTTTGTTACTTGGTAGAGGGTGACTGCATTTCTGCCTTAAACCTGTTGAAGAAGATATTGAGGGGCAATGAAGATCCAAAGAATCCAAAGGCCTTGTTACTGGCTTCAAAGATTTGTGCAGGGAATATCCAATTTGCAGAGGAAGGTGTATCATATGCTCGCAGGACACTTGAAAGTTTACCTACGCATTGTGATTCTATTGAGAGTGTTGCCAATTTATTACTGGGTGTTAATCTGTCAGCTTATGCTAAAGTTTCTGTCTCGGATTCAGAAAGAAATGCAAGGCAGGGTGAAGCCCTTCAAGCATTAAATAAGGCTGAGATTCTGTTGAAAAGGGAGGATTGCAGTGTCATATATTATATCAGTATTGAAAATGCTGAGAAAAGGAAGCTGGTTGTTGCTCGTCGCTATGCAGAATTGTTGTTAAGGATAGAAGCAGGATCAAATATAAAAGGATGGTTACTTTTGGCCCGAATATTAACTGCTCAGCAATGCCTTTGTCATGCAGAAATTATTGTTAATGCTGCTTTAGATCAGACCGGTAATTGGGACCATGCTGAACTTCTACTTACAAAAGCCAGAATTCAGATTGCCCAAGGAAATTTGAAGAGTGCAATTGAAACGTACACTAATCTTCTGGCTATTCTTCAAATGACGAGAAAACATCTGAAGGTATTTAAATCGTGTATCTCCTTTACTTGTAGTTATTTGCCATTCAATGAATTAATAACTCATTTGATCTCATTACCTTGATCGTCGTAGACTATTTTATTTTCTCACATGTTCAGTTACTTGGTAATATAATATTTCATCTGGAGAACTATAAACCGTGATCTCGAGGCCCATAACTAGTTTTTTCAGAAAGTGTTTGACTTTCCAATAGTATGAAGTTCCAGGCTTTGAGGTAACCCTACCTTTTTTTTGTAAAATCTATGTTGTTGTGGAAAGGATTGAAATGAAAGGAGATACATTCACCATAGCCCTAGAGCTCTCTTATATAGGAGAAAAGCATTATGGGATAATTACATAGATAGTTGAAAGAAATAGAAAATTACAGGATACCAAATAAAGAGATATAAATATCTCAATACTCCCCCTCAAGCTGGAGCATAAATATCTATCATGCTTAGCTTGGAACAACGGTGAAACGGTCCATTTGCAAGAGATTTGGTGAACATGTCAGCAATCTGACCGCCTGAAGCAACATGAGAAGTGAATATAAACCTCTTTTGAATCAAATCACGGGTCCAGTGGCAGCCAATCTCAATGTGCTTTGTTCTTTCATGAAAAGCAGTATTATTAGCTATAAATAGTGCAACTTGATTATCACTGTTATAAAATATGAATAATGCGGAAGCGATAGATAAACAGAGCACAAACAAGAAAGATAAACATGGAACACCATGATTTAACGTGGAACCCTACTCCGTGAGGAGCGGGATGAAACCACGGGAGAAGCCCTCAAAGGGGCATGCTATGCATTACTTTTTTCTCTCAATGAGTACAGGAGGTCTGGGGCTTCTTATATAGCCTTCCCAGAGCCTCCAAGTCCCACCACTAGTCCATGTGGGACTAAACACTGGATGGGGTAAATGGATCTTCTCCAGGATCCATTTACCCTGCTACAACTCAATAGGTGCACTACCAAATACTCCAACACTCCCCCTTAAGCTGGAGCATGCAATGCTCAGCTTGGACAAACGAACAGAAAGAAACTCAACTCACGCTACATGAAACTACAGACAATATCAACCCAATGCGCACATGCTGCAGTCGAGGACGTTGCTTCTCATGCCGTGCAGGTGAGGAGGACGAACGAGCTGGAGTGTGAGTCAACTGAAGACTCGGAATCTGACCATCGAGTCTGAAACTGCACCTGAAGTCTCCTCGTTGGAGAACTGGGTCTCTCCCATCTGGCTCAGAGAATGGTGCACTGCTCTGGTGTACCTATGATACCACATGAAAACCCTTACCCTCAATGGCATAGGGAATGGTCCTCTGCTCTGGAGTCCCTATGGCTCACATAAAAACTCTGGCCTGACAACTAGAAGAATGATGGGGACCTCTGACAATGATGGCAACTCATGCTCATCTGACAATGACCGCACACTCGTGCGTGTCTAAAACTGGAGACTCGGAAACTCTTGAACGTCGAGCCTGAATAACTGCCGTAGAGTCTGAAATATTTGGCTGGTCTGGATAATTTGCATCTGGCATCTGACATCTGGAGAAGACCTGTGACTCTACACCATACTCCCCCTTTCTCCCATACTTGTCGGAAAATGAACATCGACAAAGTTGGGAGAAGACAATGACGTAGGGAAAATAACATAACCCAATAAGCCGATCACAAAATGTTCGGCATCTCAAAAACATGGATAACGTTTGGCCATTTCAATTTTTTTTATGGCTCCTTTTTTTTGAAACATTTTTTAAAGCCGTTAATCTTTTTTTTTTCGACTTTGCAAGTGGAGAAAAGTCGTTCCATTTTTTTTCGACTTTTGCATCAATTTTTTTTTGAAATCATCATTTTTTTAAATTGCGTGTGGCTTTTTTTTAAATGCACGCGCTTTTTTTTCTTCTTTTTTTTTTAAAAAAATTGGCAATCGGGCCCAGCATGCCCACTTGGGTCCTTCAACTCCCTCTCTCTTTTTTTATCACTATCGACTCCCCTCCCCTTTAAAAAAATCTCGGTCCAATTTTGGGCCTGGCCTCTCAGCCCACTTGGGCCTAATGCAAATGCCAGACCTTTATTTAGGGTTTCCCAACCCTCTCTTCATGAATACTGCTTCCCCACGATGGGGGTCTTCGACGCCACCGCCTATGGATAGCCGAGAGGCTTTGGAGCCTGCGCGAGGCTGCTCCGCCTCAGGAACGTAGGGTTAAACCTGGAGCCTTAGGGTCTGCTGCGGCAACGGGGTGCGCTGCTCGAGGATACGCTGCCGACTGGGCACTTCGCACGCCTGGGAGCAAACGCGTGGGGAGAGGAGACCTCGCCTGGAGGTTCGCATGAGGGCGCGACTGCCTGGGAGATGAAGGGATGCCTCGCGCCGTCGGATGGGGGTCTCCGCCTGCGAGCATGCGTTGCGCGAGGGGTGCACTGCCTCGCCTGGGGCCAAGGGTCGCGAGAGCGCCATGGAGGCTTCGTGCTTGCGGGGAAGTTCCGGAGCTCGATCTGCTGGTCACCGTTTGGGTCCGCGCCTGCGCGCGCGAGGGGTGAGGTGCCCTAGAGGGCATCGCCTGGCGGGTCGTTGGAGGTACGCGAACGCGTGAGGGCACGCGCCGTAGATGGAGAGAGGAGCGGCCGATGGAGATGAAGAGCCATTTCGCCGAAGATGAGAGGCTCTGGATCGCCTCGATGACTGGAGCGCTGCGGATAGCATAGGGAATCGGCTGGATCTGCCTGGAGGGCCCTCGCGTGAAGCAGCACGGAGGGTGTGGCCTGCGAAGAAGGTTGGAATCGCAGGAGCACAAGGCGATGCTCCCAGCCTGCATCAACTCCTGGATGCCTCCGTGTGGAGATCTGAATCACTGCTTCACCGTGACTGGAAGATCGGTCTCAGCGTGAGAGAACACGAAATCAGATCTAGGGTTTTATCTAAACCCTAGAACGAAAACCTTGAATGATCAACGAACAACAATCCGAAATCTGGAACTTGATGAATCGAACAATACTCCAACTTTAATCAAACAATCGGAAAACTGAATCGAATCTCGGAAAAAAATATCCTCAAGAACAAATCCTCAAGGATCGAATCCGCTCTGATACCATGTTATAAAATATGAATAATGCGGAAGCGATAGATAAACAGAGCACAAACAAGAAAGATAAACATGGAACACCATGATTTAACGTGGAACCCTACTCCGTGAGGAGCGGGATGAAACCACGGGAGAAGCCCTCAAAGGGGCATGCTATGCATTGCTTTTTTCTCTCAATGAGTACAGGAGGTCTGGGGCTTCTTATATAGCCTTCCCAGAGCCTCCAAGTCCCACCACTGGTCCATGTGGGACTAAACACTGGATGGGGTAAATGGATCTTCTCCAGGATCCATTTACCCTGCTACAACTCAATAGGTGCACTACCAAATACTCCAACAATCACATTTTAGGTGCATAGGAAGAGGCACCTCAATAGTTAGGTTAGTCGAAACGGACTTGACCCACATCATTTCTGTGCTCCCTTGGGCCATGACATTATACTCTGATTCATCACTGGATCTGGCTACAATCGTCTGTTTCTTGCTCTTACATGAAGCCAATGAGCTGCCCAGAAACCAATAAGCTGCCCACAAACACAGTGAAGCATGAAGTTGACTTCCTATGCTTGGGACACAAAGCATAGTCTACATCCGCACATCCTGACACTGCAAGGGTTATGTCTCTCCTAAATAGAAGTCCTGCACCCAGAGAAGACTTGAGATACCTTAAGATCATGTTGACTACATCCATGTGAGCCTGCCTAGGTTGCTCCATAAATTAGAAAACCCTACTGACAACAAACAATATATCAAGCCCGGTAATAATGATATAGAATAGCTTCCCTACCAGCTCTTTGTACTGTCTCTTATCCACCTCTGCAGTCATCATATAGCCGAGCATTGGGATCCATTAGAGTAGTAACATGTCTACATCCTGTCATACCCGTTTCAGATAGGGGATCAATGACATATTTCTCTTGCACCATGATCATTCCCTGCTGGTTTCTTGCTAATTCCAGTCCAAGAAAATACCTTAGTATACCAAAATCCTTGGTCACAAACTATTGTCCAAGAAAATATTTGGCTATCTGAATACCTTCGTTATCACTGTCTGTGACAACAATATCATCCACATAAACCAAAATAGCAATAGTACATTCCTGTATTTTCTTAACAAAAAGAGAATGATATGCAGTAGATCTGACAAAATCTTGTATTTCAATCAACTTTGAGAGCTTCTAAAACCAAGCCCTCAGACTCTTCTTAAGGCCATATTTGGCCTTATGGAGTTTACACACCATACTAGACTCTCTCTCAACAGTAAACCCCGATGGCTGCTGCATATACACTTCTTCCTGCTAGTCGCCATACAAGAAAGCATTTTTGACATCTAATTGAAAAACTAGATGGTCCTTTACCACAGCAACATCAATAAGAATGCAGAGTGTAGAGTGGCACGTAACAGGAGAAAAGGTGTCCTGATAGTCCACCTCATAAGTTTGGGTGAATCCACGAGCAATGCAACCTGGTCTTGTATCTATCCACGGAACCGTGTGCACAGTGTTTAGTGGTAAACACCGATTTACTGCCAACAACAGAAGCACCTGGGGGAGTGGAGATGATGCTCCACGTGTCACGAGATTGTGAGGCGGCCATCTCCTCTTCCATAGCAAGATGCCACTGACCACTTTGTAATGCTTCCTGATATGATCTCAGTATCTGTACCGTTGATAAGGAAATAACAAACCTCTGAAAGTCCCAGATAGCCGCACCAGAGAGATATGATAGGAAAGAGGATGCATCGTACATGCACGACGCTTTCATCGTAGAGCAATATGCACATCCAAGTCCAATGTATTCGTATAAGGTGTATCATTTATAACATCCCGCACACTCAAATCACCAATGTCATTAGTGGAACTCAAATGCTCAGAACATACCTTGAGCGTGCTGGATGGAAGTGGAGGCACATGAGCACAAGGTCGGCACTGGTAAACCTATGGAAAGTAGGTGTAGCGGGAGGTAGATGAGGAGGTAGTGGTGGTGATGGAGGGGGGGATAGTGGTGATGATGTAGTTTCACATGGAGTAAGTGAGACTGGAGGTAGTGGCATGTAAACCTCTTCTCCACTCTATGACGGAATGAGCTTGTCACCTGTCGGAGAGAAATACATGATGGATTCAAAGAAGGTGACATTTGCACTAACATAGTACCTTCGTCGAGCAGGGTCAAAGCAATGATACCCCTTTTACGCCTTGGATTACCCAACAAACACACACTTGACTGCTTTAGGAGATCTTGTCATGACCTGGAGACATCTGATGAACAAAAGCAATGCAACCAAAAACACGAGGGGTGAGGGAAAAAAGATCCTTCTTAGGAAACACAATCGAGAATGGAATCTTCTCCTCCAGAATCAATGAAGGTATACGATTCACCAAATAACATGCAGTGAGAACAACGCCCCCCCAGTACGAGTGGGGAGCACGACTCTGAATCAGAAAAGTCATGGTAACATCCAAAAGATGACGATGTTTTCTCGCCACCCCATTCTGTTGGGACGTATATGCACAGGATGTTTGATGCACAATACCATAGGTCAAAGAAATTGAGAAAGTTGAGTACTGTAGAATTCGAGTGCATTATCAGAATGTATATACTTGACATTTGCAAAAAACACATTCCTTATTTCATTAATAAAAGTCTGAATGAATGATAGGACTAGCATCATATTTGTTCTTAAGAAGAAAAACCCATGACAATCTAGAAAACTCATCAACAACAACAAGATAAAATTTATGTTCCTGAAGATCAGGGACATGTTTGGGATCCCAAATATCTAAATGAATCAACTCAAAAATACTATGACTATTTTGACCCTGACGACTCTGAAATGTGGACCTATGATGCTTCCCAAGCTGGCTGGCCTCACACTGAAAAGTAGAGCGAGGAGAGATCTGAGGAAGAACATAACACATCTTTTGCAGAGGAAGATGACCAAAACAGAGATGTCACATATACGAAGAGACAGATCCAATGCAAAGAGAGGAGACACCAGCATAAGGAGATTGCACCAGTCTGTATAGGCCTCCTTGCTCACGGCCAGAACCAATCACCCTACCCGTTAGAATGTCCTGAAACACAAGAGAAGAGGGGTCAAATATGACACGACAATGCAAATCCTTGGTGATTTGACTAATAGATAATAAGTTCATATAGAATTTAGGAGCGTAAAGAACATTCTGAAGTCACATTTCAGGATTTAACTGCTTCTCCCCCTGATTAGTAATAGGAGAGCGTGCCCCATAAGCTATCACAACAGAACTGCCTGATTGAGTGTTGCTATAGGTACGAAACTGACCTCTGTTACCACAGAGATGATGGGATGCTCATGAATCTATGATCCACTCTGACAAGTCTGCCCTGTAACAGATAGTAAAAGCACATGTTGTACCTGATGTGGATGTCGAGTCGAGGATGAGGCTGCTACCTCCAAAGATCCTAATGGTGAGCTAGTTTATCCAGGAGAGAACATAATCTCCCTAAGTCATACAACTAACTCATCAAACCCTGGTCAGGCGCGACAGAAGAACTGCTACCCTGCTGAATCTGTTTTGCCACACGTACTGAAGTAGGAAACCTATGCTTAGAATATCATGTTTCCGCTGAATGATCTAGCTTGCGGCAGTAAGTGCAAGGCTGACGAGGAGATCCACTACTCCATCCTCTCCCATGGCCACCTTGGTCACGAAACTGCATATGGCTCCCCCTACGACGAGATGCTGCCATGGATGAAGAGGTCTGAGACATCGAAGTACCACCAATTGATATGGAGAGCATGCTCAGCTGGCGATATGCCTCTATTGGAGGTATAGTGGCGTCTGTAATAATCTGTGTTCTGACATCATATTCAGGGTCAAGTACCTCTGGGAAAACTCCAGTCATCATCGAATAACTATATGCCTTGACTCCGGTATGGCAGTCAATGGAATGTAGCCTTGTATCTTCTCAAACATACCCTTTAAAGAGGTGTAAAGGATATGGAGAGGTCGACCATTCTGCTTGGACGTGAAGATGTCATGCTGAAGTTGCAGAATCTTTGATTCGTTCTTTGCTGGAGAGTATGTTGCAGCGAGAATGTCCCACGTAGTCTTAACCATGGGCTGACTCAATATATTGTTGGCTATCTTCATGGATACTCCCCCAGAAAGCCACACTCGAGCATAAGCGTCATCTGCCTACCATGAGGCGTTAACCCCAGTCTTGTCCACAAGATCCGCTTGTGTGAGAATATGCTTCCTGCCATTACATTGCATTAGACTCATGAACTCCATGGTCCACAGTTCATAGTTAGTTCCATCCATCTTCACGATGGGTGCGGGACCATCGAATGCACCCAAGGATGGAACATCTGCTTTGTTGTCTGACATACTGACAACTATCTTCAAGACTGAGGTCACAAACTAGAATAACTGTCTATACAAACATATAGGAAGATGGTTGTGGGTGTAGACTCATACCACAACCTTTTCCATCAACAAGCCTCTTTATGTACCTAGGATGGTTTTTAGAAGATCAAAAACTACGCTCTAGGAACCCTATCAGACCTCTTTGAGCTTTCAATGAACAAAACGGAGTAGCCTTTCCAGGTCTAAGCTCCCTGGGGAACCCCGACGGTACCCCCTCATGCGTGGAGGGCAATAATAGGTTGCAAGGAGGGGGCGGCGGTATGGGGACTGCTGCCTGTAAGCAACGGCCTCTAGGGTTTTGGTGGGGGTCTGGAACTCTAGGGCACAGGCTCCGGTCTAGGACCGTCGCTCTGATACCATGTGGAAAGGATTGAAATGAAAAGAGATACATTTATCGTAGCCCTGGAGCTCCTTATATAGGAGAAAAACTCTATGGGCAAATGACATAGATAATCGAAAGACAGAAAAATAAATACAGGATACCAAATAAAGAGATAAATATCTCAACAGTTGTCGAAATAATTATCCCTTTTTATTTCTCGTAGTCCATGGGGTTGCCCCATGTCCTACCATCTTGTTCCAGCCTTCAGCTAATAATGAGCTTGGTTTTACTCCACCCTTAAGAAAGAAAGAAGACTTTCATATACAAGCTTACAATCTTAACTCAGATGTGTCTTGCCTTTCCTTTTTTGCTGAAGTAATATCAAACCAAAATATCCAATAATTGTTTTCTCTCTCGTAAGAGGAGGTGATTTAGAAGCACCTTGAGTGACTAGTCCTGCCTTGTCTTACTGTCGTGCACCAAGTTTACTATCCCTGTGATTTCCATTGCTTTGTAAGTACTTAAAGTGGACCAAATTAGTGTTTAACTTTCTACAACATCCCTTTTGTAAGCTGTTTGGCATCCTTTCTCTTTATTGAAATACTGGAAATCAATTGATTAACGAGTCGTTCGAGAAACAAAGACAAACAATTGCACAGGACATGATTTATGTGCACCCTCGAATGGAGACCGGAGGGGGATCTGAAAAATGCTAATCGGGCTACTTAATTTAACTTAATAACTGAACTTAATAGAAGAGGGTAGTATATTGTTGGAGGAAGCACCCTTTTTTGATTGATTCATTGACTTTGATTTTCTATGGCGGCGGCTGACGGTGGGAGACATGAGGAGAGACTTCTCGATTCGACTCATGGGGCCCTTATGGTATCATGTACACATTCCGACGATTGGAACGGTTTGACAATGTGCTACTCTACTGCTCACACTAGGCTCTCGTCTTCTTTCGCATGAAATAGTGTGTTGGAGGGAGTAGAAGAAACTACCTCAAGGGCTTTTTTATACCGCATCTCTAGGGTTGGGGTTACAAGGAGGAAAATGTGAAATTACCAATATACATGTACATAAATGTGGAGAGAAACGAATGAATTGCTTATTCGTGAGAACGTAGGTTTCTCTTATATAGAGGAGAAACTTGTTTGTGTAAATATATAATAGAGATTGATGGAAAAGAAAGTACATAGAAATATGGAAAGACAAAAATATCTCAACACTCCTCTCGAGATGGAGCATAGATATCAATCGTGCTCAACTTGGAACATCTTTGGAATGACCCTATGTCTAGGTTATTTGTGAACACATTTGTAGTTTGTTCCCCTGAGCTTACATGAGGGGTGGAGATAAGCCATTTTGAATCATGTCACGAGTGTAGTGACAACCGACCTCGATATTGTTGGTCCTCTCATGAAAGGCAGGGTTGTTGACAATGAAAAGAGAAGCCTGATTTTTGCATTGGAGATGCATGAGAAGAGGCACATCAATAACTAGGTCAATTAGAGAGGATCTAACCCACATCATCTCCGTACTCCCATGTGCCATGATTCTGTACTCTGATTCTGCACTCGACCTCACAACCACCGTCTGCTTCTTGCTCTTCCATGACATCAAGGAGCTCCTATGAACATTGCAAAATCAAAGGTAGCCTACCTGTCCTTGGGACATCATGCGTGCATGTTTTAACGACAATGGATGTTCCTTTGCTAAATAAAATTTTAGTACTACTAAATAAAAGTCCATTACTATGAGAAGTTCATCAGATACCTTAGAATTATATGTGGACCGCATCCATATGTGTTTGTCTAGACTGCTTCATGAACTAGCTCACACTACAAAGGATATGTTTGGCCTAGTGATGGTCACATAGAGAAGCTTGCCAATGAGCTCCATGTACCCCCTCTATGACATCATTATATAACATCATGCTCGGGTCCATGGGAATAGTGGCAGGGTAGCAATCTGCCATGTTTGTCTCAGAGAGAAGGTCTGTAATGTACTTCCCCTGGGTTAAATAAGACCTCGCTGGTTCCTTACGAACTCAAGTCCAAGGAAGTAGCATAAATCGCCAAGGTCCTTGGTGACAAATTGCTGACCAAGGAAATCATTAGCTGCATAAATACTCTGCACATCATCTCTTGCAACAATTTATCAACATTATTGTTGTAAAAGTCGATCGACTAGGCGGACTAATTGATATCATAGGGTGGCTGACTGACGGCTAACCCATCGATCAATAGTCGGTTAACAGACTAGTTGGCCGATTCGGGTGACTAGTTGGCCAATTTTTGCATCGAGTTCTGTAATTGTTTTTGCTTTTTTAGAATATTCTTAATGTCTTATTTAAATTCAATTGTTTCTTTTATTTCATTATGATAGCATAGAAAATGTACAAATCTCTATAAATACATAAGAATATATGTAAAAAAATAGTTTGTATATATATGATAAAAAATTCAAACCGATTAATGGATGACTAAATCTGATTAGTCATCTGACTGATTATTAATCCTTAGTCAGTTACTCAACCGATCGAGTACTGACTACCGACTTATGCAACCTTGACCTTTGTAAGCCAATATAGCTATTGTAGCTCTTTGAAACCTCTGAACGGATAATAAATGATCTAACCCTTTAATAATATGTTGATAGTGCAATGTTCCCACCATCTAAAAGATCATGATTCAAATCTTGGGGTGGGCACCTATACATGTTTTCCCCTCTTGTTTCAAAAAAAAGAGTGATCTATGGTCAATCTCATGAACCCATGTTGCTCTATCAAGTCTCAGAGCTTCTAAAACCATTCTTTTGAACTCTGCTTAAGGCCATATATAACCTTATGAAGCCTATACACCATATTACACTCCTCCTTAGCAGCGAACTATAGCAGTTGCTGCATGTAGACTTTCTCCTACGGGTTACCATAAAGAAATGCATTCTATACATCGAGTTGGTATAGGGACCAATCCCGTGTCATTGCAACAGAGAGAATGATTTATAGTGTAGAATGTCGAGCCACACTAGAGAAAGTATCTTGATAGTCAACCCCATACGTCTGGGTGAACCCACGTGCCACAAGCCTTGCATTGTAGAGATCTACAATACCATATGCTCGATACTTCATTGTGAAACCCACTTACATCCCACGACAGATGCCCCTTTAGGAGCTATAACAATGCTCCAATGCCATGTGATTATAACACGGCCATCTCCTTGTCCATGTCAGGATGCTACTGGCTATCTCGTATTGCCTCCTAATATGCCATGGTACCTCCACAATTGACAGTCTCAAGATAAACCTCATGAGATCCTCTGAGAGATGCCTGAAAGAGAAATGGACTGCAAGAGGATAGGTGAACACTTAGATCTATAGGTAAACACTTAGATCTCTACTTCCACAGAGAAATAATCACGTTAAGACCACCTACCTCCTATTTAACATGTAAACTAGCCTTCTGAGAGGGCACTTGTTCATCCTGTAAAGTAGCATGCTGCATGGACAAATCACTAGTGTCGTCAGTAGAAAAAATGTGCTCAGATCATACCTGGGGCGTGCTGGATGATGGAAAAGGCTCATGATAGACCTTAGCTTCAAACTTGTTTTCCAAAAGAAAAATTCAAGATAGTATAGAAAAGTCATCCATTACTACAAGGTAAAATGTGTGCCCTTGGTGATCAAGAACACGATTGGGACCTCAAATGTCAAAATGGACAAGCTCAAATGAATGACTGCTACGACTCTGATGATTAGGAAAAGAAAAACAATGATGCTTCCCAATCTGGCAAGCCACGCAGTGGAAGGCAAAATGCATAAATATCCGTGGGAGAACCTGACACGACTTCTGTGAAGGAAGGTGACTAAATCGAAGATGCCACATGTATGATGAGACTGGTCCAGTAGTAACGGAAGAGGCACTAATGTATGGAGATTCAGCCAATCTGTAGAGCCCCCTTTGCCCACGACTACATCCAGTCACCCTATCCATGAGTGTGTTCTAAAACACAAGAGAAAAGGGATCAAAATGGCACCGCAATGTAAATCCTTAGTGATTTCGTTAATAGAAAGTAAATTTAACTCAAAATATGGTGCATGTAGCACTAACTGCAGACACGTGGACGACATCAAATAAACATCCCCCTCTTCAGTAAGAGGTATATGAGCCCCATTCACGATGACAACTGATCTGCCGGGGGTATAGATCTGTATGAACTAAACTGCACTCTATCTCCACGCATATGCTGGGAAGCACTAAAATCCATGATCCACTCTGTCACATATGCCCTACTACAACTGTTAAAAGCATAAGCTATACCTGAGGAGTTCGAAGATGCTTTGGCAGAGGCTGCAATATCTGAAGGACATGTAGTAATACCAGCAGCATGAGTCATTATCTCTCTCAGATGGGAGGCAATATCGTCTAACCATGAATACGTAGAAGGGACCGAACTATAAAGATGCTCTGATTGCTCTCCTACACGAGAAAAAGCGGGATATTCATGCTTTATATAGAATGCCTCCTATAAATGACTATAACGACGAAAATAGGTGCATGAACCATGTTAACCGCCTCCTATTCCTCGGGGACTATGCCCTTTGAACTGAGTGGTATCTTCCATGTCGCAAGATGCGACCTTCGTTGAGGAGATTTGTGTGGTGGGAGTGGGTGGGATAATGATCTTATTGAGATTACTATATGTCCCCTCCATGGGAGGGATAGATGCACTGGTAGAAGCTGGTGTGTACTCCCTTGTACTCAAGATTCTACATCAGTCAGGAAAACTCCAACTATCGTGGTGATTATGTACTACATATGTTGCTCAATAGATGTAGCCACTAGCATGAAACTTCTCGAACATGCCACGTAGCGAAGAGTAGAAGTTTTGTAGTAGACGACTATTTTGCTTGATCGTAAAGATGCCAAACTGCAACTGAAGAATCTTGGTCTCATTCTTCGCTTGACCATATGTGGCTGATAAGATATCCTACATTGTTTTCGCAGTGAGTAATGACCGAGAAATCGTGAAACCAAGATCCGGGTGAAGGTATAAACTCAAGGGTCGTTGCGACCCGGATCGAGAGGCTCAGTCAATCAAGAAAAATCAGGAACCACCAAATCGAAAGATAAATCAATGAAATCAAACAGCGATCCTCGCTAGTTTATTAACCTGGTATAGCGACTAGGGCCGGACTCAAGGAACGGGTTGGCCTTACGGCCTACGAAGTAGTCAAAAAAAATAAAAACATTAATAAAATATTTTTGGTGGATTTTAAATGTTTTTTTAAATTTTTTTGTATTTTTAATAATAAGGGAAATATAAAGACAAGTGAAAAATCCAACTCTAAACAAAGTCAGAAAATTTAAACAAAATTATTTTTGTGTTGCTTATATTTTTAAGTGTTTTTGGTGAATTTTTCAGAATTTTTCAATTTTTAGTTGATTTTATAAAAATCAAGAACGGGGAAAACAATGGATCAATGTGCAGCCAGAATTGAAAGGCCAACTAAAAATATATAATTGGCGTATAAAATCTGGAGACAAATTTTATGAAAAATATATACAAAAACTAAGCTAAGAAAAAGAGTTTGCATTTTTTAAATTTTATAGAATTTTTAATGATTTTTATAAGATTTTTAGGATTTTTCAATTTTTATGGGTTTTATAAATCCAAATGAGCCAAAAATTGAAAAGAAACTTTAACACAGTAAAACAAACAAACCCTAATTTTTTTTAGAATTTTTAGAAAAGTTTTGTATTTTTCTTTGATTTTCTTTTCCAAATAGTAACAAAAATACGTGTTTTTGATTTTTTAAAAATAGTAAAAAGCCATAAAAATGTCCCAAAAAAATAGTGAAATTTTTACACAGTGGTAGGAGCCACATGTCCAAATTTCACTGGATTTGGAGTTTATTTACTATTTTATTCAACCAATGAAAGAGCTACAGCAAACAGGGACCTATTTGCAAGAAAACATAGTTCCAGGGGCTTAAATGTAACATGTGCGAAAACCTTAAGGTGTAAAGTGTAAAATTCACACACAATCACCACATGTCCAAATAAATCCACGCACAGGGGTATAAATGCAAATATCAAAACTATTCTTTCATTTCATAACATAAACAAACCCCAGCCCTAAACATGCAAAATGTTCAAAAACTCACGTGTCGAAGCACGTGTCTCACACAGGCAGGGACTAAAATGCAAACACTAAAAACTAGAAGGTCCAAAGTACAAATTATCCAAAATAAAAACAACAACGACAAATATTTACAAGACTAAACTACAAATGCAAAAAGAGGAGGGGCCTAAGTGAAATTACCCCTATTATTAACGATCGACGGCGGAAGGGGTGCCACGTGGAGATCTGACGGCTGAGATGCGTGGCTAACCCTTCGCGAATGGACATCTCTGATTCGATCCTCAGATGGATCTACGGTCCCGGCCCCTTTGCAAACGGATGGTGACGATCTGATCTGGAGCAAGGAGGCGATCGGACGGTGCTGGAGGACTCTCGAAGAACAGGTCGCCGGCGAAGTTCGCTGGCCCAATGCGCGCGGTGGAGGGCTCCTCCGGAGCTGCTGAGATTGGGGGAAGATCGCCTACGATAGTCCGCAGCTCCTGGTATGCTCCGATGAGGCCGAGAGCATCTGAGATGCTCCGGTGACGAGGACCACCTGGAGCAGCTGTTCCTGGATGGTTGAGCCTCCAGATGAGGCTCTTACGCCATGGTACCTGCACAGGAAACAAGAGGGGTCGAGGGCAAACTGCCTCGACCCTTTTTTCAAATCCAGAGGTTAATCGTATTCTGGCAACTTTATGTAAGGCAGAGTTTGGTTTTTTGGGGGTGATAGTGGAAAAGTTGACAGATAAGTCACCCTTACTGTCACTCTACAACGAGCGAAGGGGGTGTCGAAATGAGGCGGAGCGGGGGTCCCCGGCGAAACGACGGCGGAGGAGACCTGAGATCCTGCTCCGGGGCGAGTCAGGCTGATCAGATGTGCGGAGAATGAGGAGTGAGGTCTCGTGAAGATAAATCAGGGTCGGATGATCAAATGGGTTATCGGAACGGAGCGAATCGACCGGAGAAGGTCGGCTGCGCAATTTGGGAAAATCGACTGTGTTAAAGATCAGGGAGCTCCTGGGGTCGTCGCCTCGATGGCTCGTCGAGGCCAGAGGCTCAAGCTCGCTCGGTGGCGGAGCACAGCGGCGAAGCTCGCCGGATCAGTGGTTGCAGCCCTCGAATCCTCGCTGCGACACCCCCCTCTATAGCTGTCACTCTAGGAAGAAGAATAGAGGTCCTGGGACTGGAAGGAGATGGCCAAAGATGAGTGGAATGTGCGGCAGAGCTGAGACCTTATAATGTTAGGGGTCCGGGAAGATGGGAGTCGGGCACGCTCGTTGATGCACGGACCCCTAGAATGAGGGTCGGGCGAAGGTCTCAGATCATCTATCTACAATTGGAGCCTGGGGTTTAGGCGAATGGAAGGCGGATCAACTCGTGAAAATTTGGAGAAGTCGAGTCGGCGAAGCGGATCCGCTAAGAGGTGGTCCTGGGGGGACAGTTGACCGGGGGTCAACATCCCCCGTGGACCAATCAGGAGCCACCATTTATTAAATATTTGTAAATTCATTTAAAATTAGTAAATGATTTTATTTTAAAAAAGTTTGAACATGAAAAATGTTTATTATTTTTCAAATTATTTTTTACTGATTTTTAGTTATTTTTTTGAAAAATAAATGACGTATTTACATTATATTATTATTATATATAGGTATTTGTACGTATGTATTTTTGATTTTTTTAGTTGTTTATTTTTGTATAATTATTCCAATTTTATATTTTATTTATTTATAACATAAAATTTGGAATAAAAAGGTATTTTTATTTTATTTTTATGATTTATTTACTTTAGTTAAATAAATAGATGTATATAGATATGTACATGGTATATATACAAGGTGGGAAATGAATTTTATTATTTTTCTTTTTCTTTTTATTTTTCTGATTTTTATTTTATTTTTATGAATATGTACAAAATATGAGAAACACCTTTTTATTTTTATTTGAGGAAAATAAAATTATTTATATACATAAGAGTATGTGCAAGCATGATTGACTTTATCTCTCTCTACTTGGTTTCTTTTGCGGTTAGGCCCATGCTGAGCCCTCCCTTGGGATTAGGTCACTCAATATTTATTTATAAATATTTCCCTCTTTTTCTTTTATTTCTTTATTCCTTTATTTTTGTGCAAAAACATACTAATTATTAATAAATACATGATGCATGCATTTTGACAATTTATGATATTTACAAATATTTACATGGTATTTTGCCAAAATTTCTAGCTAAAATAAAGGAATAAAGAGTGATGAATGGGGATTCATCACCCCCTATACTTTACTTTTGCTAGTCCCTTAGCAAACACTTATTTGAAAAAGAAGTGCAAAAGAGAAAGAAAAAGAAAAAGAGAGGAAATCAAGGTTGATAATTAAACTTTCCTTCATTAAATTGAAACATGGAGCTCAGTCAGACCTTTGGATTATCAATTTGTCGGAACCTTATTTGGAGTTAAGCTTAAAACCTAACAACCTCTAAGTTCCACCAATCTATGGTCAAGACTCCTCAATAAACCAGATCAGAACAAGTCTACATACACAACTCTAATGACCATGAATATTTCCTTGTACTGTGTAAGTGATATGTAGCTCCCCACCTCAGAAGTAATAAAGAAACAACCTCCCTCAACCTGGTAACTCTAATGCCTCAGTCTAGCAACTCTTTCCTCGAGAAACGGGGTATTCCCTTCTAAGTTCAAGTGCAACCGGCTCAAGAAGAGGGGGAAGAAGAGAATGGACCATGACCAGTGTAGCCATGTATCCTTGGGAGCTCTAACCAGTGTAGCTGAATCTCCAACTGCAAGCTTCATGAGATGGTCATGTATAACATAAGCTTTGCTTTATTTGACTAAATACCCTCCGGTGGGATTATTAAATTTTCAATCCGACCCATCACTTTTTTTCATGTGCATCTGTACAACATTTCTACATGGTGCAGCATATATACATAAGGAGTTTTTCCTCTTGAGCCAGTAGACTATCCCTCTTTTGACGCTTTATTGCAACCCACAGCTTCTGTCTTTAGACTTCATTACCCCCAGACCAAGTTGAGACGCACTTCCTTCACTATAAGAAGAAAAGAGGTTCCGCCTAGAAGTACTACCCTCATATGTTACCCCAAGCCAAAGGAAACTGCCTCCTCACCACCTCATCTGTGGAGAACCATGTGTAAAGTGCTGGTGCAAGTAAAGCCATTGTCTCTGAGAGTCATGCGTGTGTTGTTAAGTGCTCTACTTAGGCTCATTAAGATGACATATGCTCATAGCCTAGTGGACTCAAAGGATTAAGTCCCAATGGACCTGAAAAGTCTCAATCGTAAGCCCCATAAGGTTCCTCTTATAATTAGATGGATTAAGGTCTTAACCAAGCTCTATTTGTCAATTTAATTCCAGGCTAGTTTAAATGTCAACTATGATTTCGAAAAACTGTGCAAGTATTTACAAAGATGCAATTTTATAAATTTTTACAATTGTGCAAAATTTTTGAAAAATGTTTGAAATCATGGATGTATACATGAATGCGAAGTTTTGCAAAATATTTACAAAAATTTACACGAGGTTTTTGCAAACTTTTTGTTTTCCAAACATTTTACAAAAAAATTTGTACTATATACATAGTTTTGATATGAAAATATTTACAAGATATTTAGACAAATCATTTTTACAATCATTTGTACAAAAATAATTTTTATAAATAATAGGTATGTGCAAGAAGAATTTTATGTACAAGGGAAAATTTTTTAAATTTTTATGGATTTTTAGCCATTTTATTTATTAACACAATCACACAAAATACGAGTTATGGCTAAAGTATATATGAAATATATACGACCCCCCTATACTTAGCTCGAACGATGTCCTCAGAGTGATCAAGAGCGACGAAGAAGACATAACTCGTGCTTAGTATAGGGAAGTAAAAAGGAATGGTATATATAAAGATGAATCAAATAATAGAATGAAGAGGACTCGGTGTTTCCCCCCTATACTTAGGATCAAGTAATCCTAAGTAGAGCAAGCTGTACATGAAGAGAAATCCGAGTGGAAGGATGTACAAGGTCTACTCCCCTATACTTAGGGTGAAATATCCCTAAGTATAGGCAGCAAAACAGAGGTAGAAAGAATCAATAGAATACCCGAGAGTCCTACATCCCCCTATAATTAAGGTAAAGTACACCCTAAGTATAGCATAATCATAGGATGAATGAGAAAAGGGGTGTGTGACTAAAGAATAGAGTGATATGGACAACTGGATCTATATAAGTCGGAAGAACAGTGATAATCAGGCGTGAGATGCAATAGATGTGAGTCAAGAGACCACATCTCACGCATAGTGAATCGGGGCAACATCAACGACTCGCGGCTCATGATCTACATATGGTTTAAGCCGCTGGCCTTTAACACGAGAGGTAGCATAAGAAGACAACTCAGATATATCAATACTCCCATTGTCAGTTACTTTTCTAACCAAATAAGGTCCCTTCCATTTGCTCTTAGCTTCCTTGGAAATAAACCGAAGCCTAGCGTGATCATCCATTTGCTCTATAGCTTCCCTGGAAATAAACGAAGACTAGCGTGATCAAACAACCATACTCTCTGTCCTGGCTCAAACTGCTTGTGGCTGATATGAGAATCATGCCACTCCTTAACTCTCTCCTTATAATGTAGGCTGTTTGAAAAGGCTGTATCACGAAGCTCCTCCAGGGCTGCTAACTCTGTCCTCCTCTGATCTCCTACCCCTCTCTGGATCCAAAAGTATATCGGTAACAACCCAAAGTGACCTATGTGTCAGCTCAACAGGTAAATGGCAGGGCTTGCCATAAACGAGGCGAAAGGGAGATTTACCCAAAGGAGTCTTGAAAGACGTCCTATATGCCCACAAAATTGAGTCCAAAAGTTGTGACCAATCCTTTCGGTCAAGGCGGACGACTTTCTGCAATATAGTCTTGATCTCCCTGTTCGACACTTCCACAAGACCATTCGTCTGAGGGTGGTATGGGGTGGCTACTCGATGGTCTATGCTGAACTCGCTAGCAAGGGCTTTTACCTTGTCGTTGACGAAATGAGACACCCCATCAGATATCAACACTCGAGGTACCCTAAACCATGAAATGATATTCTTCCTCTAAAATCTGCATACAGTCCTAGCATCTGCGGTTCGGGCGGGGATGGCCTCAACCAAACGACTCACATAATCTACGGCCAACAGAATGTACTCGAATCCCTGACTCCTAGGGAAGGGACCCATGAAATCGATGCCCCATGCGTCAAAAACCTCACAGAAGTGTATGAACTGCATCGTCATCATATCACGCTGTCCATAAGTGCCCATCCTCTGACAGTCAGTACACCTCTTCACGAACTCATCAGAGTCCTTGAAGAGAGTAGGCCACCATAGGCCGGATTGGAGCACTTTCTGTATTGTTCTCCTTCCAGAGTGATGTCCTCCTGCCTCAAGCTTGTGGCAGTAAGTAAGGACGCTGTGGTGCTCCTCATGAGGAATGCACCTACACCAGATACTATCCCCTCCCTCATGATAAAGGACAGGATCCTTCCAATGGTAAAACTTCGCCTTTGCGAGGAAGGTCTCAAGTTTCTGCCTGGGCCAATCTTGTGGAATTTTCTTGGCGACAAGATAGTTCACAATATCGGCATACCATGGGAGAGAGGTGATAGTAAGGATCGCCTCATCTAGGAAGGTCTCACAAATAGGCTCAGGCTGCTCAGAATCCTCAAGATACTCTAATCGGAAGAGATGATCCACCACCGCATTCTTGACTCCAAGCTTTTCCTTAATCTCTATATCAAACTCCTGGAGTAGAAGGATCCATCTGGTCAATCTGGCTTTGGTATCCTTCTTTGCCATGAGATATCTGATGGTGGTATGATCAGTATAGATGGTCATTCTAGATCCAATGATGTAAGATCTAAACTTATCTACGGCGAAAACTACGGCTAACATCTCCTTCTCAGTGACTGTATAGTTCTGCTGGGCGGCATCCAATGTACAGCTAGCGTAGTGAATAGCAAATGGGACTCCATCCCTCCTCTGTCCCAGCATGGCCCCCACGGCAAAATCGGAGGCGTCTGTCATGATCTCGAATGGGAGAGACCAATCAGGTGGCTGGAGAACAAGAGCCTCTACAACTGACTCGTGAGAGTCTCAAATGACGATAGGCACTTACCATCTATGGGGAACTCGGTGTCTTTCATCAGCATATCAGTCAACGGTCGGGCAATCTTGCTAAAATCATGAATGAAATGCTTGTAGAAACCGACGTTACCCAGAAAAGATCGTAACTGCCGCAAGTTGGATGGTGGATTGAGTTTTCTAATGACATCGACCTTGGCCGGATCAACCTTCATGCCCTTGTTGGAGATGATATGGCTAAGCACCGTCCCCTGAGTCACCATGAAGTGACTCTTCTCCCAAGACAACACAAGGTGAACCTCAATGCATCGCTGAAGGACTCGGTCTAGGCAGTCAAGACAAGAATCGAATCCGTCGTCGTAGACCGAGAAATCATCCATGAAGACCTCCAAGCACTTCCCCACCATGTCGGAAAAGATGGACAACATGCATCTCTAGAATGTCGTCGGAGCGTTACACAATCCAAATGGCATGCGTCTCAAAGTATATGTCCCGAAGGGACAGGTGAAGGTAGTCTTGTCCTGCTCCTCGGGCGCGATGGCCACCTGATTATATCCGGAGTACCCATCCAAGAAACAATAATGGCTCTTCCCTGCCAGCCTCTCGATAATCTTATCAATAAAGGGCAGGGGGAAATGATCCTTCTTGGTGGCCTGGTTCAATCGTCTGTAGTCCACACAGACCCGCCAAGAAGTGGGTACCCGGGTAGCGATCTCCTCTCTAGACTCACTGACAACTGTGGTGATGCCCGTCTTCTTGGGCACCTCATGCAATGGACTGACCCACTTGGAGTCGGAGATGGGGTAGATAAAATCGGCGCTCCACCATTTCGAGATCACCTTCATGACAACCTCTCGAAGATTCGGGTTCAGTCGCCCTGGAACTCACGTGACGGCTTTGCCTCCTCCTCAAGATAGATATGATGGGAGCACAGAGTCGGACTTATCCTCTGGAGATCGGCTACACTCCATCCTATCGCCTTGCGTTTCTTTTCAAGAACCTCCATCAGACGGGATTCCTGCTCTCTAGTCAAATCAGCGGAGATAATGACTGGGTACATCTCATGCTCTCCCACGAGGAACCTATACTTCAACGACGACGGTAGCGGCTTCAGCTCTGGACAAGTAGGTGCTGGCGGATCTGGCCTCTGAAAAGTCTGAGTGAATGCTGCCAAATCTGCATGGGAAAATGAGAACTCTTGCTCACAATCTGAATCTGGAGAAGGCTGCTCTGCTGGACTGTCTCTGCTCTGCACAGAATCAACCTCCTCCCTAGCTATAGGCTCAGTGGAAGTCAGACATGGTATCGGATCATCGAGCTCTGCCCAGTCAACGTCGGACTCTGAGGGATCTGTATCCGAATCACAAAACTTTGTCTCGCGGTCGGGAACCGGGTCTGCTGCCTGAGATGTATCCTGGACCAGAATGCGCTCTCCAAGCTCTCCTCTGTTGCCGTCTCTTTATCAGCGAACTCTGAAGGTGAGAGGATGGCCTGCGCGATTGGATCTGCCCAAACTGCCTCGTCATCTGTAATCACAAAATCGCAGTCCTGGTGGATGTCTCGCCCTGCCTCTGTCATCTGCTCTGAATCTGTGGTCGGCTCTGAGCAAGCTGAATCTCTGGCTCTAGTCTCCTCGACCGTCTCTATTTGTATATTCTCGCCGTCGACGCGAAAGTACACCTTCCCGCTATCATGGTCGGACACTGCCTTGGCTGTGGCCAAGAACGGGCATCCTAGAATGATCGAGGTATCGGTCACAGACTCAGGGATCTCCATGTCCAACACAACGAAGTCCACGGGGAATTTCAGGCCCTGAATCGTGACGACAACGTCCTTCAGCAACCCCTTTGGCCTCTTGACAGATCGATCAGGAAACTGAAGGACCGTCCTACTCTGTCGGAGAGTGCCCAACTCGAAGCGGTCGAGGAGGGTTGCCAGAAGTTGGTTGATCGAAGAATCGCTATCTAATAGAGTGCGGTCGAACCTCTGTTCCTGGATGTGGCATCTGACATATGGGGCTCCTGCATCTGGCCTCTTGGCTGGCAGACGGTTCTGAATCGCGAAACAAGTGGCACGAGTAAGCACATGGATCTCTGACTGATGGTTTCGCCTCTTCCTCCTAACTGTGGTCCTGTCTCTGAGTGATCTCTGGAGTACAGGGATGTGCTCCCAAGGCCTCCTGAAGAGTCAGCAGTATGTGGAATCTATCTATCATCTGCTGGCTGAACTCTATCTGGTGATTCTTTTTCTGATTTTCTCTTTTCTGCCCCTTATCCAGATGGAGTGCTTTAGGAAAGGGGACTACAGGGTCCTTCTCAGATGAAGGACTAGGAGAGGGTCTCGCATGCTCATGAACAACAGAATCCACACAAACATCATCAATCAACACATGCGGATCCGAAAACAACAAACCCTTTCCTTTATTTGCAGAAATGTCCCGAGATACAAGTACTGAAGGAAAAACAACAGGACGAGTAGAACTGGAAATAGTGGCCTCAGTACCACCCTCGGCATCTGGATTCGCGGCCTCAGTACCGCGCTCTGGCTCAGCAACTGCGATGGTGGCGTCAGTACCACCTCCTCCAACTGGTGAAGTGACGGCCTCAGTACCGTCGGTTGGATCATCATCTATGGTGGCGTCAGCACCACCGTCATCATCTCTCGCGGCATCAGTACCGCACTCCTCGCCTGGCGCTCCTGAAGTGGCGTGGAAACGTCGCTCAGATGAGGCGCCGCCTGCTGGCATCCTACCGCTCCTAAGTGTAACAAAATCAGCATCAAACATGTATGCAGACATATCACTAAGTGAAGCACTAGGAGTGGTAATCTCAGTGAACTCTACATGCTCAGACTTCCTCTTGAGGTTGTTTGGGTTCAGCTCGATCTGGGCAGGGATGACGGCATTCCCTCTCACAATCTCCCGCATCTCCTGGCGAAACTCATCCATCTCCCGTCGAAAAGTAGCCTGCTGCTTTGTCATGAGGCGGGCTAGATCATCCAGGGCGTGGTTCTCATAGGTCGACCCATGAGAACCTGACGGGTGGCCTCGCTGGTAGTGAGGCTGCTGCGGCTGGTGCGGGTGAGAGGGATACTGCTGATGATACTGCTGAGGTTGCTCTCGCCTCCAAGGCTGTCCCTGCGGATAGGGACGAGGACTGTACTGCTGTGGCTGGGATGACTGCTGTGGCTGGGGAACTGGGGGCTGTTGGTGCTGCTTACGCTGATGGTCATACTGGCCACCCTGAACTGGAGGCTGCTACTGGGAATCGGTGCCTCCGGTCGACCAGCGGAATCCGGGAAGGTCTCGTCGGATACCGGGCTGGGTCGGTCGTACCAAATCCCGTTGACATCCATCAACGGCTTGGGCTCATAGGGGGGGTGGCGGGAGTACTGCCAGGGGCTGATCCGGCTGGTAGACCACCATCTGAGTGTCTGGGGATGGTGGTGAATGGTAGTACGGCTGTGGCTGCTGGTATGACTCCGTCTGTATAAGGTGAACCTGTCTAGGCTGACTGGAGTGCTGGGACGAGCTGCCACTGCTGCTCGGATCTCCTCGTGACCGAAGACGGGGCTGAGAAGCCGTCTGTGCCTCCTGGAGACACATGAGCTGTGTCTTCAGGTCACTCAGCGTCTGTGCCATCTGATCCATCTGCGATATGCCCTGGCACTGTTTCTTCTCTATCAACTCGATCCAGTCCAGCTTCTCGCTTATGATGTCCATGTCTGCGGCTGTGGACTCCGCCTGTGTGGCTGTCGCGGACGAAGTGGAAGGACCGACATCGACCCGTGCTATCCTCTGGTACTGCACGGTCTGTGGCTGGGGGCGTCCCTGAGTGTAGAGTCGGGTTTGGGACATCACTGTATAGTTCTCGGCCATCTCCTCGTAGATGGCCAGACCTGATCCTCATCCTTGGCGAAATAGGAACCGCCACAAGAAGCATTCACCAGGCCCTGCAGCTCTGGTGTCAACCCGCTGAAGAAGCTCTGAACTAGGTTTGGCTTCGTGATGTCGTGGTGCAGGCATCTGTCGGTCAGCTCTCTGAACTTCTCCCATACCTCATGAAACTGCTCGTTAGGGAGTATGAAGAAATTGCTGATCAGGGCCCTCGCTGCATTGGTCCGCTCGAGTGGATAGTACTTGTTCAAGTACTCGGTGCGGAGCTGCTCCCAGGTGTAAATAAATATCCCTAAGTGCTTATGCCAGTTGGCTGCTCTGTCTGCTAGGGAGAAGGGGAAGACAATCATCCTGATGGTGTCCTCGTCCACCTGACGGTGGACTGTACTGCAGATCATCTTGAACTCCTGGAGATGTAGATGGGGCTCCTCAGTAGCGAGCCCGTGGAAGCGGGGGTGAATCTGTAGTATCTGCGGGGGGAACTTGAAGTCGCCCACGATCGCTGGAAGAACCACCCACCGGTGTGTCAGTGTTGATCCGGGGTTGTGCAACTCCCACATCGGTCTCGACGGCTCGACCGGCTGAACTGACTCATTTGGCTGATCGGGATCTCTCCGTCCATCGGCTCTCGGCTGCTCTCGTGCGGTCCTTAGCCTCTCCATCTCTCTCCTCATCTCCACCATGAAAGCTCCCTGATTATGTATCTGTTGCTGCATGTTCTCAGGGGAAGCTAACATGGTGATGTTGATCGCACCCTGGTCCAGGACATATGTGGTCGTCTCCGGCCTCTGACTCTCGGTGCGCTCCTCGCTGCTGGCCATGGTCTCTGTAAAGGCAAAAGACCCAAACTCAGGTGCCGATAAATCATCTGTCTGCTGTCTCGCATCTGGCACTGATATCTCAAGACTGGTAGAAGGGTGGTCAAGGGGGAACAGGGCGGAATCGAACTCAGGTTCGGAGAGCGGGTCTCGGCTCTTGCAAACCAACCTAGATGAACGAGCTGGAGTGCTAAAAAGCGGTGCAGCCAGGGGCTGCCTAAGAGACCTCCTGCCCATAATCTTGATCTGGCGAGTCGGGCGGATGAGATCTGGAAACACACAAGATGAGCAAACAAATACCGAGTTCACCTACTCAATGCTGAGCTGAAGACCGTAAGAGCTCGGTCAATTATCTTGTCAATTTTATTTAGGTGATAATGTCAGGATATTAGAGCGGTTACGCGAGCTGATAGGAATCCAATCCGCCTACCAGACTGTCCCCTATAAAAGGCCGGTAGTCTGATCGGGGGACGGATATAGCTCTAGCCTAGTGTGCAGGTCGCTCTCTCACTCAATCAAACCAGACAATGAGGGGGTTGCTCTCCCAAGACAAATTTTTAAGTGAGGTGTCTTTTAGGGTCAAGTGTGTTTAGCAGTCCCAATTTTATACTTTTTGTTTTTATGTATTTTTCAATCACACAACGCCTAACAAATTTTTCGGTTCTCCTGATTATTTAAGTCCAAAAATCGGGGGAGAAGACGAAAAAGCCGATGCGCGATAAAATCAATGATGCATGAAGAGTAAGAAATGCGTACCGGACTCCAGCAATCTACATGCAAAGTGATCCGCGCATAAAATAAAGACTGAAATAAACTACCTATATGATGCACGAGGAAAACGGCCTTAGACGAATTAATTCTACACGTGAAAAATAGTAGCCGGGTACTCAAGCTAAGTCTGGAGTCCTATCTTGGGAGCCACTCGGTGTCCACCACAACAGATCCTGCACGCGTTGTATGTGACTCCTCAAGGCACGTGGACTAGAGCCTAAGTAATCTGACTTTTTCTTGTGATTTAATTAGGTCCAATTATCGATCTATAGATAGAGGCAGATAATTAGGGATTGGGCCTTAATTAATTACGTCACAATCAATAAAATCCTAAGCTAAGGCTAAATCCGCGCAAATCAGATAAGCAGTAATAAAATACGAGAATACAAAATCGACGAAAAAACGTGGTGAGTCCCCCGAGCACACCGGTGCTCGGCGAAATATACCCCGATAAGTCACCAACGCCTGAGTCCTGTCCCTGTATTATTACAAATAAATGTTTTGCAGAAAATAAAACTAATCTAGACTACAACTATTCCGCGGCTCCCGCACTTCGGTTCTCCTCCTCGCGCTCTTCTGCGGCTCCGTACAGAAGAGAGCCGCCTCCGAATCCCGCGGTTGCTTCGGCTTCCTAAAAAGCCACCTCGGTCCTCAGTCCCTCGCAAGAAATAGAAACAGAAGTGTGTCAGACCAAGTTATTAGAAAAAATATACAAATAATATCAGATTGAAAAATATCTACAAATATGCACAAAAAGCCGCCGAAAAACCGCGAAAAATCTGAAGACTACTAAGCCGTGCTCCCCGGCAATGACGCCATTCTGATGACAGAGAAATCGTGAAATCAAGATCCAGGTAAAGGTATAAACTCAAGGGTCGTTGCGACCCGGATCGAGAGGCTCAGTCAATCAAGAAAAATCAGGAACCACCAAATCGAAAGATAAATCAATGAAATCAAACAGCGGTCCTCGCTAGATTATTAACCTAGTATAGCGACCAGGGTCAGACTCAAGGAGCACGGGTTGGCCTTACGACCTACGAAGTAGTCAAAAAGATAAAAAATACGAATAAAATATTTTTGGTGGATTTTAAATGTTTTTTTATTTTTTTGTATTTTTAATAATAAGGGAAATATAAAGACAAGTGAAAAAGCCAACAAAACACATTTTATTAAACACTCCAAACAAAGTCAGAAAATTCAAACAAAATTATTTTTGTGTTGCTTATATTTTTAAGTGTTTTTGTTGAATTTTTCAGAATTTTTCAATTTTTAGTTGATTTTATAAAAATCAAGAAAGGGGAAAACAATGGATCAATGTGCAGCCAGACTTGAAAGGCCAATTAAAAATATATAATTGGCCTATAAAATCTAGAGACAATTTTTTATGAAAAATATATACAAAAACTAAGCTACAGAAAAAGAGTTTGTATTTTTTTGAATTTTATAGAATTTTTAATGTTTTTTATAAGATTTTTAGGGGTTTTCAATTTTTATGGGTTTTATAAATCCAATTGAGCCAAAAATTGGAGAGAAACTTAAACACAGCAGAACAAACAAATCCTAATTTTTTTAGAATTTTTAGAAAAGTTTTTATATTTTTCTTTGATTTTCTTTTCCAAACAGTAACAAAAATACGTGTTTTTTATTTTTTAAAATAGTAAAAAACCACAAAAATGTCCCAAAAAATTAATGAAATTTTTACACAGTGGTAGGAGCCACCCGTCCAAATTTCACTGGATTTGGAGTTTATTTACTATTTTATTCAACCAATGAAAGAGCTACAGCACACAAGAACCTATTTGCAAGAAAACATAGTTCCAGGGGCTTAAATGTAACACGTGCGAAAACCTTAAGGTGTAAAGTGTAAAATTCGCACACAATCAGCACATGTTCAAATAAATCCACGCACATGGGTATAAATGCAAATATCAAAACTATTCTTTCATTTCATAACATAAACAGACCCCATCCCTAAACATGCAAAATGTCCAAAAACTCACGTGTCGAAGCACGTGTCTCACACAGGCAGGGACTAAAATGCAAATACTAAAAACTAGAAGGTCTAAAGTGCAAATTATCCAAAATAAAAATAACTACGACAAATATTTACAAGACTAAACTATAAATGCAAAAAGAGGAGGGCCCTAAGTAAAATTACCCCTATTATTAACGATCGACGGCGGAAGGGGTGCCACGTGGAGATCTGACGGCTGAGATGCGTGGCTAACCCTTCGCGAACGGACGTCTCTGATTCGATCCTCAGATGGATCTACGGTCCCGGCCCCTTTTCAAACGTATGGTGCCGATCTGATCTAGAGCAAGGAGGCGATCGGATGGTGCTGGAGGACTCTCGAAGAACAGGTCGCTGGCGAAGTTCGTCGGCCCAATGCGCGCGGTGGAGGGCTCCTCCGGAGCTGCTGAGATGGGGGGAAGATCGCCTACGATGGTCCGCAGCTCCTGGTATGCTCCGATGAGGCCGAGAGCATCTGAGATGCTCCGACGACGAGGACCACCTGGAGCAGCTGTTCCTAGATGGTTGAGCCTCCAGATGAGGCTCTTACGCCATGGTACCTGCACAAGAAACAAGAGGGGTCGAGGGCAAACTGCCTCGACCCTTTAGCGGGCGAAGGGGGTGTCGGAATGAGGCGGAGCGGGGGTCCCCGACGAAACGACGGCGGAGGAGACCTGAGATCTTGCTCTGCAGTGAGTCAGGCTAATCGGAGGTGCGGAGAATGTGGAGCGAGGTCTCGTGAAGATGAATCGAGGGTCGGATGATCAAATGGGTTATCGGAACAGAGCGAATCGACCGACGAAGGCCGGCGGCACAATTTGGGAAAATCGAAAATTAGGCTAACCTAAGGGGTATCAAGGGTACCTGATGGCTGTAATCGACTGTGCTAGAGATCAGGGAGCTCCTGGGGTTGTCGCCTCGATGGCTCGTCGAGCCCAGAGGCTCAAGCTCGCTCGGTGGCAGAGCACGGCGACGAAGCTCGCCAGATCAGTGGTTGCAACCCTCGAATCCTCGCTGCGACACCCTCCCTCGATAGTTGTCACTCTAGGAAGAAGAGTGGAGGTCCTGGGATTGGAAGGAGATGGCCAAGATGAGTGGAATGTGCGGCGGAGCTGAGACCTTATAGTGTTAGGGGTCCGGGACGATGGGAGTTGGGCACGCTCGTCGATGCACGGACCCCTAGAATGAGGGTCGGGCGAAGATCTCGGATCATCTATCTACAATTGGAGCCTGGGGTTTAGGCAAATGGAAGGCGGATCAACTCGTGAAAATTTGGAGAAGTCGGGTCGGCGAAACGGATCCGCTAAGAGGTGGTCCTGGGGGGACAGTTGACCGGTCAACATCCCCTGTGGACCAATCAGGAGCCATCATTTATTAAATATTTGTAAATTCATTTAAAATTAGTAAATGATTTTATTTTAAAAATATTTGAACATGAAAAATGTTTATTATTTTTCAAATTATTTTTTAGCGATATTTATTTATTTTTTTGAAAAATAAATGATGTATTTACATTATATTATTATTATGTATATGTATTTGTACATATGTATTTTTTATTTTTAATTGTTTATTTTTGTACAATTATTCTAATTTTATATTTTATTTATTTATAACATAAAATTTGGAATAAATAGGTATTTTAGTTAAATAAATAGATCTATATACATATGTACATGGTATATATACAAGGTGGGAAATGAATTTTATTATTTTTATTTTTATTTTTATTTTTCTGTTTTTTATTTTATTTTTATAAATATTTACAAAATATGAGAAACACCTTTTTATTTTTATTTTGAGGAAAATAAAATTATTTATATACATAAGTGTATGTGCAAGCATGATTGACCTTATCTCTCTCTACTTGATTTCTTTTGCGGTCAGGACCATGCTGAGCCCTCCCTTGGGATTAGGTCACTCAATATTTATTCTAAATATTTCCCTATTTTTCTTTCATTTCTTTATTCCTTTATTTTTGTGCAAAAACATGCTAATTATTAATAAATGCATGATGCATGCATTTTAACAATTTATGATATTTACAAATATTTACATGGTATTTTGCCAAAATTTCTAGCTAAAAATAAAGGAATAAAGAGCGATGAATGGGGATTCATCAGTGAGATGATTCACGATATCATTGGCTATCTCCGTGACGATAGTCCCAGAGAGCCAGGTATGTGTGTACACGTCATCTTGCTTACAAGAAGCATTCTGCCTTCTCCCTGGTCTTATCCATCGACTCCGGCTGTTTTAGAATGTGCTCCTTATTATTGCATCACGTGGATGTCATGAACTGTATGGACCATAACTCATAGTTAGTCCCATCCGTCTTGACGATGGAGTCGGGTCCTTAAAGGCACCGGAGGAAGAGAAGACATCATCCTTGCTCTCTGACATTATGAAGAAGATGATCGAAAAGAACTAGAATGGAGTAGTAGACTGATCCGAGTGAGTTTATATGACCTTACAGAGGATTGTTTGTACGTGTAGACTGATACAACCATCTCCTTCATTCTAAAATCCATGCGAGGGCCTAAATGGTACTCTAGAGGATCGAAATCACCCTTCTCTGGTCAAAATCAGACAAAAATGACCCTAGGACATGAAAATCAAGTTGAGCGGAATCACAATGGATCCCTAGATCATGCTGGGGGCACTAGAGGACCGTGCATTGTTGGGTGACGATGAAGAGGGCCCAACATGGGGATGGGCCTTGGCGCAAGGACCATCGACGGCGCGAGGAGACCACCAGGCAGTGGAGGTGGTGCTGGACAATGGCGCTGGGGCCCACCTGACGGCAGTGGGAGGCAGGAGATGCACCTAGCGGAGGTGCTGGGGTTGCCTTGAGGGCCGATGGTGCACAACTGGAGCCTCCTTGGAGGTTTGGCAACAGTGCACACGTCTCCTTGGAGGCATGGAGGCGGGCATCTGAGACAAGGATGGGGGTGGCGAGTGGGGGAGGGTATGAGGCACTAGAACTCCGATATAGGACCATTGTTCTAAAACCATGTTGAGAGAAGCGAATGAATTGTTTATTCATACCCTTGGGATTCTCTTATATAAGAGGAAAAACATGTTCGGGCAAGTTATATAATAGAGATCACAGCACGATTCCATTCAAGCAGTCAGAGCTTCCCCGCGTCGCATCCTCACCATCTAATTGCTACTCGAAACCCAGGACAGGAGTGGTGAGGAGATTCAACGGCTTCCTTTCTATTGCTTCTACAGAAAAGCAAAGATGAAAGAGAAGCCCCCTACGCGCTGGAATCTTGTAGAGACTTTCCTTCCACCCGTCAGTGAAAGACACTTTCGACACACCTGGACGCACTCTCACTTTAAGGACTGTCTGCCTAGTTCGTGGGACGCTCAATAAGAACCAGGTGTACCAATTGGACTCGAACCTGTCCTTATTTGTTCTTTTGAATGTTCGAAAAAGCCACTTGAAGTGATATATCTTATTCGGATTTCAATACAAAAGAATCTCTCTGGTGCCCATCACAATGATTTAGAAATGTTTCACCGTCTAACCACATCTCACTGCAGTAAAGAGAAAGATTTCTAAAGAATCTTGATAATTCAATCGCAGAAAAATGAGAAAGAAATAGGATGGTTATGAGAGATCCAATCCCTTTTTTTGACGGACTAGCCCTGGAAAGCCCGCTGATGAGACAGCCGAAGGCACTAAGAAAGTCTTTCGAAGAAAGGCTAGCTGTATATGTATAGTCAGGGCCCTAGCCATAGTATATATGTGCGAGGGGTGAGAGAGAGATAAGGACTCAGACATGCTTTCCCGCACCCGAAGGTAGGGGCGGATGCACTAGACTCACTTTTTTCGTTTCGTTGATCGATCTTAGACTCCTTCCCTTTTGTGTGAATGACCCAGCGGCGAATTAACAACTTGTGGACTGAATGAAGAGCGTCACAAACATCAGAGAAGCAACAAAGCCTAGAAGAGGGGGGAAAGGAGAAGCAAGGGCACTGGCCTTCTCAATAGCGCTACTAAAGATGGAGGAGTGTTCTAGCCGCTTCCCCCTTTGCCTATCTTCCTGCTCCGCCAGTATACCTCCTTGCCATCCAATTATTATAGTTTGAAAGTTCTCAATGTTTTTCAAGCAGTTTACGCGGCTTTCTAAAATAGCTGATTATCTCGACTACACTACGAAACCTAACAGAGTCGCGGACGGTCGGGACATCGCCTCGCCTAGTCGCTCCTTCAACACCCCTCTTGACACTCTTTCCTGGGTCCATGCTTATAGATGCGATGAAAGATCCAAGCAAAACTGGGGTGGGGGGAACCCTCCTCCGCTCCCCCCCCCGTGCAACAAAGGTAAGAGAGATCACCCGGAAACGACACTTTTCTATATTGATATTTGTAGGTATCAAAATCTAGCTGTAGAAATCACCACTAGAATATATTAAGGGAAAGGTTGGACTTGATAATCCTTGACATAGACATAACTAAAGATCTTAGCCAAACCCCCATCATCCTGGGACGACCATTCCTAGCCACCAGATTTACAGTCTGTCGCTTTTGACCACTCGGCCACTCTCCCCTTCCTGGAAGAAGCCCCCCGAAGCCCCTTCACCCCCGCTAGGCCTTCGTTCTTCCCCAGAAGATGGAAGGGAACTCCACTCTCCGCTCGAAACCTATGCCAGCCTGTTGGGCCCGAGGAAGCGGACGGCTATATAGAGAAGTAGTTGATGCCTTTGTATCCCCAGTAAGCTGCTGTGATGCTACCTAGTCCGCTCTGACACTTCTAACTCGCTAATAGCTCGCACCAATTATTTGCTTTTCTCACCTGAATTCTCATCTTCTTTCAAGATTCTATTCTCTGGCTTTTATTGAAGGCGATGCCCCCTTCGGGAATGCAACTTCGATAAATGCAGCTAAAGGATCAAGTAGAGATTTAGCGAGAGTACGGGAAAGATCTTCCATTTCATTCTTCTTCCACCCTTAGCTCCGCCGCGGCCATTGCTACTTGCTACTAGACTTGACCCAGCCTCCTATAGTGACGCATCTCAGACCTAGAACCGGAGTCCTTGGCCCCTAGCTCTGATCTGTCTGCTGCCCGTCGGCTTGTTTTTCCGGTCTCTACTTTCCTGTGTGGAGTGACTGACCTTTCTCTTGCATCGCTTCTCTCCCTTCCTGACCTCGCTCTCCTTACTGCGAATCACAGGGATTCCCAGTCCGCACTGTAACAAGCCCATTCCGTTTCCATATTAGAGCTGAGGTCCTAATATATAGTGGTTCAGCCTCTGGGGTAAAAGAGTGGAAAAGCCTCAAGATGGGCAGAACTGACGCTGCTGATTGGCAAGTCTCTCGCCAACCCCTTTCAGTCCTCCTATCCGATAAGGATGAGCTTCCCGCGGAAGACAAAGCTTGGCTCGAATTCAAATGAACGAGATTGCCCCCCCTCGGCATCCTCTCGTCTTTATTAGAAATTCTCCCGATTTGAACCTACGACCCTTGAAAATACATAAAAATATGGAAAGATAAATTATATCCAACAATAAAAATTCACCTTAGAGGCGCTGCCCTTGTGGCCTCAGCTAACTCAACGCTGAGCTGAATTGGCAAGGTTGATTAATGCATGTACATTGCCAATCAGGCTTCTTAACAGGACGAAAGCCATCAACTAGAGCTCTTGGCTTCCTAGATAAGCTGACAATTATATTTGGTGACTACTGCATTAGTCTCTGGGCTGAAGCTACTCCCTTGATACAATCATTATGCTAATAACACTTCCTTTCTTTTCTGTCATGCCAGCAAGCTGCATTTTTTCGTTTTTGGCAGTGGGTATCATAATCTTAGTTAGAATTCGTCACATCGTTTTGATTCTTGCTTTAACAGCAGGGCATAGAAAATGAAAGAAGTTTAGAAATGAAGACATGGCATGATCTGGCAAATGTCTACACAATCATGTCACAGTGGAATGATGCTGAGGTTTGCCTCTCCAAATTAAAGATGATAGAACCTTTCTCAGCGTCAAGGTGGTACGCCACAGGTGAGGCTAATTTTTCTGGTTGTTACTCATCCCTCGTGTTTGTTTATAAAACTTGGATTAAATCATTAAAAGGATCTCATAATTGGGCATTTTTTTTATCAAAAGGGGTTTTAATATAAAAGCAGGCATCGTTTTTATGCATGACTTCTGGATACTATCTGTGAAATATAATATATTTTTTTCAATAAATGACCTAAGTAAGTTCATGGAATCAAATATCCTCCAAGGATTTGATCAACAATGCCTTCATGATTATTCCAAATCTATCGCATTTTCATCGTGCCTCAACTTCTTAGTTTTTGTTGTCCCACTCTCAACAGATAACTATAAAAAGAATTGGTGTTCAAAGGAAAATTATGCTAAAATAAAGATTTTCTCATGCAATTTGGAGGTAAGTGATGCAAATGGTGACTGTTTTTATGTAAACCCCTTTAGAGTCCTTTAGAGTCCCTGGAGGTAAGTTCCTCAAATTCCTCAAATGATCTTCGAAAACGGTAAATATAGTTGTTCATCGGATGGAGTGATAGTGAAAGTGCGATAGGCATGAGGATATCCTGTTTAATCCATGGAAATATCATGCCTCGGGAAATTTCAGAATCCAGATAACTCTTTTTTGTTCATAAAAGTTTTAAGTGCTTTCTAGACTCCCCTTCTTTCTAATATTATCATTTTAAACATATTAAGGTAAACTTTTTGAAGCAAAAGGACTCCTGAAAGAAGCAAAGGGAGCCTATCAAAATGCATTGGAGATATCTCCCGATCATGTCCCCAGCTTGGTGTCAATTGCAGCTTTTCTAAATCGGCCTGGTGATTGCCCTTTTCCTGTTAAAAACTATCTCACGAGCGCTCTCCGAGAGGACAGAATGAACCATGATGCCTGGTATAATCTGGGCCGTCTTTATAAAGCTGCTGGTGGTAAATTAGATAATGAAGCAGTGGAATGCTTTCATGCAGCAACTGCTTTAAAGGAATCTGCACCAGTTGAGCCTTTTAAATAAATTTCGCCTTGTTTGAACATCTTAACCTGTAAGCCATTGTATTTGTAAGTTGATTTCCATTTTTTTCTAAAATCTGTAACAAGCCTTCTGTAAATGAAAGAGATCCACTTCAAGTAACAAATTAGTTACACTATATAGTGAGATTTTTTTTTCTACCAAACTTCATGTTCACTGTTCTGTCATCTTTAGAAATGTAGGGATGCTACCAGAGATACCCCGACGCGGCCACATCAGACTGTTCACCTCTGTAAAAGTCTTGGAGCATGGGGATGGAGAGGCAGGGATCCAAGATAGCTTGAAATTCTGTGGCCCCATTGAGAAATGTCACCTTGCATTGAGATTCTTGAGCTTGGAATTTCAGCCTAAAGGTCTCTTTGGTTCTGTTCTAGAGGAACTTTGGAGCTTAATTGATGAGATGTAGCTATTTTCGTCGAAGAATTTATGGCTGGTCGTTATGGGGCCTGATTGGTTCTAGGGTGCTACTTGAATTGAATCATTTAAATCCAATCAGGATTTGTTAAAAAGATTCAATTCATAGTAAAATGATCTCAATTTGAAATTGACTTGTGGATTCGATTTCCAAATGAATCGATTTGAATTAAAATCTGAATTTGTTAGTAATATTTTGACCTGATTCAATATTTATATACATAGACACTCATCCATCTATTTATGTTTATACTTTTATACATATTATGTACATATCTACATGTATATGGTGCATATATATAGAGAGGTAAATGAGGTTACTCCTTCGGAGGAGCTAACTGGCTGCCCCCACCCTCATTTTTCCCACATTTTTAAACATACTCGTATGTCTTACATCTAAAGGGGGTTAGTTTCAACAATTCTGAGACCATTAAAATTTGACGGTCTTGATGGAGGGGATAAAAGTTTAGAATTAAGTCGAATTTTAGTTGGTGACATATTGTGATTTAAATTTCGATAGGTTTCATTTCAGAATAATAAAAAAATACGGGAAAAAGGGGTGGGAGCATATAAGTTGGCTACACCCAAGGAGCATACTCCTATTTCCCATGTATATATATATATATATACATATACATATATATATATATATATATATAGGGAAATTATCCAATGAGCCCTGTGCCCATATGAGATGAGATGAGCCCACTCATTTTTTACCATTATTTCCTATCTTTTTGAGCTTAAATAGGTATTTGTTTACAAGTGTTATATCATATTCTTACTACTAGTAACTATTTTCAGGAAAAAAACCTTAGAAGTCATACAAAATGATTGTATTATTATTTGTATTACTAGTCTCATTTTTATTCTTACTAATGACCACTTCTTATGAATGTAAGATTTTCTTTATATGAAAATAGTTACTAATAGTAAGAATATGATATAACAACAGTAAATAAATAATCATTGAACTCAAAATGATGGAAAATATTGGTAAAATATGAGTGGGCTCATCTTATCTCAAATGGGCACAGGGCCCATTGGATAAGCCCCTTATATATATATATATATATATATATATATATATATATATATATATATATATAGAGGAAAATGGGGCTGCCCCCTAGGGGGAGCTAACTTAGCTCCCCCCGCCCTATTTTCTTCAAATTTTTTTATTTTTTTTTGAAAATTTTTTCCGTGAATATTCATCACTATATCCCTATATTATGTCAAAAAAATTTCGTGTGAAACAGAGACTCCTATGGCCTCCATCCAGACAGTCATTTTTTTAACGGTAACAGGATTTTTTAAATCGACCCCGTTTGGATGGAGGTCGTACGAGTCTCTGTTTCAAATGAAATTTGAATGACATAATATAGGGATTTAATAATGAATTTACACGGTTTTAGATTTCAAAAAAAATAAAAAAATTTTGTGAAAAAATGGCGGGGGGAGCTAAGTTAGCTCCCCCTAGGGGGGCATACACATTTTACCCATATATATATATATATATGTGTGTGTGTGTGTGTGTGTGTGTGTGTGTGTGTGTGTGTGTGTGTGTGTGTGTGTGTTGTGTGTGTGTGTGTGTGTGTGTGTGTGTGTGTGTATAGGAGCGATCCTATGAGGAGCAAAAAATTGTGAGAGCATGAGAGGGATGATTTTGGACCACATGATTCTATTTTCTCTCTCTTAGTCTTCTCTCTCATAGGTGAATCATGTGGTCCAGAATCATCCTCTCAGCTTTCACAAGTTTTTGCTCTCATAGGATCACTCCTCTCTCTCTCTCTCTCTCTCTCTCCCTCCCTCCCTCCTCTCTCTCTCTCTCTCTCCTATATATATATATATAAATGTATGTATGGGAAAAAGGAGCATACATCGGGTGATGTAGGTAACTTACTTACCTACATCGGGTCATTTTCTCATTATTTTTTATTTTTTTTTTGAAATGAAATATTGGGAGATTTTCGTCATAATATACCACCGTTATGTCATTCCAAATTCAACTTAATTCGAGACTTCTATCCTATCCATCAAGATAGTCATTTTTTAACGGTCTCAAAATTCCTGAAATTGATGCATTTCAGATGGGTATGTTAGAAATGTTTTTTGCCCACGAAATTAGAATCAGATAGTCCACTTCTATTATTAAGTAAATCCTACTGAGATTTCATTCGAAAAAATAAAAAAATAACGAAAAAATTTGCCCAACGTAGGTAAGTTACCTACATCAGCCGATGTAGGTTCCTTGCCCCCAATATATATATATATATATATATATTTTTATAGACGGGGTCTCACCAATATTGTGGTGAGCCCTTAATCTCGACCTTCTAATTTTTATCGCGTGTCTGTAATTAATGACATATTAATGATTTTTTTAAACGCATGAAAACCTATTTTAGTCTTTTTGTCACATTCTAAATATAGAATGTGACAACCCACATTTATCTCCATCAATTGCATTCCATATTTTCAAAACCTAATTTCTAATCGTGCAGGCAATAGGGCGGCGACGACGCGTGGAGAGGGATCAGACGTACGCGAGTGGAGGCCACTGGAGCGGATCCTATCCACCATGGAGAGGGATCGGACGTATGCACGTGGAGAGGGATCAGACGACGAGGGAGGAGGCAGATGGGGAAGGATGGCAACGGGATGGCGTTGCGAACGCAAGGCATGACCGCGATGATCGGCACCAAGCTCCTGGTAGAGGTTCTCCTCCACGCAAAGAGCGGGTGATGTTTCTTCTCCGATGAGGGCTCCTGGCGGATGGGTGGGGCTCCTGTGGTTGGCAGCAACAATGGAGAAGGAGGGTCGAGCTCGGTGGTGGTGCTGGCGGTGATGGCAAAGGGGCTTTCGTCGAGGGCTGTAAGGTTCCTCCCAGGCGAAAGAGGGGTCGATCAGTGGATGTGCAATGGCAATGCACGGATTTACATTGTTGTTTGATAATTTACATAATTGACCTTTCGATTTACATATTGATTCACATTTTTTACAATCTCATTGTTGTTTTATCTTATTTTTGCAGATCTCTCTGCGATACATTTACAAAAAAGACCGAAGTTTACAAAGAGGATAATTACTCTTACAAAAAATCATTAAAGTTTACAAAACGAATGCAACCATTTACAAAATAGAATTACCAATTTACAAACGAAAATGTGAAAAACGATTACCGAAATTACAAAAAGAACACACATTTTCACAAAAACTCAACGGGCGTTACAAAGATATGGTTTAATCCAATTCATTCGGTGTAAAATTGGAAAAAGACGAGTAAAGGTATGTTTCAAAATACCAAATCCAGAAAATATTAAATGGTAATCAAATCCATTAAATGAAATTCGAATTTACAAAAAAACGAGATGACAGAAATACCCTTTTCGATCATATTTTTGATGCACCGTCAAATTGTGATCCGACGAATCCGATTGATGGCTCACCACAATATTGGTGAGACCCCACCTCATTTGAAGTGCCCCTATGTGTGTGTGTCATATATATATATATATTATATATATATATATATATATGGGTTAAATGGGGATGCCCCCTGGGGGGAGCTAACTTGGCTCCCACGTCCCATTTCACCCGATTTTTTTATTTTTTTTGAAAATTTCTTCCGTATGGAATTTCATCACTATATCACTATATTATGTCATTAAAATTTTGTGCGAAACAGAGACCCCAACGGGCCTCCATCCAGACAGTCATTTTTTAACCGGTAACAGAAGTACTAAAAATAACCCCTTTGGATGGAGACCGTAGGAGTCTCTGTTTCGCACGAAATTTTAATGACATAATATAGGCATATATTGATGAAAATCTACGGAAGAAAATTTCAAAAAATTAAAAATTCGGGCAAAATGGGGTGGGGGGAGCCAAGTTAGCTCCCCCCATGGGGGCAACCCCATTTTACCCCCCGCTCTCTCTCTCTCTCACTATATATATATATATATAGAGAGAGAGAGAGAGAGGGGGGGGAGGGAGGGAGCCTACTTTGTGAAGTAGGAAACTTACCTACTTCACATTTCATTTTTTGCATTTTTTTTATTTTTTTGAAAAATACCACCATGGATTTTTATAATTATATCCCTTTAATATGTCATTCAAATTTCGTCAAAAACAGAGACTCCTACTGCTTCCATCCAGACAGTCATTTTTTAACGGTCATAGATTTGCTGTATTTTACATGTTCTGGATGGAGGCAGTAGGAGTCTTTGTTTCTAACGAAATTTAGATGACATGTTAGAGGGGCATTTTTCAAAAAATAATTTACGAAAAATAGATGTGAAGTAGGTAAGGTTACCTACTTCACAAAGTAGGCTCCCTTTCCTCATTTATATATATATATATATATATATATTATATATATATATATATATAGGGAAAAGGGAGCATGCACCGGCGGGTGCAGCCAACTGGCTCACCCGGCCATTTTTTTCATTGGCTTTTTATTTCTTTTGAAAAACTTATGGGGATTTCTTAATTTATTGATTAGAAAATGTGTTTCAAATTTCATGCAAAATAAACATTCCTAACATGTCCATCTAAATAGGGTCAGTTTCAATAATTCTGAGACTGTTAAAATGTAATAGTCTTGATGGAGATGATAGATGTCGAATTTAGTAGAAATTGGCACGATATCATGGTGATATATGGTAATTTAAATCCCCCGAGGTTTCATTTCAAAAATACAAAAAACCAATGAAAAAAATGGTCGGGTGCAGCTAGTTAGCTACACCCGCCGGTGCAGCCTCCCCAACCCCATATATACATACATACATATTCACAGACCTTTCAAATGAGGTGGGGGCTTTTCTGAAATTGTAAAGGTCACTGCGAATTTAGTAAAAATTTTGTAACAGTTTTGTAAAAGTATAAACGACACATTATAAAAAAATGAATTTTGTAAAGTATAGCATCTAAATTTAAATTAATAATTCCATCTAATATAATAATATTTTCATAATTTTATTTCATTATACTTATTGTGTTAATATCTATTGTGATATGTATAAAACAAGAAGTTATAAAATATATTAGAAAGATGGCTCAATTCAGGGGTGGCTCACCATATATATGGTGAGACCCCACCTCATTTGAACTTTCTCATATATATATATATATATATAGGAGTGATCCTATGAGAGCAAAAAAATGTGAGAGCATTAGAGCATGCATTCTCGACCACATGATTCTGTTTTCTCTCTCCTAGTTGGATCATGTGGTCCAGAATGCATGCTCTCATGCTCTCACAGGTTTTGGCTGTCATACGATCTCTCTCTCTCTCTCTCTCTATATATATAGGGCCTTTCAAATGAGACATGGTCCTTCCATGTGTAAGGAAGGCCACGATCATAGCCATTAGATTCAAATCTAACGGCTTGATCAATTTGTTTGCCCAAAAGGGCATTTTGGTCATCATGATTTGCATTAATTATGGAGAGTATTTAATATTTCGAAATACTAAATGTAGCTAGATCTATTTTTAGCATTTTTTCGTAATACCATATTTAAATCATGTCCAGTTTAGTGTTGGATGACATAACGTGGGACAAACGTTTGTATTCTCATACGTTTTTTGTATAATATCTGGTTCCTTTTGTAACGATTGTATCTTTTTTGTATAATCCATGTTTCATTGAAATTTCATCGGTCATTTTGTAAAATTTGTATGATTATTTGTAGAATACAATTAATATTAGCAACACATTAACTTTTTTTACATTTTCTCGATTCATGTGAAATCTGTAATCCTTTTTTTATAAAAATGTATAATACATGCTTTCAATATGTATAATACACATCCAAAATGTATAATACACATCTAAACTATGTAATGCACATCCAAAATGTATAATACACATAAAAACTACATTTTTTCATTCACATGCAATTGACATGTAAAACTAAACATGATATATGTATAACACAACTTAAAATTGTAATAATAAATATCAAAATTGTATAATACACATGAAATATTTGTATTATACAAGTGAAGCTCATCTGTCAACCGTCACGTTGCCTCATCGCATCCGCGCGCAAGGAGCACTCGTTGCCACCTGATGCCCGCTTGGAGCTCCTCTAGATCCACCGACCCCTGGTGAACCACGCGCGCTGTGCAAGAGGGCTTCGTTCTTCTTCGATCCTTTCTTCTCAAGACAGAACAGGAGGCGCCACCCCTTTTCTTCTCCCTCAAGCCAAGGGCGGCAAGGGCGGCTGCATGTTCACCGTGAGGCGGTGGGACTTCGAGCGGGTCGGCAGTGGAAGATGGCGGTCGGCGATGAAGCTACAAGCGGATCAGGTGGAGGGGACCCACCTGCACAGGAGGAAGGTCTGGGAGGACCGAGAGCTCCTGGAGGCATCGGAGGCAGCTGCGTATTCACGGTGAGGCGGTGGGACTTCAAGCGGGTCGGCGGCGGAAGATGGCGGTCGGCTATGAAGATACGAGCGGATCAGGTGGAGGGGACCCACCTCCGTAGGAGGAAGGTCTGGGAGGACCGAGAGCTCCTGCAGGCGTCGACGGAGGAAGGGGCTCCAGGAACGGGGACTGCCGATGAGCGACGTACAGAGTTGGAGGAGTGAAGGGGATGAAGCTCCCTCGCGGCACGGCTGTGGCGGAGGAGGGTGGGATCCAGCAGGGGTAGTTCGGGGATGGAGGTGTGGACTCCAGGCGGTGGCGCGTGGTTCTCTTACAGTTGAGGTATACACTATGCAACAGGCTGGTTGTGCCGCCGACGTTCTGGACTTTGCACAAACTGCCTCTAAGGCATGCAACTAATGGATATTAACATGAACCACATTAACCCATCTTCCATATTTTAGTCGCTCTGGACTACCAACCTCTGCAACTGCTTCAGTGGATCCAAGAGCTGCGCAAAGGAGCGTTGTTTGTCTGGCTCACTGCAGAGGGGAGGAGACAACAATAAGTATAGCATATAGACAAGAAATACAAAATAGTTTGCGTTACAGGACTACAGAATATATACAAGATGTAAAAAGCAATCTGCTCTTGAATCTATGGGGAACAAAGGGGTATGTTATAGATAGAAACATCTAATGGGTGGCATAGGACTTGCAGAAGCTTGCAAGTGTGTTAGAAAAGAAATGAGCATTCCTGCTTTTACGCAGGAATCACTCCACCAGATGTTTTTTTTATAGAGGATCTAATACCATTCTCGAGGTGAGGGACTCTCCTTTCAGGCGGAAGGACGGCGACAAACCGCCCCTGGATCTACGTCAGCGGCACGGAGGTGGAGTGAACAACGACCACGGCGGCGATGGTCACGAGCAGAAGAAGTAGATGGGTAGCAGAGGTGGACCTCTCCACCAACCACCCTCTTCAGCCGCCGATCCCCTTCGCCCAGAGCAAGAAATACCACTGCCCTCGATCACATAAAAGAAGGGGCGGTGCCCCCTTTAATTTCAACGAAGATTCCTATTTGGGGGGGGGGTTTCAATTTTAGCCCTCAATTAATGTGACATTAAAGGAGAAGATAACTGATTTGTTTACATACTATATTTAGATATTGTATAAAGACCAAAATAGGTTTTTGCTTAATTTATAAATAATATTAACATGTCATTAATACCTACCACACGATTAATTATAAAATGGTTGAGATCATTGGCCTTCCTTATCAATGGAAGGATTATGTCTCATTTGAAAGATATCATATATATATTATATATATATATATGAGGATGGGGAAGTAGCTCTGCAGAGCAGCTAAGCTGGCTACTCACGGAGAAATTTTTTATTTTTTTTGAAATTTCCACCATGTATATTCATCTATATATCCCTCCTATATGTCATTCGAATTTCGTCAGAAACAGACTCATATCCCTACATGTAGAACATGTTGATTACAACAAATTTGAGACCGTTAAAATTACATGTTCTAGATGGATGATATATGAGTCTCTGTTTCTGACGAAATTTGAATGACATATAGGAGGGATATATAGATGAATATACATTAAAAAAAATATAAAATAGGGGGAAATTTCTCCATGGAGCAGCCAACTTAGTTGCTCCACAGAGCAGCTCCCCTTTCCCCCCTCTCTCTCTCTCTTTCTCGATATATATATATACATATATATATATACATACATACATATATATATATATATAGGAGTGACCCTATGAGAGCAAAAAGTTGTGAGAGCATGAGAGGGGTGATTCTGGACCTCATGATTCACTCAGGAGAGAGAAGACCAGGAGAGAGAAAACAGAATCATGTGGTCTACGATCATTCCTCTCATACTCTCATAACTTTTTACTCTCATAGGATCACTCCACTATATATACACACACATATACATACATACATACATTATGAAATCACATATCTTCAATCCAAATTATGGAGCGTTTGTGACATCCAGAAAATACAAATTACCACATCATTTTGTAGATCGTTGAGGCCTTTCCAACAAGCCCAAGAACATTAAATTCCGAGCTTTCTAGATCAAGATATTAACATTTTAAGTTGATGGGTCATGAATCATATGTGAATCCAAACCGATTGGATAGTTGACCTACCAATTTCTTCTCCATCTAACACTTGCTTGAATTTAGTTATGACTAAAATAATAATCGAAGAGCCTTCTTCCGCTAGCTCTAGAAGTTGGGGAAGATAGGAGGGTTTGTGCTAAACAAAAAGTCTAGGGTTATGTTCTTTGAAGATAGTGGGGACCTTTTCAAACCTTTTGAGTCAAAAAGAAATCGACGTTCTCTGGCTTTTATTGAACTTTGAATAGACCAAAAAGGAAAAGCAGGATTGAGAGATAACGTTCGCTTAGGAATTCACGTCTAAGGGTGCACATGGATCGAATTGGATCGGATTTTAGCTTAATCTGTGTCCACATGATCAAATTAAGGTTGAAGAAATCCTTTAATCTATTATAAAATATTCAAGACTATACAATCAAATTAAAAGATTGTATTGTGTTTAGAATTTGAGTTTCTTTTTATAAATGATATTACCGACAACACTTAATTGTAAGAAAAAGCATTGTTGTTATTTATAAATGATGCATTAATGTGTTTTTACAACAACTTTCAATAAATTGTTCGAATAAGAACAATACAATTTACCAAATAAGGATACACTGATGAGTTAGAAAAAAAAGTATCTCAATGGTTAGATATTAATGAAGTCCATGACTAAGTTAGATTGTTAAGCTACGTCAAAGCACAATCACTCCCAACAACACCCTCCAAGGATCTATAACATTATAATAGCAAATAAGAATCATAGGTTATTCATAGTCGATATAGTATACAAGACCAAACTAGCTTAAATATATCTCACTAGTTGGGAAATATTCTTCTAATTTAAATGAGCTTGAAATAGAATTTATTTGCAAGATTATACATAATGTCAAAAATATATGAAATTTATATTTAAAAAGGGATACGAATCAAAATTATATATGAATTTAGAAATGATTTTAATTAAAGTAATGATTATTTATTCTTAAATGGGCGTAATATATTTGATCATATCATAATCCAATTTCATCCCTGGGATAATGTTGCAAGTTAGAGAAAGCAAAAGATAAGAAAAGGGTAAAGAATAACAAACAAACATACTGGAATACTATTTGAAATCTATTTTCTTTTAACAAAGATTAAAAAAGTGACATCATATTGAGGATGAATGGTATAGAGTATAAGGGTGATGATGTTGTGTGTGATGGGGGACAACATCATGAGGGAGGAGCTGGTGGCATTGTTCTAGAGGGGAATAACATTGTTCGGGAGGAGGGTAGCATAGAAATGGAGTAAGAGCGAACTGGGAGGAATATTGACGGATACGAGTGAAAAGAGAGGGAGGGGCAACTGGGAGGGAATAACTAAATAGAGTTTGCAATTTTATAAGTTATAAACATACCTTATTATTTTGAAGATTTAACATTTGGCTTTCATGAGAGAATAGAGGGTGATAGAAAAAGGACTTGTATATACGCTTATATGGGAAAATGAGATGAATGACATAGATTACGACTTTACAGGAAAGTCGAAATGGTTGCAAATGGATATTATATATGTTTGTGTATGTCTATATGCATGTATGCAATGTGTATACATGTGTGTGTTTTTTGATCCATCAGAATGATGAAATCAAACCAATTCCAATTAATAGCATCGGATTGGATTGGATTACAGATTTTATCTAATCTGTAGGCACCTCTAGTCACATCATATGATGACAAAGAATCGTCTCTTTTCTTTTAATTTAAGAGGGATGTATTGTCCCCTCAAACCCTACATGTCCAACATATCTCCCATCACTCAAAGGCCATCCATTTGCCAAACACTCGGCGGAGACGCACCGTCATTGATGGAGATGTTCGGACTCTACTATCCGAGACCACTATAGCATATATATGGGACTGTGACGTCATCTATGTGTGCAAGTTCTCGTGCGATTGGTTGACGATAACACTATTTCTGTACGTGAAGAGACCCGACGGAACATCCTCGAAGATAATGATGTTCCCTATCATCTTCCTTTTGGTTTCACATAATTTTTATGGATCATGTGTGTTTGAACTTTCATAGAGCCATAGGATTTCTTGTGACGTATCATTTGTGTGATTGAGTGCTTTCATATTGGAGGATATAATGCCCTAGACATGATGTAAATTGGAGTGAATATGGCATCCGTCAAAGCCTTATATATAGGATGTTTATCCAAGAGGCCTCATGCCCATTAGAGATGAGATGAGCCCGCTTCATTTCCAATAGCTTCAGTAATAAAAATATAAGCTTCAATAAGTAGTATATATATCCAAGCTTCAATAAAATATATCGAAGCTTTAGTAAGTAATATCATATCTCTAGTAACTTATATAAAGCTACAAGTAAGTGTGAACCAAAGTTATTGATTAAATTACTTCCTTTACTTCAATTGATTCAAAGTAATTGATGACAATACGAAAGTTACTGATGCGTTCGGTATTGCTAATATAAAGTGATTGATAGCAATACGAAAGTTACTGATACGTTTAGTTGTTGGTGGCAATACTAAAGTTACTAATTGTTGGATTAATATCTAATAACTGAGATTAGATGATCAACTCATCTCTAATTGGCCCATGACTCATTGGATAAGCCCTATATATATGGATTAAATAACACTAACCCAAGGGGGAGCTAACTTGGCCCCCACCATATTTTTCTAATTTTTTTAATTTTTTGAAAAATAATTTCATGGATTTCATAACCATATTCATGTATTATGTCATTCAAGTTTCATGCGAAACAAAGACTCTTATACCTCCATTCAAATAGGGTTGATTTTAACAATTCTGTGACCATTAAAAATGAATGATTGGAAGGAGGATGTAGGAATCTCTATTTCGCATGAAACTCGAAAGACATAATATTAAGATATAATGATGAAACCCATGGGTTCATTTAAAAAATGGGAAAATGAGGCAGGAGGAGCCAAGTTAGCTCCCCAAGGGGACCCCATTTTCCCTTACATATGGGTAAAATGGGGTTGCTCCTTCGGGGAGCTAACTTGGCTCCCCCGCTCCATTTTTCTATTTTTATTTTTTTTGAAAAATAAATCCATGGAAATTCATCACTATATCCTTATATTATGGCATTCAAGTTTCATGCGAAATAGAATCTCCTATGGACTCTATTCAGAAATGACCGATTTCAAAAATTCTGCGGACTGTTAAAAATAATTGTTTGGGTAGGGATGAAAACGCACACGGATATATCCGAATATCCGCTTACCATATTCAAAAAGTTATCGGATACGGATATCCGTATCCGAATATTAATCGAATACGGATCGGATATGGATATAGGTTGTAAAATTTTTTCGAATACGGATACGGATATGGTAATAGCCTGAATATCGTGATTCGGATCCAGATATATGAATACAAAATTTATTATTTTATATATTAGTTAATATAATATAAGCTACAACCTTATGCTATTATATTAGTATTATATATTATATAATACAATACATTAACGATATTAATAAATTTCTATTTCTTTGGGTATGAGCGCTAACAAAATTTATAAAATCCTATCCCCCTTTTGCTTCCGGTCAAGAATACATGTCACGTCGGCACTCCCTTTTGTCATGACGTAACTTATTTAAATTTTATTGATATTTTTAAAATCATTATGAACTTTGATAAAAAAATCAATTCATATTCGTATGTGGTTTTTATTCGATCCGTATTCAGATTTCATGTTTATTGGATCCATATTGGGATTTCACTCTATATTCGATCCTTATTCGGATCCGCTCTTTATTCGATCCGTATTCGGATCCGCTCTTTACTCGATCCGTATTCATATTCGATAAATATCCGATTCGGATTCGTATCTGTATTTTTGTGGATATGGTTTCCATAATGCATATCTGAATCATATCCGTATCCGTATTCGTATTCGATATAGATGAAGCGAATATGGATATGGAAATAGGCATTGCCGATCCGTATCCGATCCGTTTTCAACCCTATGTCTGGGTGTAGACCATAAGAGTCTCTGTTTCGCACAAAACTTGAATGTCATAATATATGGATATAGTGATGAGTTTCTATATAATCATTTTTCAAAAAAACTGAAAAATGTGAAAAATAGAGCGGGGGGTGGAGAGGGGGGACAAGTTAGCTCCCCCACGAAGCAGCCCCACTTTTCCCTATATATGGGTAACGTGGAGCTGCCCCCTATGGGGCGAACTTGGATCCTCACGTCTCATTTTTCTTATTTTTTATTTTTTTAAAATGTATATGTGGAAATTCATTAATATATCCCTATATTATGCCATTCAAGTTTTGTACGAAACAGAGACTCCTACAGACTTTATCCAAACAGGGTCGATTTCAAAAATTCAATGACTGTTAAAAAATAGTTGTATAGATGAAGGTCGTAGGAGTCTATGTTTCACATGAAACTTGAATGATATAGTATAGAGATATAGTGATAAATTTCCATGGATTTAGCTTTCAACAAAATAAAAATGGAGGAAATGTATATAGAGAAAATGGGACTGCCCCCTCAGGAGAGCTAACTTGTCTCCCCCCACTCCATTTTTTATTTTTTGAAGAATGAATCCTTGAAAATTCATTACTATATCCCTATATTATGTCATTCAAGTTTCCTATGAAATAGGGACTCATATGGCCTCCATTTAGACATTCATTTTTAACAGCCACATGATTATTGAAATTGTCTACGTCTTGATGCAGGCCATAGGAATCTTTGTTTCGCATGAAATTTGAATGACATGATATAGAGATATAGTTATATAAATTCAAGGAAGTATTTTTCAAAAAAAGTAAAAAATGATAAAAATAAAACGGAGAAGCCAAGTTAGCTCTCCCTTGAGGCACCCCCTTTTAGTGTATATCTGTGAGAAAATTTGGGCTATTTTTTGTTTTTTGGAAAATATTGTCATATATTTTCATCATTATGTCCTCTAACATGGCATTCCAATTCATCAGAAACAGAGTCTCATATGCCCTCCATCATGTACATGTAAATTCAGCAGTTTTAGAATTGTTATAATCGACATGTTTTGGATGGAGGGCACATGTATCTCTGTTTTTGATTAAATTGGATGATATATTAGAGGGACGTAGTGATGAAAATACATGACGATATTTTCCAAAACAAATTGTGAAAAAATGAGGTGGGGATACCTTATATATATATGAAAAATGGGGCTACCCCCATCCTATTTCGTATTTTTTTTATTTTTTGGGAAAATATAACCTTGTATATTCATTTCTATATCCCTACCATATGTCATTCGAATTTCGTTAGAGATAGAGACTCCTACGACCTCCATCCAGGCAGTCATTTTTTAAACGGTCGTGGGATTTTTTAAATCGACCATGTCTAAATGGAGGCCGTAGGAATCTCTGTTTTGAGAAATTCGAATGATATATAGGAGGAATATAGAGATGAATACACATGGTGATATTTTTCAAAAAAATATAAAAATTTGACAAAAAATGGCGGGACAGCTCCATCAACCTCATATATATATATATATAGGGACCCTTTCAAATGAGGTGGGGTCTCACCAATATTCTGGTGAGCCAACGATCAGATTCGTCAGATCTCGATCTGATGGTTGCATCAAAAAACTCATCCAAAAGGGCATTTTTGTCATCTTAATTTTAATAAATTTGAGTTTCATTTATTAGATTTAAATTATCATTCTAAGCTTTTCCGAATTTGGTATATTTAATAATTCCTTTATTGATTAATTTTCAATTTTGCTCAAAAATGATATGCATTCAACCGTAGCTTTGTAAAGTCCAGCGAGTTTTTGTAAAATATATAATCCTTTTTGTAATTTAATTAATAATTCCATTTTTTCACTGTATTTTTGGTTTGTATATGTGTATTTCCATTTTATAAATGGATCCATTCATTTTGTATATGTGCATCTTCATTTTGTAAATGACTATATTCATTTTGTAAACTCCAACGAGTCTTTGTCAGAGTAATTTTTCTTTTTATAAACTTCTGCCCTTTGTAAATATGTATATTCATTTTGTAAAATATGTGTATGCCTTTGTAACTATATCTCACTCAATTGTAAAACTCACGTAGAGCCTGCAGAATAAGAAAGCAAACATCAGGATTTGTAAAAAAGACGAATAAAATGTAAATATGAATGTCATATATGCAAAATAACTATATCACAATGTAAATCCACGCCTCGCCTCCCAATAGGGGAGGGGTACCGTCGCCGTTGTCTTCAACAATCAAGAGGGAGGCGGCGGGCGGAGATCTCGGCGACGCTCGATGACTGTGGCGATGAGGCGGGAGGTGGTCGGAGAGGGGCACCTCGCAAAGGCGGTGGAGCGAGATGATGCGGCCGCACAAAGAGGGTTGCACCCCTAGAGTTGCGCAGGGGCGGTCGACGCTTCGGAGTCGGAGACGAGGCGCCGTGTTGGAGGACGCGGCCTGACGGAGAGCGGGGCTGAGGGCGGGCGGTAGGGGTCCGAGCGGAAGGCTACCGCCTCGCGCGAAGAGGACGGCGCACGGGGCTGCGGCTCCGCCCGGAGGTCGGTGCGCGGAGGTCGCTGCAAATCACGAGAGAAGAGGGAGGGAGTGCCGTCGTCAATCAATAGAGAGAGAGAGAGAATGAAAATAACATAATGACTTACCATAAAAATAGAATCTATGGTTGTCAAATTCTATATTTAGAATGTGACAATGACGATAATGGGTTTTCAGCCATTAAATTAATTTACTTAATGTATCATTAAATCCAGCCGTGAGATCCCAAATAGAAGGATGAGATTGAGGGCTCACCATAATATTAGTGAGACCCTGTCCCATTTGAAGTTAGTGATCCTATGAGACCAAAAGTTGTGAGAGCATGAGAGGGATGATTCTGGACCACGTGATTCATCCAGGAGAGAGAAGATCAGGAGAGAGAAAACATAATCATGTGGTCTAGAATCATTCCTCCCATGCTCTAACAATTTTTTCCTCTCATAAGATCACTCCTTTATATATATGGATGATCCTACGAGAGGAAGGGTGCATGAGAGGATGAGAGCAAGTAATAGCAGCCGTTGGATTTTAAGTGCAATTAAAGGTTGAGATTAGAATAGCATTTCAGAGATACTTTCCTCTCTTTATGACAGTACAACTCCGAATATCTTGCATGTAACCTCTCTCTTCTCCAAAAAAAACCTCTCTCTTCTCCAATGCCCTCTCTCCGAGTCCAACTTACTGGGCATGCGCGGTCCAGGGCCGCTGCCCCAGTTTTGCCATCTTCATCGGCCTTCAGTTTCCTTCCCCGGTGAGAACCCTCCATGTCGAAGTGAGCTGGACACAACGACCTGATGGCCTCGATCGATCTGTCTCCAGGCTTCTCTCCCTCCCGAGCGCCGGCCTCAGTGCGCTGGACTAAGTGCTACCCTTACCCGTTGTGGCATCGCTCGATTTACTGCAATGCACCTACTGAGAGTCGAGACTGATGAATTCCACATCTAACTGTCTAAAATATTTAGTGGAGGCAAAAAGTCAGCATCAACGCCATCAACTTACAATATTTATGTAGAGTTCATAATATACTTCTACTCTCTAAGTGACATATATAAGAGTTTGCTTACCATTTAATATTTTCCTTTCAGTCAAGGTTACCAAAATTGTCTCCTTGGTGGTCCTTCAAAAATCATTTTAATGTTGAGACATCAGTAAATTTTTTTTCTGTTTTTCAACAAATATATATCGGCTAACTAGTTGAAGATGTTTGATCAAACGATACTTATTATGAACTATTAGTTCAGTGATTCTGTCTCAGATTTCAGTTCTATCTCTCGTTGTTATTTGGAAAGTGATACTAATTTCCTGTCATGATCCTCACAGTACTTAAGACTAATATTTTATGGATACATCTAAACATACTCGATCACTCATTTGGCATGAAAAATTAACTGTTAGTTACAATAGCACAATGGTGGCTTCTTTCGACAAACGAATCTATAAAGAGGCTTACCCGTCCTCACATTACATCAGTGTAGAATTCACCTAAAAGATATTCAGATCCTTCTGTTGGCGGTTCCCCATGGTTTATATGTTATGGATCATTTAGGTTCTATTTGAAATAAAAGGATATTCCGTTCATATAGACTCATAATTGCTTAAACATCATCTAAATTTGTTTTGAAAGGAAAATTTTATTATCTTTAGGATTTACTCAAAATAGTTATCGTAAGCTCATAACATTATTTTTTTCGTCAGAGAACTGGGCAAACAAACTGCATCTAACTATGAAAATCCATGCAACTCCATTTCCATACAACAGGACAACGTACATACCTTTGGCAAATAATATTAGCCCTGTTAATAGTTAGAATGAGGTGTTTAGAGAGGGTGAGGGGTGAAGTCTTGAGGAGGAGAGGCAAGGTCTATGTCACTATGGTTATAACATTACAACTCTCGAACCCTGGAGTTGACGAGAAGCGGGGCTTGACCCCAAGCATGAGCCCCAAATTTGACTAGAAGGATGGAGATGAATCAAGGGCCGCACAAGTTCAGGTCGCAGTGTCCATAACAATTCGACATGGAGGGTTCTCGCCGGGGAAGGAAACCGAAGGCCGGTGAAGACGACAAAACTAGGGCAGCAGCCCTGGACCTCGCATGCCCAGTAAGTTAGACCTGGAGAGAGGGCATTGGAGAAGAGAGAGGTTACATGCAAGATATTGGGAGTTGTACCGTCATAAAGAGAGGAATGTGTCCCTGAAATGCTATTCTAATCTCAGCCCTTAGTTGTACTTAAAATCTAATGGCTACTGTTACTTGCTCACATCCTCCCATACACTCCTCTCATAGGATCATCCCCATACACACAGAGACATACATATATGGGTTAAATGAGTATGCTCCCACCATTCTTTTCGTATTTTTTTTGAAATGAAACCATGAAAGATTTACTTAGAATAATAAGTGAATTAAGTGTTTCAAATTTCGTGTATAACATACGTACCTAACACTTCCATTTGAATGAGTTCAGCAATTCTGAGACCATTAAAATTTGATAGTCTTGATAGAGGGGATAGAAGTCTCGAATTAAGGCAAATATTGACTGAACCTATGGCAACATATTGTGATCTAAATTCCAATAGCCTTCATTTCAGAAAAATAAAAATATGGGAAAAAGGGTGGGAACATGTAAGTTACATGCTCCTAGGAAGCATACTCCCTTTTCCCTATATATAGGGTTTAATGGGGCTGCCCCTTAGCAACCAACGAGCTGCCCCCACCCCCATTTTTCGTGACTAATTTTTTATGTTTTTTGGAAAATATCATCATGTATTTTCATCACTATATCCCTCTAATATGTAGTACAAAATTTCATTTGCCATAGAGACTCCTATACCCTCTGTCCAATACATATCGATTACAACAATTCTAAGACCCTTAAATCACCTATCCTACATGGATGGCATATGAGCATTTATTTTTCACGAAATTTGAATGACATGTTAGAGAGATATACTGATGAAAATACATAATGGTATTTTCCAAAAAAAATAAAAATTGCAAGAAAATCAGGGTGGGGGTAGTCCCATTTTTCCATATATAGGAAAAAATGGGGCTTCCCTGCCCCATTTTCTAGTGTGTTTTTTAAAATTTTTTTAAATAAAATCATGTATTTTTCATCACTATATATCTCTAATATTGTGACGCTCGAGGATCCGGTTACTCGTTTACCCGGCACTCATAGCATTTATGTTCATTAAAAGATTGTATTAGGTTGTTGAAATAGAGGGAAATTTTTTCGCGTTTTGCATTTTGGAATGACATTCACAACTAACGTAAGAAACCACAAAGCCAACATGAATAATGATACCAATTCATTGCATTAATAATCATATAGTTTATAAAAAGGAGTATTATATTGTATACATGCATCCCAAAATGTAATAAAAGAGAAAGAGAAGCATTATACAATAGCTAAACAAAAACTACAATAAGTGTACCATCGAGTATAATAGTGGGTGTTCGGGATCATATGCCAGTTACTGCGATGCATGCGTTTTGCCTACCAAGCATGATAGGAACAAAGAATGTCAACAATTGTTTCATACAATCCAACATATTAAAAACAACATGTAATTAGTGGTTTCAAAAGAAAGCAAGTAATTTGGTATTTAAATTTAACAAGCTACTTGCATAAAATTGGATTTTCCAAGCTGATATGCATGTACTTCCCGTGATCACCCAAATCTCTTAACTTTTCCATAATTTTTTGTTGGTTATAAGATTTTTAGATATACTATCATTTTTTGTCATATTTAACTCATGATGATGGAGCTTGGTGTTATAGATGATGAAACCTTGATCTGAACTTTTATCTATGTCTGATTCCTCAAGCCTAGTGGATGGTCTGTGGTCTCGATCTGAGTGTGACCTCATACTATGACTCTATGATATGAAGAGTACCTTAGGATTGGGGTGCCTCTGTAGGTATGCGGTGGAGTGTAATGCATCTTAATTAAGTTCCCAACACATCCAGTAGTTTATCTTATCACTCATAGTAATAAATCTAAGATCTGATGAATTGTTGATGATTGAGAATTAATGCTGATTGATGATTTTGTATCAAGATTAATTGTAGCCAACTCAACTGTATCTAATCTCAACTATAACCGAATCAGTTGTAACTAACTCAACCATAACCAACTCAATTGTAGTCAGACTCATCTATAACCAACTCTCAACTCTAGCCAAACTCAACTGGAACCCTTTTCTCGTTAAGACCTATTGGCGGAATGGTTACCAAAACTCAAGCGGTGAGGAAGTCTCCTAAGAGACTCTACTGTCTTGCCATCTAAGTAGAAGTGCAGTCCAGTAGAGGGCTAGGCCTACTCCCAAACTACGCCCTTGAGACGGGTGGGAGAGACTCCCCAGAAGAGTCACTCCAAAAACTAACCCGACCAATACGTGCATATGAGCTCATGAGGAAAACTAAAATCGAAGACCCCCCCAGCTTAGGTTCCCTAAAACAGAGGGTCGACAGAATTGGTTAAAAGTCGATATCCCAACGAGACGTAAAAACATTGCGAACTCTCGTAAAAATCGTAAAAAATACTGGGATCCTAGACCCACGCACTAAGCAGGCGCTGCCTTAACTAGGCTTCCTTTCCTCCGCCCAGTTGAGGGTCGCCGCTCCCTCGCACAATCAGGTGTAAGGATCACCATGATTGGTAATTCTTGATTATAAGTCTTTATTGATTCATCAATTTCATTCCTTCCTTGATTACTCAAACATTTCTCAGTCTCTCTTATAGATGACTTACAAATCCAAGTATTTGTCACAATTAAAAGTCTATCCTTGAGATTCATTGAGCAAATTGTCAAGAGTTGCAAACCTTATGTTTAGCACTAAGATAGTCAAGGGAGGATTATCCTTGAAATTACCAACAATCTTTAGCATCTAACAAGAAACAATAAGTGCACTATCACCTTGAATGATTCATACACTCCAATCTCTCAGAATACACAGCTTCAAATAATTCTACCGCTAAGATTCAAAGTACATATCAACAAACTGAGCCACTATTTACCCCAAGTTTCATCTAAGTATGATTTTGAGAAATTAGTGTATATAAGTTTATAAGTCCCAATAAAAAAGAACATTGATTTAAGCACGAGCATGTTTTTGGGGTGTCTATGGTAGTACGGTACAATCAATTTGATGTCATGTTTTGTTTGCTTAACCTAAGAGTTGGCTACCTAATTCAAGAGGACAAGATTCATGTAAGATGATCAAGAATCAAATAGTACATGATCAATAACCCATGCAACTCCTAACCAAATAAAGATTAAACACCTAATAGAAGAGGATTCCGTGATTTTTTCCCAAGTCCAAGAATTTACAACTGTAAAATTTAAGGCAATAATGCTCTTATAATGACGTTTTATGTAAGAAATTACTTACTTAAATTATGGCACGCAATTCCATATCAGATAGTTCGAATTCCATCCTATGCACGGGGTGTGAAAGGACAATATGCCTTACCCCCATCTTTATCAAAATTCTATTTATTTTATTTTTATTTTTTTAATCTAAGTAGAATCTTTTTCAATCAATTCCATTTTTAAATAAACATTATATATTAGTTTACAATAGTTACAATATATAACAGAGAATTTAATCTCTTAAATTTGATCATTTTTTACTTGAATCTAAGTAGCAGCTTAGATACAAAACCAGAGAAGTTGGTCTTTTTCAATCAAGTTCATATTTTAAAATTAAAATTTAAATATTAGTTTACTATAGAAAATTTAATCCCTTAAATTTTGATCAAAATTTTTTACTTGAATCTAAGTAGCTGCTTAGATACAACAGAGATTTAGATATTTTTAAATCAAATTCATTTTTAATAAAAAAAATAAATATTAATTTATAGTAGTTACAATATGTAGTAAAGAATTTAATCTCTTAAATTTTACCAATTTTTTATTAAGGTCTTTAGCAGTAATCAGAGCATACTTTTTAATTTAAGATTTTCGATACAAACTTAAATTTTTTAACTAAAAATTCGAGAACAATAGATTTTAATACATACATACATATATATATATATATATATATATACATATATATATATATATATATATATTTCCATATAAATTAAACATAAGAATTGGAAATCAGATCTAAGATTTCTTGATTTGAAAGTTTAATTCATGGAACAAATCCAAAATATTAAGAAAATTAAGGATTTTATTGTATAGGACACTTGCATGGCAACAAAGAGGCTAGAGATTGTACTTTAGCTCCTCGAAGTGGAGAACTGGACCTAATTGTGTATAAATTTCATGCATGGCAACAAGGAGTACAAATAAGATTGTACCTCTTGGATCTCTTATTTGGGAGATTAAAACATGCACGCAGCTCCTATTTGAGGAGAAGAGTTGCAGATGGAAGAGGGTTGGAGGAGAGAAGCACCTCCGACATGGGCTTCAATTGGAAGAGGAAATACTAATGGGCAGTTGTAGCAGCAGTAGCTACTAATAGCATCAATCTTCAGTTGTAGATTTCAGCAGTTGAGGGGAAGGAAGGGCTAGAAATGTCCTCTCGATAGAGGTTAAAATTGGGAAAAATTGGGGAAAAAGTGGAGTAAAGAAAAAGGATTTAGGGGAAAATAGGAAGATAATAAGAAAAGGGGTGGCTCCTACGTTGGGCTCCTTTTATTATACTTTTTTGAATGGCATTAGCAAGTTGATGTGAGCTTGTTGATGTTACATTTAATATTATATATAATACTTTTATTTTATATTTTTATAAAATCCAAAGCCATTCGTACTCGTGCGTCAAACTCCGATTTAAGTGTACAATGGCTCGTTTTGAACATCTCTGAACGATTATCAATACGAGCATAGCATTCATCTTTAGATCGAATATGATTTCCTGAAATTTTCAAGATACGGTCTTGGTTCGTGACTAAATTTTGTGATTTTAAAATTGAAATCGACATCCGATCGACGAATGACCGATTTCATTGGTCTTATTTCGTCGAATCGGATTTTTGGGTGGTCTCGGTTTGTTTTGCAATTTTCGATTTTTCGTCGTGGCTTTTCTATTGGCAGCTTTACGATGTGATCGACTTTTGTTCGATTGTGACTGAAGAATTTCAATCTACAATCAACAGTTATTCTAGATTTATTCAATGTTAATTGACTATTAATTTATCATGTAGATCCATAATCAGGTCGGGTTCGGGTTTATTCAGATCCGTATGTCAGAAATATAAAAACCTCATAGGAAGTCTCATCCTCGAGACTCAAGTCAAGGTCACTATGTTTCTTGTTTTGATTTTATATGGCCAGAAAAACCTCAAAGGGTTTTGAACCCATAAAAACCTCAAAGGAAGAACAAGTCATATTCTTTCAACATATATATAACTAAATGGGTTTGTGTTGATGGTTACCTGAGAATAGCTATGCGTATCGTGCCCGCATGTCTGATTCAGTCTCCCATGTCACCTCTTCAACACCATGCCGGTGCCATAACACTTCGACTCAGGAAATTCCCTTGCTACGAAGCTTCTTTACTACACTGTCAAGGATCTACACTGGCATCTTCTCATATGTCATATCTGGCTCCACATCAAGGTTCTCGTAGCTGATGACGTGTCGAGGATCATGCACGTACTTCGTCAGGTTGGTTACGTAAAATACGTTGTGAATAACAGAAAGGTGTGGAGAAGGAGCTACTTGGTAAGCCACCTTCCCCACTCTTAGCAAGAATCTCAAACCGTACAACATATCGTAGCGCCAACTTGCCATGAACCCCAAATCTCTATATTCCCTTCATGGGAGATACTCAGAGGAATACCCAACACGAATGCATTCATAGTAAGTTAAATCTTAATAAGTCATATTTGCAAAATGAGTAACAGAAGAGGATTGGATATATGAAACTCCAAATATCTTCTCTAATACTATGCATAGCTCTTCTAGATGTTTTCTGCCGTCAGAAGCCTTTGCCTCACAAGATCAACATCCCTCCCAGACTCCTCCACGAGATCTATATAGTAAAGAGCATGTTCACCTACCTCACACCAATTGAGAGGTGTGAGGCATCTCCACCCATATAGGGCTTCGAATGGTGCCATGCTGATATTGGAATGATAGTTTTTGTTGTACATGAATTCTACCATTGGTAAATGGTCCTTCCATGAACCTTTCCACTCCAAAGTGCATGTGGGTAGCAAATCCTCAAGTGTCTGAATGGTGCGCTCCCTCTGTCCGTCGGTCTGTGAATGGTATGCGGAACTCGTTTTTAACTCTGTCTGTAGTGCTGACATGAATTGATGCCAATAGTGAGATGTAAACCTTGAGTCTCTATCAGAAACCACATCACGTGGTATACCGTGGAGTCTGATAATGTTCTGCACATATAGCCTAGCCAATATGGATGGAGTGTACGTCATGCTGACATGTAAGAAATGGGCTGACTTGGTCAACCTGTCAGCAATGATCCAAATACCATCATGGCCATATGGTTTCCTTGACAATCCAATGATGAAATCCATAAAGATACTCTCCCATTTCTATTCGAAAATAGGGAGAGATCGCAATAATCATGGTGGTCTCCTATGCTCAGCTTCGACCATCTGACAAGTCATGCATCTACTAACATGATGTGCCACATCACGTTTCATCCCATCCCACTAGAAATGTTGAAGCAGATCACGATATATCTTTGTGCTACTGAGATGAATAAAAAATCATGAACTGTGTGCCTCATCAAGAATATCTATGCATAACTAATCATTATTTGGTACGATGACTCGATTGTCTTTCCACAAAATACTTTGTTACAACAAAGTCAATAAATTTGTCCTTGACAACACACATATATCTGTCTCGAATCCAAGGATTTGACTTTTGGACTTCTATTATGTGATCCTAAATACTGCTGAATCGTGGAGGTACGATAGTAGATATGGATTCACTCTCTTGAGGATACCAATCAATAAAAGATGTGAGCATATCCCACATGTATAGCCAATTTGTCGTACCCTCTGCATGAGCTCTCCTCCTAAGCACATTTGCCACCACATTTCCCTTATTAGGATGGAAAGAGATCGTGCATCTTAATCCTTTAGTAGATCAAGACATCTACGTTATCTCATGTTCAACTTCTTCTGATCAAATATATAGCTCAAACTATTGTGGTTGGTGAAAATCTAAATTCATCCCATATAGATAGTGGTGCCATATCTTTAAAGTGAAGACAACTGCCGCCAACTCCAAGTCATGAGTGGAGTAATTCCATTCATGCGACCTCAACTGATGTGATGTGTAAGCAATCATGTGAACTCGCTGCATCATAACTGCTCCTAAATTTTCTTCTGAGGCATCTATGTATATTGCATAATCTTGAGTGCTCTAAGGAAGTGCAAGAATGGGTGTAGTCAATCTTTCGTTCAATGTCTTGAAGGCCTACTCACATGAATCATCCCTAATGAAATGAACTCCCTTCTGTGTCAATTGTGTCAAGAGGAGAACAACTCATGAAAATCTATTGACAAAGCGTCTATAATGGGCCTGCTAATCCAAGGAAGCTCTAAATCTGAGTGATTGTCTTGGGATGCTCTCAAGACATGAGTGCCTCAATCGTCGCAGCATATACTGCAATACCTACTCCATAAATGAGATGCCTAAGAAATGAGACCCGAGATAACCAGAACTCACACTTGCTCAGCTTGGCATACATCTTAAGCTCTTGCAATGTGTCCAGAACAATCTTCATATGATTCGCGTGATCCCATTCATTCCATGAATATATCAACACATCATCAATGAATATTACCACAAATCTGTTCAAGTATGGATGTAAGATCCTATTCATCATGTCCATGAATGCTACAGGGGCATTAGTGAGCCCAAACAACATCATCACAAACTCATAATGTCCATATCGAGTCCTGAAGGTTATCTTTAGAATATCAAACTCGCGAATCCTCAGTTGATGGTAGCCAGATCAAAGGTCGGTCTTCAAAAACACCGAAGATCCCTGGAGTTGATCAAACAAATCATCGATGTGTGGCAAAAGATAACAGTTCTTAAGGACATGGAAAAAACCTAAGCACATCACATAAGCATGAGGTTCGCATCGAATGCGATCGAGAGCGACTAGTCATACTAGTGCTCAATGACGGAAATTAAAATTTTTATGCGGATGAAACCACATGATCCAAGAATACTTCTCAAATTGTTTCATCTAAACCACAAATAAGTATTAGGTTTACCTCTTAAAGCGTGATTCCAATCGAGTCTCAAAATAAAGAGACCTCCTGTCTCAAGTCCAATCCAAAGAAGGAGACGCTTGTGAGTGCGTTGATGAAACATGTGCTCCTCGTAATCCTTATTTATGATACAAGCAGTGAATCTTCTGATCTCCTCTTACGATATCTGATATCTTCTGTACAATCCAAGCGCATAGAAGAAGATGAAGATCCACGAGTAGTCAATCCGATAGCACAACGACTTCACGATGGCTACGACCCTCTCTAGGGTTTAGGGTGGACGACCACACTAAGGAGGGAGAGAGGGGGCATGTGTAGAGAGAGACGGAGAGAGTTTAATTTCTCTTGAAATTATGTGAATGTTCAAAGGCAAGGGCTATCCTTCCTTTTATATTAGTTTGATGCATATGGATCTCAATCCATGTGCTCTCTTAATCTACGGTGTAGATTAAATGTATATTAATCAATGACCATAATTTGTTGCTCCAAAAAAGCAACAATAATTAGTTTAAAACAATGTAATTTATCCCTTTTAAAGATAATAATTAATTCATTTTAAAAATAGATTAATATACATAGATAATATAGAAGACAAAGTCTCGTTACTATAAATAGGGTGATTGTTCCCCCTTGAGCAAGTCAAGGTGGATGACCACCATTAAAGAGATAATGTCTTCATTTATCTATATGTATTAATTAATATGCAATAACAATTATTGCATCAAAATTAACAAAAAAAATTTGCAAAATTAAACCTGTGAAAATTTCAATCATGTCGTTGACTAATATGAATCATATTCATACATCCAACATAATATATAATTTAGATATACATTTAATTGACATTGTGAATCCCATTCATTACAACATATAATTTGTAAATTCTATTTACAATTAAATCTCTTCATCATATTATAAATCATATTTATAATATCCATGATTATTGTGGATAGTGATATCTACATTAATCACATCTTTAATAATCAAATCACATTTAATTATCTAAGATAACTCTTCTCATGTGACTAAATAACATGAATCACATTGACATTATTCACATCTTTGATAATTAAATCACATTTAATTATCTTAGATAACTCTCCTTATGTGGCCAAATAATATGAATCAAATTCATATTATTCATGATAAATAAATCACATTTAACTATCAATTTTTCTCAAAGCTTAGACACAATATCAACAATGAAATATTCTTGAACTCTTCCAAGAATAATGTGTTTTCTCCACAGATAGTTGGAGATAATGACATGATGATTTTACGTTCCACATATAGTGACTTGGATATTGAGATCATATCTCAAATCCATATCAAGGAGACCTCCCATAGATATTTGATTAAATCAAGACCGTAGATTTAATCTTTTCATTGTATCTGAATCACATTTAGATCACTGTCCAACATTTAAACCAAGTTTAGGTTACTTCTCTATTGAGAGGAGTCACTAAAATCCAAACTTGTTTCATCACTCCCTCATAATGGAAGCGTCAGTTTTATACAATTGTTTATAATCACATCACCCTCAGACATTGCTAATACCTGTACTTCCTGCACACTGGAAGACCTAGAATAAACCCAAAATTTTAGATATTGTTTAGACTGTCTCCTTCAGGGTTTTATCACTAAATTTCTCATGTGATCATTGGGAGTCAATATCAAAGCACATATCATTCCTAGATGTTGATCATATAATTTCCAAAAGCTTATATCAAACCTACAAATTCAATCAAGTTTCCAAAGCCATATGACCATACACAAAATTTGATCTTTCCCAATATCTCATGAGTGAGATCATGTCTTCTGATTCAGTAAATGACCATGTATGATCCTTTTGAGAGATCGTATTACTTATATGCCCTTTTATGCATACCAACGTGCTAGTGTATAGACCTTGATTAGGCCACCAACATTTGGGTCTACCAAATGTACATACTCAGACATATAGTAACACATATGTCTTCGGTCGAAGGATGTGTGCCTATATCGTGACAACATACAACATATGTCTTTGGTTATCTCGATCTCGTTAAGTCAACTCTTTGAACTAAGTTATCTAACACCTACGAATCTCTATTCCTATATAACCTACATCAAGAGGTCATTAGATATCAACCTTTAGAGAAAGTATTTCCATCTCCTTCTCAGGCTGGAGATCCTCTCTTAATAATTACTTGATGGTGCTTGATGAGTCCTCAATCTAACTCTTTAGATATCATCAAAGCACCAGCCTCTATGATTCAAAAATTGAATCAACAACTGTATGATTATTAAGACGATCAGGGTACATAAGCTTAATTGTACTAAGGGACACATTATGCAAATTAATTATTCTTCATTTTAGATCAGGTAATGATATTTGCAATAACATTTATTGCATGATGGCGTGCGGTGGGACCGCATGTCCAACAATCTTCCACTAGCCCAAAGTACCTAATGGGCTAATCATTTAAACCCACACTCATGTGACAATCAAAATCTAATTAATATAACCTTGTAAGATGATTAATATGCCAAGTTCTTTTACGACACTTGCATATCTCTTAGTAACATTACTCGCTTCCAATGTGGATGCTGCATCTTATGCAACTAATACTCATCTTTAAGGAAGTTATAACCAATGTGCATTTTATATATTATTAGAATACCCTTATTCCAAGAGATATCTATCTCCTAAGACTAAGATCTGGTCTTATGTCTTATAAGGCATCTGTAGTTAAGACCTTTTAGATCACCATATATAAAGTCATAAGTTCTTGAAGATAAGACTTTGAGATCGCTATCTCAAAAGTCATGTCCTCTTTGAAGATATTTATATTACTGTAATCAAGTGTTTTATTTCCACAGTAGGATTTGCAACAATTTAAAACTCCCACTACATGACGGACATCTAGCTTTTGTATACACCTAGCACACACCAGGCTTCTCGTAACACACACACACACACATAAATGCAAGTAGTTTCAACATCATCAATACTTAATATGTTAACTCTTAACATTGGTCAGTACCATATCTAAAGAGAAGGAAGCCTTCCTTCAGGAATTCCAAGAATGGAACATGTCGAAGGTGCACTACTAATGTGATGATCCCAATACCTTCTTCTCTATGCTTATGAATAACTTCAGAAATAAGATCTAAGAGGTATCCTCGAGATCATATCTCAAGGTATGGAATAATCAGATTATAAAACACTCATTATTATCCTTATATCATTCCAAATGATTAGGATATTATCTACATTTAGTACAATGAACACGATGGCACTCCCACTAAGCTACACATGGTTCATCAACATTCTGTATGAAATCATAACATTTATAATTTCATCAAACCTAGTGTTCCAACTACAAGAAGCTTATTTAAGTCCATAGATGGAGTTCCTTACACACTTTTCATTCCTCAACTATGAAACCTTGGGGCTACTTCATATGAGTATCCTCAGTGAATAATTTATAGAGGAATGCAATCTTGACTTCCATCTTGAAGATGTCATAGGTCAAGTTGTGCAGCTATAGTTAGCAATATTATGATGGGTTTAAAATTTAAGCATGGTTACTAAAGAGCAAGTCTCATCGCAAGCGATGTCTTTTCTTCGTGTGTATCTTGTGGATACGAGCCATGCTTTGAAGGTCTCTACCTTCTCATTCGATTCCCTCTTTCTCATGAAAATCCATTTTCAATCAATGGGTTTGGCCCCTATATGTGGATCCTCGAGTGTCCATATACAACACTTGTATATGAAGTCTACTTTAGACTTTATTGCTAACATCCATCATTCCATGCCATGATCCTCAGAAACTTCATCAAATGAAGTCAGATAATTGTTAGACTTACATGACACATGGAATTCATTCTCAAATTAATTTGAAGAGGTATTCATGTTTCATCTATAATTGTCCTTTTAGTTTCCAATTTTGGAAACCTCATTATCTTCTCAAGATTCAGTGAGTTCCTTCACTTCATTTTCATCTTGATTCTCAAGAGAGTCATCCTCTAAGAATCATATCCTTAGAGATGAGATCTTTTAAGAATATCAAGATCATAAAGTAGGTATCTAATGTCATCCTTTTATTTCCTAATGAAGTAACATTCTCAATTGCTAGATTCCAACTTACTTGCATGGAATCTGATTTAAGATATACATTGTAGTCTCTACTACATATATATACATGGAAACTTAAGAGGTAATTATGCTGATATTAATCATTGATTAAATCATGTCGCACATGATCCAATTACATCTTCCTACAACTTAATTGTGTTTAGGTGTATTAGGAGGAGTGAGGTAGTTATGATATTCATATCTCCATAAGGTATTCCTTGAATTCATCTAATAGTCACTTGCTATATTGGTTAGATCAAATTCATTCATCTTCCTTCAATTTTTGGTTCAAAAATGTTGTGAAATCTTTGAACATTTCAAAGGTTCCTAAGGTGAAGGGAAGAAATCTTATATTACATATAATCATCAATTGATATTACATATCATTAATGTTTCTTGCGATAGACGATCCACACACATCAATATGTATGAGAACTTGAATACATATGCATCTTATACCATTCCCGAAGAAGGGTATATCAAACATTTTACTTTGAATAAAATATACATAGGTTTTTAAGATTTGAAATTTTAGACAGTCTAAAGTTTCATCTCTTATGTCCAAGACTCGATGCCAAATCATTGTCAAATGATCTTCATCTTCCTATTGATCTTTTAAGGTTTAATTTCAGTATTTAGAAATGTTAATGAATTATTCATTGGTATTCTAATTGAGTAGAGTCTGCTAGATGTTAGCCTACTATCTGAAATATATCCATCATAACTCTTTATGATGGGTATATTCAAGAATGCATGTTCATTTCCAACATTTAGAAATGAACAATGAATGTATTCTAATATCCAGGTCATAGAGACATTCTCCAAGAGTAAAGGCTCTCCAACTTAGAGACATTCTCCAAGGTATCTATCCAATGGAGATTGTTGCAACAATTGCATCAATTACCATATAGATGACTATTGAACCGCAAGATCAAAATTTCCAATCTTCTACAACATATGCAACTAATTACGAGTGTTAGTAGAAGAGTGAGATACAATTATTAGAATTTAATCTTATATAACTCCATTTCAATGGTTATATGTAGACTATTCTGATGCACTATCCAAGTCCTCTAAAGAAGTTAGATAGTCTTGATAGTCATACTATCAATACATCACTTATTGAAGTATTGGCATTCATTTAACTCTTTGGATGTCATATGTAATTCATAGAAATACAGTCAACTCTTTGACTTTCCTTCTTATTTGGGTCAGACCCATGATTCCACTGTGCTCCCTTCATCTATAAACAACAATTATTTAAGATAAAGGATTTCTTATATTTAACTCAAAAGATTTAAATATAAGAGCATTTCAACACTAAAATATGCTTCATCCAATTCATATAATATGAATATTATGAATCTTCATGAATGACTCGAGTGTAGATAGTAGAATGATGACACTCATCGTATATACATCCATCTAAACTCCGAATGACATTGGTTAGGTAGGTACTCAAATATTTTGAATACTTTATCTCTTATAGACCCACTATGTGAACCATGTCATTCATGATTAAATATTGAGAGAACATATGAGTGCCAGAACGTATTCTTAGGTTTTATAAGAATATTTGATAATTATGATCATCATTGACATGATACTTACAAAGTACACTCGATGAGAGATCAAGACTATAGAGATATACAAACTCAATAGAGATATACAAACTCAAGGTTGTTGTTATATTGCCTATTTAATTGTCATTCCTCATTTTTACGAGGAAACTTGCACATTGCAACCATATACACTATGTGTCCAACTGTAAGTACAATATCTTGATCATGGATCCAATCTGTGATAATTTATTGGTTATTATTGAGTATAATTTTCAGTGGATTTAATGTAGGTTATCTGAAATAAGATAATTTGCATAAATACATATTTTACTTCGATTTAGGATTTTTTTATCAAAGTTGTCTTGCCTTGTCAATATTAAAAGTTCATTTCCTTAATCACTTTCAATGTAAGAGATATACTTACCATTATATCTCAGCCAAGATCTGGGATCTTCTTTCTTATCTTTGTTACATCGTAATAATATGAGAACTTGCAACTCGGATTAAAAGAAATGGGAACTCATTGTGCCCTGCAAGTTCAACTTGCTTTTCCCAATTTAGTCTTTAACACCCGGCCCACCACCCCTAAGATGATGTTGATCCGTTGTTAATTGAACCAACCATTAACAGGAATAACACTCACTATCTGCAATCCAATATTACGCTAAAAATATGAGGACTCGATATTCATGTCACTATGCATATGGCCTTACTCTTTTGAGATGCAAAGAGCCTGATCCAAAAGCTCTATTATGCAGGAGGCGTCATTTCAGACAGGTGTCTCCTACATACAATCCCTGATGATGGAAGCCATCTCCTTGGCGTAAGATCATGGATGTCACTTATGTGATCCTCCATATCGTGTTCAAATTCTAATTAATTATTATGAATCATGTTCACATAATTAATTCTTTCAAGGAAAAATACTAATCTATTCAGAAAAGAGTATATTAATTTTAATTGGATTTCATTTAATCTAATCATATTAAATTAATGATCTAATTAATATCCAAAAAACATTCTGTATTGTTACTTGACATACGGTATTATGTCAAATATGTATTATTCAAATTTTAATAATTAGAAAAATATATCATGATTATTTCAAGTATTATAATATCCTCCTCAGGCCAGGATAATGTGATTTAATCATTATGTACTTGAGGTGAATCAGACTCTTTCAACTAAAGTTATACCATATAATAATTATCAAAACCATTTTGATAAATATTATAAGGAGATTTGCTAAATAAATCCCCAATCTTATTCAAGCAATTTTTTTGTTGGAATGGTTGTAACCAATTGGGATCAAGGTCAATTATCTTATCATATTTAGTTAATGCAATGTCATTTAAGGAAGTAGTCATCATAAAACATAAATATTTCACGAAATCAACCATTAATTTCATTAATTTATTAAATGACAATCACAAGGTTCTTGATTAGAAAAGTAATTTTCAACAGTTATCCTCAATTACCTAAATTAGCATATCTCCATTAATTTAAATAAAAATCATACAAAATAAGTTTCTATAATTTGCTAATTTAATTTACAACAAAAACCAAGTGATGTTCACGTATTCTAGGAGAATTGAAATCATGCTTAACTCTTTAAACACGTCATAATGTGTCTTCCTAAAACAGTGGATACATATTCAATAAAATGATCATAACTTGAGCAAACATATTCCAAATCATGCAAACTCATGTCCCGTAGTTTGCTTATTTAATGTAAACATAGTCCAAGTCACAATTCTGTGTTTAAACACATTTAAACATGGTGAAAAAATCACACAAAATAGGGATACGTGAACAAAATGCGTTAAAGTTTGTACAATAAAAAATACCCAAGCCATCTTCGGTTTAAGGATCATATCTTAAATCTCTAACCTGGATCTGATACCACTTGAAGGACATGGGAAAATCCATAAGCGCATCATGAAAGCGTGAGGATCACATCGAATGCGATAAGGAGTGACTAGTCATACTAGTTGCTTGGGGTAGCAGAAATTAAAATTATTATGTAGATGAAACCACATGATCTAAGAACATCTCTCGAATCTTTTCATCTAAACCATAAATAAGTATTAGGTTTACCTCTTGAATCATGGTTGTGATCAAGTATTTAAATGAAGAGATGTACTGTCTCAAATCCGATCCAACGGAGGAGACACTTGCGAGCATGTTGATGAAACACATGCTCCTTGCAATCCTTGTTGATTATCCAAGTGGTAAATCTCCTAATTTCATCTTACGAGATCTGACATCTTCTTCACGAGCCAAGCACATCGAATAAGATAGAGATCCATGAGTAGTCAATTCAGAAGCGCAATGGTGTCGCGATGACTACGACCCTCTCTAGGATTTAGGGTGGATGACCACACTAAGGAGTGGGAGAGGAGGCATGTGTAGAGAGAGAGATGAAGAGAGTTTAATTCCTCTTGGAATTATGTGTATGTTCAAAGGCAAGGGCTACCCTACCTTTTATACTAGTTGGATGCACATGGATTTCAATCCATATACTCTCTTAATCTACATTGTAGATTAAAAGTTTATTAATAAATGACTATGATTTATTGCTCCCAAAATGAAATAATAGTTATTTTAAAACAAATTAAAGCTTTAACACGATAAGGTAAAGGCATTCGGATGGGAACCTAGCCTGCAGTCTTCGATTCTCTTTGCCACCTCTTGCTTCGAAAAGATAAAAATCAGAGCCATGTTCAGCTTCTCAAAGCCTATGTTACACCGACACATTCCTCCACAACCTCCAACACCTCTTCTCACACAAGATCCCAGAACTCCCTATAGAAAAAGATAGGGAAATTGTCTAGGCCAGACACTCCCTCCACATTCACATTCCTCACCACCGATCTGACCTCCTCCAGAGTCACCCTCTGCACCGAATGGTTCGCATGGGCAACCGAGATACGAGAATCCCCAAGACCATTCCATCTCAATGGTCTTCCCGCATATTGCCTTAAAAAATCATAAAAATGATTCGCGATCGTACAACTCATATGTGTATCTCCCTCCACCGTGTTCCCATTAATCATCACCTAGCGGATATAGTTATTGCGATGCCTCATGCTATCCACTCCGTGAAAAAAGGTCGTGTTCGCATCACTCTCCTTGAGTTATGTGTGCTTAGACCTCTGCTTTCACTCCTTGACCCGCTTCTTATCCTCTAGCAAAATCACATTTTGAGTCATCGTCCTCTGAATCAACTCCTCTATGTCTAGGTATCTCCCATCCTCCAACTTGTAGAACCTCAAGACCTCCATTCCGTCTCATTCCTTCTATCCATCTGCGTTTCTCTAGTCTCCATTTTAAAAGCACAAAGCCACGTATGCAACAATGTCGGTTTTTGAGATTAGCGGGATGCCACAGATCCTGCCACCATCACATACGACCAGCGGGATGAAATAAAATCTCTAAAAGAATCCTGAAGGAGTCAATCCATCTCAAATCCATAGAAGCCCCTCGATGGAATGAGATCATTGGAGGCATATGGTCTGATCTCATACGGGCCCTCTTGACGAAATCGAAAGAGGAATGCCTCCATCAGTTCAGTAAAAGCTAGGAAATGATCAATTTGGGAGTGAGATCCAGAGCTCCTTCAGGTGTATTTCATGTCAGTAGCGTTCTAGACATCCAACTCCAAGTCATTGATCAATTCCACAAAATCTGTAGAGCTCGGATCCCACCCCCCTCGCAAATGAGGTCGATCAAAATACAATAAGGAGACATTAAAATCTCCACCCACATGTTATGTAGACCCCAAAAACGCAGCCCTTGAGTATGTTTTTATTGTATCCCCTCTCAGAGTACTTATGTATTTTTCCAATTTTGAGCTCTCTAGGGTTATGTCCTATATAAGGACCTTAGACCTCTTGAGTAAAGCGTCTCATTACGTTCTCTCTTATTTACATATATTATCAGAGCAACATTCCTAGATCGATGTTTTGATCTAGATATAGCTACCACCACTAACAACCTCTTATCGAATCTTTGCAAAGAAGCCCTTGCGTGGGCCCCCACCCTTCCAACCTTTAGGGCCTCACATAAGTGGACATGGTAGAATCCTAGCCCTCAACATATGAGGGCCTTCGAGTAGTGAGCAGTGCTGCAACACTACGTAAGAAGGTTTTGTACCTCTTCTCGAGATGTACTACAACACCTCGCGAGGAGGTCCTCTCGTAAGGAAGGTCATCGATACTCCTCCAAAGGACTAACCATCTGCATGGAGCACTAACCCTCCGTCAGCAACGCGAGATCCTCTGACGCTTGGAGGACTGATGAGTTGCTGAATATGATATGCAATTTACGTTCACTGTAGTATGCATATATGCATACTTAGCGAATTGTTCAGAACCAAGAGAAGATCTCCATGAAGAGTGTCTCAGCTTTAATTTATATCCCAGGCAAGTCCAAGGTCGAACACATGGAGGCAAAGGAACAACGTCGGGTTAATTCAGATAAATTAGATCTAGATTTTCTAAGTGGTTTTTTTAAATTTTTTAATGCAAAAATAAATGGAATGCAAAATGCGGGTGAATTAAGTTAATAAGAAAACACACAACTTAGCCAAATTAATTTTAATGCGAAATTAATCTAATTTAGGCAAATTATATTTTTCCTATAACCTTAATCCAATGATGAATGCAACATATATTTTTTTTGGAATTTTCAGGGTTAAAATGCAATAATGAAAAATGCACACTTTTTATGGGTTTTCATGCAATTTTTCACATATACAGAATGCAAAAATTATGAAAATTCACTGGAAGTTAAACATGATGCAAGGATACTAGAATAATATTTTTATAATTTTTCAACAAAATATAATTTTTCTATGGATTTTTTAGTGAAAACAGAGTGATAGTGAGTAATTAATTCCTAATAAATCCACAATAGCAATTTATCCAGAGTGTGATTTATCTCAAAATAGTTTTTATATGAACAATCCAAGAGAGTTGAAATTTCGCAAAAATAATGTGAGTGGATTTAACTAAAATCATTTATCAAAAACACTTTTATTGCAGTCACAAGACAACTCTATTTTAGATGAAATTTGGATAGCAATTTAAGCACATGTCAAGGCATCATTCCTGATGTTTTGTTAATTTTTGGAGCAACCATGAATTAGATATGAATTTAAGATCACTAATTCGGTAAAATATAGGATTTTACAGTAAAACAATTTTAATTAATTTCCCACAACTCATAAAATTACAAACAAATATTCATATGGTAGATAATTTTTTGCTCAATATCATGCTATTTTTCATTGAACTAAAAGATGCAAAGTTGATGTCCAAATTAATAAGCAAACGCAGGGTTGTCTATGCAAAGCAGAAATTCAAAACTTTACAAACAAAACAAGTACATGGACTATTCTACAAATAAGAAAATAGATAATATGAAACGTGCAATATTTACAAAAATAATAAAAAATTCTACCTTTTTCCTTCTGTCGTTTAGGGATCGATGGCTTGGAGGGAGGAGGCTACCACGCTACAGCCTGTGCGGAGGAGGAACGGTGCTAGGCAGGGGTTTTGAGAGGGTGGTGCACGGGAGGCGGAGCGCGCGGCGTGGGGCTGCACGGAGGGGCCGCGTGTGGCAGGCGCATGACCTGGAGCTGGAGGCGTGGGGGAGGCGAGGGAGGCAGAGCGCAGGCGCAGCCGCAAAGCGTTGGGCAGAGGAGCGCCACTGGCGGGTGCACGCGCCGCGTGCAGAAGGGGCGGCGACGAGCGCTGGTGGCTGCGGTGGATAGCACCAGGAGGAAGGTGACTGGCGGTTCCTGCTGGAATTTTTATTTTTTTAAAATTTTTTTATGCTGTGAATTGATTGATTGTTTTCAGATTTTAATTTTTGTGATAGAAAAAATACAAATATAAAATAGTATGGTGAGGTGGTAATATGGTAAAGATGAAGTGGTGGTGTGATAAAAAAATACAAAAATGGTATAGTGATGAGACAACAATTAAGCAAACTATTAGATGAAATAAAATAACAAGAAAAATGAGGACAAATACTTACCTGAAGTTCGTCGGATTTACGGAGCAGCTACGCTAGACTCCTGTCTTCGTTTCGATCTGATTGGCGAAATAAAAATCGAAGAATCTACGTGAGCTCGACGGGGAACTCGTGACGTGGAGCGGAGCTCCGCGGATCTTGTCTGAAGGAGGTCGTTGCTCGAGGAAGATGCTTTGCCACTGCCACCAACAAAACACTCCAAGCTCTCTCCTTTTTCTATTAGAATGGGTGGATCCGGAAAAATAAGGATGTGTAAATGAATATAAAGAGAAGATAAAGGGAGGTTAGAAAGGTGGTGGTGTTTAATGAGAAGTTGTATTATTGCTGGAGTTGAATGGGAGGTTGGATGAAGAATATGGAGTGGAATGGAGGTTATTAAAAATTAATGGAGTTGAATGGAAGTTGGTAGTAGAAGAGAAGTTATTGTAGAGAATAGGAAATAAATAAAAAATAATAAATACATAAAGTAGGCTACTAAAATACAATAAAAATAAAGAGAAGAAAAAGAGTGGGGAATTTAAAAAAGAAGACAAACAACATATACATTTTTTTGTTTGCTTATCTAATTTATATTTTTTGTCTTTTTAATAAGAGATATGTACAACAGAAAAATACAATAAAATACTAGAATCAAAATACAATACAATGATGATTATTTTGGATTTTTTTGTAATTAAAAAATAAAAAATGAAGAAAGAATGAATATATACATAATATACAATGTACATTTAGGTCCTAAAACCTAACTTTTGCACAAGAGCTCCGATTTTGATGAACCCACTTCTGTTGGATAGATAATTTTCTAACTTGAACTTTAAAAGTGAGTTTGGTGAATTTTGAGTTCATACGGAGCGGAAATTTTACTGGAAATTTGGACTTTATGACTTTTTCTCTTTGAGATCTAGGAGCATTTATTTGAGGTGAAATTAATTTTGTATTTTTGTATTTTTATATACATTTTTATGAACAAGATAGAGAAACAATTAGCCAAAAAGGAGTTGAAATGAAATTATTAAAAATACATGAAGTTTTGAGCTATTTATAGGTTTAAAACTCCTTTAATTTTGCGGCTTTTTATTGTTAATTTATTTTGTACAATCTAATATACAATAATTAGTGTGTTTTATTTAAAAGAATCATTTTGTTAATTTATTGATTTTATAAACATTTATTTGAGACTTTACTCGGGGATTTTGTTAAGATCAAAATATTAAGATGATGAGTCGTGGATTCATCACCCCCTATACTTAAACTTTGCTAGTCCTCAAGCAAATAAAGAATCAATAAGTCGGATTATCCCCTAGTTGTGCATGTGAATACAAGACTTGATCCGTTCAAGAACTCTCGATTTTAGATATCCTAAAATTCTAAGCTAAACCAAGCTCTAGTCAAAAAATATCCTATATCCCTAATCATCAGACTCTCTTTGTATACGTATATAGTAGGGATATGACTTCAGTGTTGATTGTAGTTACAAGAGTAGAGTCACAACGTCACCCAAGGTTCCAGTCCAAGAGACTCTCCTAAGGAGCTGATCCTCAACACTAGGGAATAAACCATTTCTTTCATCCAATCCACCGTCTCTTTAGTTGTCAGACTTAAAAGTGTAGATGGAATGCCAATTGATGGAGGGCATATGATTGTGTTATTTCTTCTCTCCCTCTCATTAGAACAAGGATCCTCTTAAGTGCCTTTTTACTCAATGCATATTTTTGGTGTTGATCAATGCGTCCGTCAAGAGAAGCTGGAGTCGTCTGCACTTGTTTTCCTGGGAGTACACCGGGGCATTCTTTTTATGAGTACCTATCGTACCTTCTACACCCATACTTGTAGCATTTACTATGCAGAGCCCTTTTTTGGTGCAAGCTCGACTCCTGATCCTAATAGCGGTGGTCCAAGTGGATACTTTGAAATGGTTGGGAGCGTTCGCCTTTGGTGGAAGGTCTTTGATATTTGACTTTGTGGAATGAGAGATTTTCTTTCAACATTGATATCTCTTTTCTTTGCTTTGCTTTTTTGGCTAGCTCCGCTGCTTTTACCAAGAGTTGGCAAACACTGATCAATAATTTTTTAAGATTTCATCACACCCAAGCATATAGGTAAATGTCAAGAGACAGTACAAGATCCATGTTTTCATACTGGCTAAAGGTGCTGACACTCAGGTTTCATGAAGCCTTCATTATTTTATCTCATCCTCGAGCATCATCGAATCAAGTCCAAACTCAAATCCCTCATCCCAGTTCCTCAAGTGAAATTTCAACTCATCTCATCATAACTGCATTCGTGTATCTGAGGTGCTGATCATATTCTTAAGGTAGAGACTAAGCATGCAATATAGCACACAAATCTTTCAAACTAGGGAAATGTGTTAGCTCAAAATCTCAAGAGCTCATAAACCAATTTTCTTGAACATCACTAGTCTTGTGTGAAAGTGTAAGTGTTAGAGATTAAACCAACTTATTAGTCAGCTTTTTTATTTTTTGTGATTTTTTTTAAAAAAAGGAAATAACAAAGTTTTTTTAAGTTTTTTGTTTTTTATTAACCATCCCATAATTATTATAAAATATATACAAAAATACATGAAATTACGAGCTATGGGTAAAGTATATATGTAATATATACATGCCCCCTATACTTAGCATGTGATATGTCCTCATGGCACTTGGTGACAAAAATCCACAGCTCGTACTAAGTATAAGTGGATGAAAAGAATATAAGAATGTGGAAGAATACACAGCGGGCATCCCCCTATACTTAGGCTATGGTAAGCCTAAGTAATTGATAGAACACAAGATTGGGGATTTGATGAGAGTGGAAAAGAATATACAAGAAGAAATGGAGCAACTCGGTTCACTCACCTCTTTATACTTAGGATCTAGTCATCCTAAGTATAGCCACAAAATGAAAATGATACGGAATTGGGGCGAGTGATGCGAATCACGGGGGAGGGAGGCAAAACAAAGGAAGGAAAATCTATACAAGGAGGAGTAAGAATATACAAGGATCAAGAAGGTTTATGATGAATCTTCTTGCGAGAGCGAGGGGGTGGGTAGTATACACATGAGTCGCTATCAGAGTCATCCACAGAGGAATAATAGTGAGGTGTAGGGAACGTCCAACGAGGGTCAACACACGGCTTCTTGCTCAAATATGGCTTCAGAACAGCCGAACTGAGCTCACTCATATAGATCACCTCATCTGGACATGATGAGGACTCCTCAAAAAGTTCCTTCTCTGGTACGTCGAAGGTAACTTTCTCAACCGATTTTCTAGAACCTGAAGCATCAAGAGGAAGAGGAGAGTGATACGTCTGGAGGAGTTCGGTGGAACACCTCGAGGAATCAATACTCTTCTTCTTCTTAGCAAATGATTGATTAGAGGATTGAGCAACCGATTCATCAAGATTGGTCAATTTGGTCCCAGTTATCTCTTTTGGTGTAGGTCATGGATGTAGTGATGTGCCGACTAGAGGTTCATCATCAGATGAGTAACTATACGCATTGTAATACTCCTGTAGGGTCAGCACACATATGGTAAGGCATAGTGTTCTCAGTTGGCTTGACATTGATGGACTCATGAGTCAGATCATCTAAAACATCAAGGAAATTGGAAATAATCGTGTCCGACTCAAGGACAGCTTCTGGTTGTGAGTCCTCTCTAGAATTTGTCACAGTGGTGGGGATGCAAGAAGTTGGTGATGTGGAGGTGTAGAGAGTCTCTGAACCAATGGTCGTCTGAACAATCGGTATCTCAGGTGTAATATCGAGACTGGACTCAACTTTCTCTTGAAGGTCAAGATTGTCTACGACTTTACGGGTTACCTTGGAATATCGTGTGTCCTCAAAGATTGGGTGAGGTTGAAGTGCTCCCAATGTAGTGAATCGATCTCCCGAGTCTCGCAATCTATAGTTGCCTTAGACAAGGCTAAGAATGGCTTCCCGAGAATGATCGGAGATTGGGTGAAATCTCCTCGGTGCTCAATGTCAATAATCATGAAGTCCACCTGCAATAGAGCACCTTGGAAAGTAATGATGACTGAAATGGTTCCTCTCAACCGTTTAGTGGACCAATCTGCCAACTGAATGATCTCTCCTGACTTCTTGGCAGATCTAAGTTTGAGCTTGGCAAACACGAAGGTCGGGAGGATATTAATTGGTGAGTCATCATCGATTCTTGCATGGGGGAAGGTGGTGTCTTTGATTTCACAATCAAATCTAGGCAACCTCTTCATGCTGCGACTCTTTGTTTTTCTCCCTATCATCAAAGATGTAGCCATAAACACTATATGTCTCTCAGTCCTTGTTCTCTTATTGCCCGACCTTTTAGGCATCAATTTACTTCTCATAAATATTTTAAGGTCGGGAAAGTGTTCAATGGCCATTATTAAAGGAAGCTCAAAAATCAAGTTTCTATCCAATGCTTCCCTAAGTGCAGTATCCAATTTTTGTATATCTTTTCCATTTTCAATTTTTATTGTATTTTCCAGTTTTTCTATTTTTTTGGCCTTTTTCATAGGTGAAGGAGGACTAGAAGAATGTACAGACTCAAGTTTGGAAGGAAAGTGGTTAGTAGAAGAGGGAGGGAGAAGGGAGTCCAGCTATACATGATGTGTGGTCAATCCTGTGTCTTCTAGGTTTTCAAAATTCAATCCTAGAAATCTATGATCCAAATTCCTACCTAGACTCTTGATCGGTCTACAAATTTCATCCCCTCCAATAAGTTCTCATGACACCTTATGAGAGAAGTCTGCTTAATTGGAGGATACTGCTGAGAACTCGGACTCTTATACTCACCACACCTTGACTCGAGCGTGTAATGATGGGTTGAGTATGGCCCATCTGTATGGCAGATGTTGGTCGGAGCCTCATAAGGTGGAGTCAGTAGACAAGGATTTGTAAATCGGTCCCATGAATCCAATCCCTAGTATATGTTGGCTCTCCGAATGGGTGATGTGAAGGCTGGTCAATATTACCTTGATCACTTAGGTCAATCAAGTCAGGAAAATCGTATGGTGTAGGTCTCTGCATTTGGTTTGTCTGGTCGACCGCATTGTACTCAAAGGATAAGTCAGGATGTGTATAGGTCAATTGTTGTCCGGTCCCAACTCGAGGTAAGAATGAGGTATGTGGGATCAACTGATTATGCCAATCATTCATCTCAGCAGTTGCTTGCTCTTTGATTGGTTCCTTCATTTCAGCAAGCAGACGAGAATATGGTGAGTCAATCTAGGGTGGTTGTGGGTCAGGGGTGTAAGAATGAGGAATTAGCGAGGAGGATGAAGAAGTGGAGAAGTCAGTCGGAGTTCTGACTTCGCGGTCGAGGTGTAGGTATGAAGAGGAATAAGAAGGTGGAGATGGTCAAAATATGATTAAAGAAGAGTGACGTGGATATGATGACTAGTATTCTGACATATTGGAAGTAAAATGGGAGAATGAAGTGGGTCGAGGAAGAAAGTGTGCAAGTGCACCAACTAACACACAAAACAAACAAACATAAGAGCAAACTTTGAGTTCACCTACTCAATACAGTGATGGTCGCAAAAGTCTGACCATTTATCTTTTCAATTATAATTAGGTGATAAATCAAGATATAAGTCCAATTATGTAAGGTTTAATAAGTAGGTTTTGGGCACTATCCTAGGGATGCGTCCTAACCTCTCAACAATTACAACAACCAAGCATACAATGAGGGTTTTTATCTCCCAAAACAAGTGTTAGTTTTAGTCAGTTTTTTTGTATAAACTCTGATTAGCAGTCCTGATTTTAAGTTTGGTTATCACTTGATTAGTCCACCAAACAAAGCACGCCTAACGATCAGTCCCGATTTCCTTTTAACCTAAGTTTCAAAAACCAAGGGGGAGGAAGTCGAGAAAAACCGATGCAAACAATGAAATCAATGATGCATGCTCAATTTAGGAGACTTATAATGATCCTCGCGCTCTACATGCGGGATGCAAGGTAGAATTGAAATTTTATGCTATATGATGCAAACGAGAAAATCGTTCCTAAACAGGCTGTTCTATTAGCGAGGGATGAACAAATTAATTTGAATTAATAGCTCTATGGTCTAAGTAAGTTTCGTTAAAAGTGATGTGTGGTCCTAAAAATTACGAGCACAAGCAATCAAATATTCTAATATAAATATGCTTTAAGAGCCACGAGTGCAAGTCCTATTCTACGTCAATCAACCATACGACCACGTGCGGGTCAAATGTCCAGTTCGGATACAAGCGCGAGCTCTCAAACAAGAGCCGCTATAAGAGCAAAATTACCTAAATAATTACGAAAATTCATTCTAAAATTAAATCAATTCTCTAATCACTTCAGCAGGCGGCACGCATCGCATCCGTCGACCTCCGATGTACTCCAAGTCTATCGGGCCATCGCAAGGAAAATAAAATCTATGTTAGAGAGATCAAAAACAAAATATATACAAAAATAGGAAGAGAAATAATTGAGAGAAAAATGGATTAATTAAGTGGATCGGGGTCAGACTAGCCAAATGAGTGAAAATCTAAATCCAAATTTTTTAAATTAATCCATAAGCCATTTGCCTCTCCGGCAACGACGTCATCTGACGAGTCACTGAATACGATATGTAATTTGCATTCGTTGTAGTATGTGTACTTAGAGAATCATTAAGAACCGAGAGAAGATCTCCATGAACAGTGTCTTGGCTTTAATTTATATCGCAGGCAAGTCCGGGTTCGAACACATGGAGGCAAAAGAACAACGTCGGGTTAATTCAGATAAATTAGATCTAGACTTTTTAAGAGGATTTTTTAGATTTTTTTAATGCAAAAATAAATGGAATGCAAAATGCGGGTGAATTAAGTTAATAAGAAAAAATACAACATAGACAAATTAATTTTAATGCGAAATTAATCTAATTTAGCAAAACTATATTTTTCTGTAAACTTAATCCACTGATGAATGCAACATATATTTTTTGGAATTTTTAGGGTTAAAATGCAATAATGAAAAATGCACACTTTTATGGGGTTTTATGTAATTTTACACACGTACAGAATGCAAAAATTACGAAAAATTCACTGGAACTTAAACATGATATAAGGATACTACGGTAATATTTTTGGAATTTTTCAATAAAATATGAAATTTTTATGGATTTTTAGTGAAAATTGAGTGACAGTGAGTAATTAATTCATAATAAATCCATATTAGCAATTTCTCCAGAGTGCAAATTACCTCAAAATGGTATTTATATGAACAATCCAGGAAAGTTGAAATTTTGCAAAAACAATGTGTGTGGATTTAACTAAAATCATTTATCAAAAACACTTTATAATTTATTACATGTACAAGACAACTCTATTTTAGATGAAATTTGGATAGTAATGTAAGCACATGTCAGGGCATCATTCCTGATTTTTAATAATTTTTGGAGCCGTGAATCAGATATGAATTTAAGGTCACTAAATGGGTAAAATATAGGATTTTGCAATAAAAAAATTAATTAATCACCCACAACTCACAAAAATACAAATAAATATTCAGATGGTAGATAATTTGTTTCTCAATATCATGTTATCTTTCATTGAACTAAAAGATGCAATGTTGATGTCTAAATTAATAAGCAAACACAAGGTTGTCTATGCAAAGCAGAAATTCAAAACTTTACAAATAAAACAAGCACATGGCCTATTCTGCAAATAAGAAAATAGACAGGATGAAACGTGAAATATTTACAAAAATAATAAAAAAATTTTCAACCTTCCATATGCCGTTTAGGGTTCGATGGAGTGGAGAGCGGCGGCTACCGCACTACGGCCTGCGTTGAGGAGGAAGTCGGGCTGGGCGGGGGTTCCATGTAGTGGCGCACGGGAGGCGGAGCGTGCGGTGTGGGGTCACACGGAGGGGTCGCGCATGGGCGGCGCACGACCTGCAGCTGAAGGTGAGGGGGTGGCGCAAGAGGCGGAGCGCATGTGACGCGATCGCCACCGCGGAGCGCTGGGCGGAGGAGCGCCACTAGCGGCCGCGCGCGCCGCGCGCAGGAGGGGCGACGACGGCCGTTGGTGGCTGCGGTGGACAGCACCACCAGCGGTGCTGAGAGGAAGGGCGCCGACGGTTCCTGCTGGAATTTTTTTGTTTTTTTTAAATTTTTTTGTGCTGTGAATTGATTGATTTTTTTAGATTTTAAAGTTTTAGGCAGAAAAAATATGCAAATATAAAATAGGGTCATGAGGTGGTAATATGGTGAAGATGAAGTGGTGGTGTGATAAAAAATACGAAAATGGTATGGTGATGAGACAACAAATAAACATACTATTAAATGAAATAAAATTACAAGAAAAATGAGGAGAAATACTTATCTGAAGTTCACGAGATTTGCGGAGCAGCTACGCTGAACGCCTATATTCGTTCCGATCTGATTGACGAAATAAAAATCAGAGAAGCTATGCGAGCTCGATGGGGAACTCGTGATGCGGAGCGGAGCTCCGCGGATCTCTCCTGAAGGAGGTCGTCGCTCGAGGAAGATGCTTCGTCGCTGTCGCCAACAAAACACTCCAAGCTCTCTCCTTTTTCTATTAGAATGACGGATCCGAAAAAATGAGGATGTGGAAATGAATATAAAGAGAAGAGAAAGGGAGGTTAGAATGGTGGTGGTGTTGAATGGGAAGTTGTATTATTGGTGGAGTTGAATGGGAGGTTGGATGAGTAATATGGAGTGGAATGGAGGTTATTAAAAAATGATGGAGTTGAATGGAAGTTGGTGGTAGAAGAGAAGTTATTGTAAAGAATAGGAAATAAATAAAACATAATAAATACATATAGTAGGATACTAAAATACAATAAAAATAAAGGGAAGAAAAAGAGTGCAGAAATTACAAAAGAAGACAAATAACATGTACATTTTTTATTTGCTTTTCTAATTTATATTTTTTTGTCTTTTTAATAAAAGTTATGTATAACAGAAAAATACAATAAAATATTAGAATCAAAATACAATACAATGATGATTTTTTGGATTTTTTTATTAATTAAAAAATGAAGAAAGAATAAATATATACATAATATACAATTTACATCTAGGTCCCAAAATCCAACTTTTACAAATGAACTCTGATTTTAATGAAACCACTTCTGTTGGATAGATAACTTTCTAACTTGAACTTTAAAAGTGAGTTTGGTGAATTTGGAGTTCATACGGAACGGAAATTTGGCGGGAAAGTTGGACTTTATGGCGTTTTCTCTTTGGGATCTAGGAGCATTTATTTGAGGTGAAATTTATTTTGTATTTTTATATATTTATAACATTTTTATGATCAAGTTAGAGAAATAATTAGCCAAAAAGGAGTTGAAATGAAATTATTAAAGATACGTGAAGCTTTGGGCTTTTTATAGGTGAAAAACTCCTTTACTTTTGTGACCTTTTATTGTTAATTTATTTTATACAATCTAATATACAATAATTAGTGTGTTTTATTTACAAGAGTCATTTTATTAATTTATTGAATTTATAAAAATTTATTTGAGATTTTACTCGGGGATTTTGTTAAGATCAATATATTGAGATGATGAATCACAGATTCATCAAGGACATGTTCATGAATCTTCATTTCATCACCTTTATTCTTTCATTTTAACCTTTAAATCCTAGCTAAATATATATGTCATTAATTTGTGAAAATAAATACTTTGTAAAATATACAAAATACTTTATAAATTATTGTATGAAACTGTAATTATTGCCAAAATAAAAGAATAAAGAAAAGAAAATAAAAAGAATGAAGTGTAAAGTACATTGAATGACCACATCCTCTGAGACTCACTCATCATGATGGCATAGTCGACAAGGAATAAAGTAGGGGGAGATAGGGCAGATGAATTGTACAGAAATCACATTAAAAGCTTCATTTTTAATTCATCAACAATCACTTTTTGGCACCCACTTCCTACAATTTATTTTGTACCTCAAGTTAATAAATCTTGTACATGAAACTTGTAGAGAAAAACACAAATAAAGATACAAAATTGATTTCACATGAAAGTAATACACACACAATAAAATTCAAAAATTCCATTTTCACATACATGTATCTTCTCCATATGAACTCAAAATGTACCAAAATTATCTTTAATTGTATATAACTTTTAATAAGCTTATTAATGAAGATGTTTTCATTTAATTTGAAGTTAAGGTGGTAAATGTTAGGTTTTGGACCCCTATTGTCTGTTATACATGAATAAAATATTCAATTTCTTTATTCTTTTTATTTTTTATTTTTTTATATTTTTATAATTTTGTAAATAGTAATTATAATATATGTTCATACTTAGAAGAAAACAAAACCATAAAAATACAATAAAATAAACTAGTCTACTAAAATACATAGATGAATTACCTATACATACACCTATATAATAAATATACACATTTATTTAAGTATACAAATGACTTCAAAAAAAATAAAATATAATATAATTATGTAAATTTAATTAAGTTATAAACATATAAATTATATGCATAAAAGAATAAAATCTAAAATGCAAAATAAAAATAAAGTATACAATATATAGTTAATATACTTATAATTATATATGGAATTATTAGCACCTGAACAAATTAACGTGTAAATATAAGTAAAAATAAAAACAAAATACTACAAAAAATAAGAAACATACTTTATGTTTTAACCTAAAAATAATTAAATCATTTACTATTTTAAATTCAATTAATAAAGATTTTTCTGGCCTGATTTTTCTGGTTGGTCCACGTAGACCAACTAGAGGGCTCGCTTGGTTGACCTGGTCAACTCTTCGACCCATGCCTCCCTATCACTATTAGGGTGAGAAGACCCCCATGTTCTCCCCCTTTTCTCGGTTGACTAATTACTCATTTTGATCTAATCTTTCTCGAAAAACAACCTTTAATCAAACCTAATACCCGCTTAACACTTAAATCCCTTGTACATTCCTCCAATCTTCCAAAAATAGACGACCATTAATGCTCCTCCTCCTTGTTTATAAATAACCTTCGTCCACCTTCTTGCTCATTTTGATCCCTCTTCAAGTCTTGAATCCCCTTTCCGTTTGTATCTCTGGTTCTAGTGACAAAGAGAGCATCTCCAAGGTGCTAGGTGGAGCAATAAGGAAAAGAGTTGATCTACGATGGTGCTCTGAGGTCATCCTGCTCCTTGGCATCAAACCCATGTTCGAGGCATCGGTGCTCTGCTACGCCCAACCATCCCATATTCTTCCTGCTCCGCTTCTCCATCTTTTCATCGATCATATCACCTTGATCCTTCTTGGATCGAGGCATCGGTGCTCCCTCTGACACCTTTGCCATATCACCTCCGCCTTCCTCCATCTCTACTCGAATCCCATCAATAAATGGCCACGCTTGATTGCCCATACCTTACGAATTTTTCCATCTAACTTGCATGTTTTGAGGGCCCCTGTCTGAGGGGTCTTCGAAGCATCTGAGCACGCCTAGGTAGCCATGTACTCTAGAGCTCCACTGATGAGCTTTAGATCCCTTTGAGACGTTTTGTCACTACAGAACATTGATGCCAAGATCTCGAGCTCCATAGCATCAAGAAATGAGATCCAAGGCATGAGATGCGTCGATCCAAAGAAAGGGAGACTCGATGTTCTAGCAAGTTCTTCCAAGCTATATACCAACCATTGGATCAAGAACAACTGCCAAATCGAGCAGGCGATGTTGGATTGAAACACCCTCCACCGTTGATCTTTGCCTGAAGATCTAATCTCATCCGTTCCAACTGAACCATCATCATGCAACCACGACGTACCACGTGTCCAAGTGAATCAACCCACGCCTTTAGATCATACCTTTAGGGGGTAAATCTCACATATGCCCCCGCCTTTTGTTGCATTTTCATTTAGTCATGTAAATAATTAAAACCATTTAATATTTTATGTAATTTTTGCTAAAGGGCCCTTGGACTTGTTGCATATTATATCTAGATCCTTGACACCTCAACTTACATGGCCCCCCACGTGAGCTAGGCATTTTGCATATAAACCCTTGCTCTTTTTGCAATTATTGTTTAATTTATACAACATGAATTTCAGTTATAAACTTTTAGGGTAATTTGCATATCCATTCTTGCCTTTTATTCTAATTCAAATATACCCATCCAGACGCGTGTAATATATATGTATATATTTGTTGGAAATTTTGCACCCACACCCTTGGATTTTTTTTAATTATTAAATAAATTTTAACATACTAATAATTATGTGAGTTTTAGTCTCTTTGATTTAATTGGTATCATAATTCTAGAAATTTATACGTGAATCAAGATTGAGGAAAGGAAGCTTTCAAATCACTGAATTAGACCCATTGTCGAATCCTACTCAGCAGAATACAGAGGTAGTACTTATGGCAGAATGGACCAATCTGGTCTTTCACAATAAAGTGATAGATGGAGCTGCTATGAAACGACTTATATTAATAGATCACTTTGGAATGGCATATACATCACACATATCGGATCAAGTGAAAACACTAGGTTTCGAACAAGCCACTGCTACATCTATTTCCTTAGGAATTGATGATCTTTTAACAGTGCCTTCTAAGGGATGATTAGTCCAAGATGCTGAACAACAAAGTTTGATTTTGGAAAAATATCATGGATATATATTTGAACTACTGTTGGTCGTATTTCTTTTTATCGAGAAATATAAGAAGCCATACAGGGGTTTTGTCAGGCCTACTCATATACGAGCTAAACTAAAACTAAATAATTATGTGATATATATAAAGAAACTTTCATGGATATCACTAATATTTGCAAATATCTCTCCATTTTTGAGTATTTTTATTTTTATGTTTCCTCTTATTAAAAAATAGCTCATGTGTGATTTTTATTTTGCAAAAATTAATGTAGATGCTTGCAATGATACATTTTCATGCCACATTTATAGTTTTGCATTTTGAGTCATTTTATTATTTATTAAAAATCAGACATTATTTATTATCTAAATAAAAATTAAAAATATTAAAATATCTTTAAATTTTTTTAAAAAATAGTAGTTGTCTATTATTGTATTTTATACACCCAAACCAAAAATCTTTAAAAATAAAAAATCATAAAAAATTAAAAAGATCTAAAATACTTATAAATAATAAAAATTCTTCCAAAACCCTAAAAATATTTCTTTCTATTCAGTATTTTTATTTATACTTATTAGTATATATTAAAAACAATTTTGAGAATTTTTGAATGTATTTAGTATCTTTAAATCTCGAAACAATTTGGCCAACTTATCTAGTCCTTGATTTTGTGTATTTTGGATTTTAAAAATACCTAAAATTTGGAAAAACAATATCTGAAAAATTATAAAAACAATACAAAATATAAAAAACACAAAAATATTTTATCAAGAAAATTTTAATTATTGGGATTTTATCACTTGCGCCCCTCCGAGATATTACAATATCAGTTATGCCCCTATCTTTTTGGTAATATCAGTTGTGCCCCTCACTTCTTGTTATTTTATCACTTGTACCCCTCGGGTTAGTGACCGTCCATCCGCAGTGTAAACATGCGTTAACTTTGAGGACTGAAGCGGAAATAATTTTTTAAAAAAGGTTATGAGATCATTTTACACCCTTTTCCTCCTCTTCTTCTTCCTCCTCCTCTTCCCCATCCTCTTCCTCCTCCTCCCTCTCCGCCCCCGCCCCTGCCCCGCACTGCCCAGCTCCGAGCTCCCCGCACCTCCTCCCAGCCCGCTGCCACTGCCCCTGCCCCTGCCCCGCACCCCTCCCCTCCCTGGCGTCACACCTCCTCCCCTCCCCGGTGCCGCCCCCTGCTCCCCCTCCCCTGGCGCTGCACCTCCTCCCCTCCCCGGCGCCGCCCCCTGCTCCCCCTCCCCTTGGGCGGCACCCCCTCCCAGCCCCGCACCTCCTCCCCTCCCCGACGCCTCACCTCCTCCCCCCCACACCTCCTCCCCTCCCGACGCCGCCCCCTGCTCCCCCTCCCCCTGGGCGGCACCCCCACCCAGCCCCGCACCTCCTCCCCTCCCCGGCAAGATGAGGAACCTCTTCTGCTATGCCAAGCTCGTCGTGAACAACATACTCTCGAGGCACGAGAGCCAGGGCCATCATTTCACCATAGACTTCCTCAACGAGAGGAGCAAGCGACTTTCAATGGTGATCTTCCCGAGTTCGGTGTCCCCGGGAACATGGAGCTCTCAGCAACTGCAGAGGTTGGTCCATTGATGACGATGTCTGGGAGGTGTAATATATTCTTCACAGGAAATGTTATGGAGAAAATAGTGAACAGAAGTAGAAGACCCTGCTTCCTTGGCTCAAATTTGGAGTCATTGCAGATCAAAGACGAGAGATGCCACGAAGGAAGAAAATAGCTTGAGCTATCAATCGAGCATTGTTTTTGTATTAGAAGAAACAATAGAACAATGTTATTTGTAATTATCATTCATTTGAACTTCAGAAAATCGATTTTCGATAGGCTTCATCATGGTTTTGGTAATTGAATCGAATCGTAACCATCATGTGTGTTTGATATTTGCAGTTCTACTCTGTTGACGACGCTGCCTCCAGCTCTAGATTTCAGTCGTGCTCCACCATCAACAACTCCTCTGGGCCTCCCACTCCTCCATCGCGGTCCGCTCTGACCTCCTCCCTCGAGCTCCTGCTCCGCCCCTGATTTTGTTTTGACCATAATACCCTTCTTAACCACACCATGGTTTGAATAAACCATGGTTATTTTAATTTTTCGACAGTCAATCTGATGGAAGGGCACAACTGATGACGAAGCAAGAAGTAAGGGGCACAACTGATATTACCAAAATGATAGGGGCATAACTGATATTGCGATATCTCGGAGGGGCACAAGTGATAAAATCCCTTAATTATTTATAGATATATTTATAATTATATTACCATGTAGCGTATTATATATCTTTATATTGCTATATATAATATATTATTATTATCATAAATACCTTACACATATTTTAAAATTTTAAAATATATGGAAATTATAAAAATATATAAAAATAAATTAAAAATAAAAACCCACAAAAACCTTTATTCATTGAGTGAATACTATACAAATACACCTATTTTTATTTATTCAATATTTATGTATAAATAATAGTCAGTGCTACAACATTTTGTTTCCTGTATTCGACCCTTACTCAGCTTGTGACTTTACACACATTTATTATAGGGTATAATAAATTTTGACCCACGTATATTCTAGCTTGCTTGATTACATTCTATTATGGGTTAGTTATTGCTTAGTCACTTGGATTTAGCGAAAGGTCATCCACGACTTCGCTCCCGTCTTGTGTGGAGTGTACGCACTTCTCCTGTATTCAAGCGGTTTAATCAAATGGCATTGTTACCGAGGAGACACGCTGTATAGATTGTATTTCTTTATTTCTTCCTTTTTGTTAGTCTGCTTTTCTTTATTTACTAATCTGTCATTTTATTTGATCGTAGATTTGAACTATCTAACCCTCTTTCTTGTTTGACTTTTCTACGAGGGACCATTGATCAAGGGAGGCACTCCTACGAGGCCTGCACAGCCACATGAAGCGGAGTTAGCTTTTCAGCACAAGCCGATAGGAGAGATCGATAAAGAAGACTTGAAGGATTTTTGGACGATAATGTTATTTTATTTTTATTGGTAATTTAAGTAAGAGATATATACATTCATTTGTACTAATTAGACTCTCAGGACACTTCGATACTTCACGAAGTCTACTGCCTGGGTAATTGTTCACCTGGGTGCCTCGTCGGTTCTTCATGGTTTTCTTGCTTTATTTTTTCTTCGTTTCTTTCTTCCTTTTTTCTTTATTTTGTGTTATTGAGACCTAACATAGGATTGTTTATACGATAGACTAAGTCCACATATCGAATATTTTTATGTACATATAGATCTCTATTTGGATTTAGTCAATGAGTAATTGCTTCTTACTCTGACTTAGAGCCATGCATCACAAGAGTTCTCCATACATCACTTGTAGGACCAACAGTTGTGGGCACCGAGGAGCCTCTAAGATTGGATCTTTTGGGTTCTATTTCTGAGTAGTCGCATTGGTTCTTCATGATAATAGAAATTGTTGTATTAGGATGATTTCATGAACTTGCATTTGCATATAGTATAAGTTTTAATTCTGCTTAGCATCCCACATGGAGAGAGCTGGGAAGTGCTATAAGTCCTCTGATTGAGCACACACCATTGATTTCTTGCTTGCATTGTTTTCTCGATCTCTCCCTCTGATTTTAAGCACTAGTATCTAAAAAGAATTGAAATTCCATTAGGCATCATGCATAAAAATATAAAAAAATTGATAACCAAAATAAAATCGGGACGACTAACATTACTCGACTTTAAAATAAACATAAATGGATTCATTAGATTGGGAAGAGCAACTCCCTTTTTGTATGTATATTTTTATCTAGGAATCTAGGATAGGCTCGTACACACTAGGACTTAGAGCCCCCATCCCATGCCTCTTCCTACATGCTCATACAACTGCTTGAAAATCACAACTATAAAATCGAAAAGATAATTGACCAAAATCTTAAGGTCTTCATCATGTCGTTTTGGTGAATTGGAGTTTGCTTGGTGTATTATTTGTGATCTTTGAATCCCAGTGCGTTTATTTCATCTTCAATTTTAATCCTGGACTTATCTTCTTCTTTTCTTCTTTTCATTTCTTGAGTCTGCATAGTGATTATGGGTCATTCTTATCTTCATTATCCAAATCTCATGGATTCATTTCACCCATATCACCCTCGTGTCTACATTCATGGTCTGACTCAAGATGACTCTCTTCTTGAAACAAAATTTTACTCGTTCGGTTTGATATCAACCCTCGCTCGGTAGGAGTCTTCCCTAGACTCTTATCTCGTATATCGTCTCCACCCTTATCGTCTCCCCCAGTGACACCTTCTAGTACCTTAGGCATGATGTGATACTTGAGGAAGCCCGAATTTAGGACAATGATAATATTATTGAGCCAAGTAGACTTGAGGCTGGAGTGATTGTGCTTCCATTAGCGAACTTTGGATCTGATTTGTGTGATGTTATTATTGATGTTTTTGCGATTGCACACCAGGTTGAGGATGTGATCTCTGAATCAATACAAATTTCGGAGGATGAAATCGATGTTGTTTGTTTCTAGTTTCCTATACCGACCCTTGAGTCGAATCTGCACGTCATGTTTCAGGAGCATGATGTACCATCTATGTCAGTGTTGTAGGAGATGGAGTCAGAAACCACATTGTTTGATCCCTCCTACTAGTCGATCTATTTCCCTCTTCCTGACTGTCCTATACCCATTAAGCACATTGCTGATTCTTATACATACTGTGACCCACTCTAGCATATATTGTTTGGTGAGGACTACCATTTTCACATACCCCATCATAGTAGCCTCATCTATCCACTGCACATTCTTTGATTGATGAGTGTGTTCATTTCTTCGAGGATGAGAGTTTAGATGCCAGCATGACCTCACTTTCTATTCATCAGATTGCATTACATCTCGAGGGTTTTCCGCCAATGAATGCAACATTTTCTATGTACTCGATCTCCCCCACTGGATGTGCAACCGGTCTGTCGACTGTAGAGACTGAGTCATCTGATTTCTATGACTCCTTTGAGTCTACTCTTCTCGACGATCCTCGTGAGGATGAGCCATGCTATGAGGTATTCGATGATTTCCTTGATTTTCCGACCATATGTCTATTGAATGCTCATATGCTTAAATAGTCTCATGATCTTTATGTTATGCATATTGATGAGATTATGATTGACGTGGAGGATTCTATCACTGATACATACTTCTCCAAGACTTCCTTGGATTTGATCACTCACTCCATTGCTACAAGCTGATGATTTCTTTTGAACCATCGGACCATGGTTTAGTTTTCGACTCTCTTCTCTCGATGGTATACACCCACTTGATTGCATATATAGATGTTATTTTTTATTTCCTCATTTTTCTCACTGTGAGATAACAAGAAGAGTGCGGCATTCGTCTAACAGATGTTGTCCTGAACCTTGACACAATGTTATCCTAACCTTCGCGTCCAGCTCGGGGTGTAAAACCTAGCGCTCGTTAAGAGACACTTCGACAATCCACACCTCCTGTAGATACATGTTTCATCTTTTGTTTCTTCTTTCCATTGTTTGTCCTACACCCTAGATCTACCATCTGATATATGTGTCTATACTTAGGGCGTACTTTATCCTAAGTATGAGGGCTGTAGACTGAGTTGTTCTTTCTTTATCATGTTTCTTCACACTTGTTGTTGCCTATACTTAGGGATATCTTACCCTAAGTATATGGGGAGCGATGCGTACATTTTCCCATCGTATTTTCTTCTTGTTATTGGTTTCTTGATCTCCTTGCTTGTCTCCTCTCCTGTTGATTTTCTCTGCTATACTTAGGGGTATTTTACCCTTAGTATAGTGGAGACACCTTGAGCTATTAATCTATTTATTCCCATACTCGATCCTCCCTACATGTAGAATATATTCTTCTATACTTAGGATTAATTGATTTTAAGTATAGGGGATACGATTGACTTCTCTTCTCATTCATTTATTTCTTCATTCTTCAATTGTTGTAATATAGACACTTTTATACCTAGTACGAATTATGTCTTCTCTTCTCTCTTTGATTAATGAGGACATTACTCAGGCCAAGTATAGGGGGTCGCATATACGATGTATATACCTTAGCCATAACTTGTAATTTTGTATTTTTAATAATATGATTAATAAAAATTAAAAACATACATTAAAAATCTTTTTATATATTGATTAATAAACTAGGTTAAAAATATTTTGCAAAATATTTGGAAAATAGTTGGATTTTTAAAAAAAATCTTTTTAAAACTATTTGAAAAATATTTTGTAAAATATTTGCAACCTTTTGTAAAAATTTCGTTTCTTTATGTGAATAAAATGTTTTGAAAATCATTTGCAAATATTTGGAAAATTATTGCAAAAATAATTTGAAAAATCTATACATAATGTTTGAAAAATCTTTACAAAATGATTTTCAGAGTAAATGTTTGCAAAAATTATTTGTCAAATCATTATTTTCAAATAAGTTTTCAAAATGTTTGTAAAAATCTTTTCAAATTATTTTCAAAACCTTGTACATAATCCAAACAAATAATACTCTTTACAAACTTGTAAATACCTTGTGTAAATCCTTCACCTTAACTTTTGTAAATAAAAAATGCACTCCCATGTAAATATATGTATATAATTATTTGCCGAACTTTTTATTTTTGAAAAATCACTAAAATTTTGCAAAATAAAAAATCCATGAAAACTAAAAAAAATCAAAAACTACATAAAAATTTCAAAGATAGAAAATTACTTTACAAAAATATTTTCCTACATTTGCATTTTTCGGATTGATGTTGATAATTGAATGAGTCTAAGTAAAATTCGAATATTGGAGCTTGGTTGAACCTTAATCCACTTAATCACAAGAACCTTATAGGAACTAGAATTGAGGCACTCCGGGTCTACTAGAGTTAATTCTTTGATACCACGAGACTTTGTTCAGTGTCATCTTAACTGCTTAAGTAGATGATTTCAGAACACACGCATGAATCTTGTCGACAGTGACTTTGCTTGCATACATGCAGCTTACACTTTGCTCACCTCAGTTGAAGTGGTAGAGGGTGGGATTTGCCAGCATGAGATACAAGCAGTGGAAACATCAGAAAACACATTTCTGTGGTCATTATACCCCAACCTGATCCAGTGGCGACAAGGTCAAATGACAGAATGTTGTGGGTTGCAATAAAGCTTCAAAAGAGGGGTAGTCTACTGGTTCAATAGGAAAGTCCTTCTGTAAATTCTATTGTATCTAATATTTAAAAATGCAAAAATAAAAAAATCCAAAAAAAAGATGGTCAAAGGTTAAAGAAAAATCAATTCCTGTCGAAGTATGTACACATTTGTATAGTCAGTAAGCAAGCTTGAGCTTCAAAGTTAAATGTATGTGAGCCTGCATCCTATGATAAGTAGCTACATTGGCTACCATCATTCTCTTCTCTGCCTCCTATTCTTGAGCAGGTTGTACTTGAACTAAGAAGGGAATACCCTACTTCTAAAGAAAAGAGTTTTTAGATCGGAGAATTAGGGTCACCATGTTGGAGAAGACTGACTTTTACCGCTTTAGCCGAGGAGAGCGACATGTCATTTACATTGTACAAGATAAATTCATAATCATAAGGGTTTGCATATGAGCTGACTTATTCTGACCTGATTGAAGGAGATTTGGATAGATTTTTATGCCTTTCAGAGGCTGTTGTGTTTCAAGTCATGTTCTCAATATGGTTCCGATCAAACTAACAATCCAAAGGTCCGACTGAGCCCAAACTTTGATTTTATGAGGACAAGTTTAAGAGTTAAAATCAATCCAATTTATTTATTTTTCGTTTCTTTATTTTATTTTCCGCACTTATTGCATAAGTGTTTACCAGGGACTAGCAAAGGCAAGTATATAGTGTGATGAATCTCCATTTCATCATCTTTATTCTTTCATTTTTGCCTATAAACCCTATCTACATGCATGTGTATATCATTAATATGTGAAAATAAACACTTTGTAAAATGTACAAAATATTGTATAAATTACTATATAAATATTGTAACTATTGTCAAAATAACATAATAAAGAAAAGAAAAGAAAATGAATGAGGTGTCAATGAGACTGAATGACAGTAGCCCCCGAAAATCAACCATCATAATGATTTAGTCGACAAGGAATAAAGTAGGGGGAGATAGGGCATATGGATTGTACAAAAATCACATCAAAAGCCTCATTTTTAATTCATTAATAATCATTTTTTAGCAAACATTTTCTAAAACTAATTTTGTTCCTCAAATTAATAAACCTTGTACGTAAAACTTGTAGTGAAAAACATAAATAAAAATACAAAATTGGTTCCCTAAAAATAATACACAGTGTACATTTTACACTCAAAATGAAATTCCAAAATCCCAACTTCACATACCGATATCTTCTCCATACAAACTCAAATTGTATCAAAATCATATTTAATTGTATATAACTTTTAATAAGCTATTTTATGATGGTGTTTTTTTTTAAATTTAGAGTTGAGATGCAAATGTTAGATTTTGGACCCTATTGTCTACTATACGTGAATAAAATATTCAATTTATTTATTCTTAATATTTTTTGTTATTTTATATTTTTATAAATTTTTAAATATTAATTATAATATATGTGCATATTTAGAATAAAAGAAACCATAAAAATACACTAAAATAAACTAGTCTACTAAAATACATAGATGGATTACCTACATATATATATATATAAAATAAATATACACATTTATTTAAGTATACAAATAACTTCAGAAAAATAAAATAAAAATATATTTATGTAAAAATAATTAAGATAAAAAAATATAAATTATGTGCATAAAATAATAAAATCTAAAATACAAAATAAAAGTGAAGTATACAATATATAATTAAATATACATATAATTATACATGTAATTATTAGCATCTAACTAATTACCTTGTAAAATTAAATAAAAATCAAAATAAAATAATATGAAAAATAAGAAACATACTTTATGTTTTGACCTAAAAATAATTTAATCATTTACTGTTTTAAGTTTAATTAATAAAGATTTTTCTACCTGAATTTTTCTGTTAGTTCATGTGGACCAACTAAAGGGCTTGCTTGGTTGACCTGAGTCAATTCTTCGACCCAAGCCACCTACCATTATTAGGGTGGGAAGGCCCCTGTGTTCTCCCCTTTTTCCTGGGTGACTAATCACTCATTTCGATCTGGTCTTTCATGAAAAACAACCTTTGATCGAATCAAATACCCGCATAACCCTTAAATCCCGTGTACATTCCTCCAATCTTCTAAAAATAATCAGTCATAAACGCTCATCCTCCTTTTTTTATAAACAATCTTCCTCCTCCTTGCTCATTTTGATCCCTTTTCGAGTCATGAATACCCTTTCCGTTTGTGTATATGTTCCCAATGATAGGTAGAGTATCCCAAGGTGCCAGGCGCAACAAGGAGGAGAGGAGGTGATCCATGACGGTGCTCCACCGTTGTCCTACTCCTTGGCATCAAACCTAAGTTTGAGTTGCGTAATTTTATATTTCGTACATAGATTTCTTTGCCACCTTTCATTTTCTACATTTAGTTTCACGTTTAGTTATTAATTTTAGTCTTAGGTCAAATTTCGTCATTCACCGGAGCTGCTAGGGCTCTTGCCAGTTCACTGTGATTCAACCAGTCCCACTACGCCCAACCATCCCATCTTTTTCCTGCTCCACTTCTCCATCTTTTCATCCATCAGATCACCTCGATTCTTCTTGGATCGAGGCATCGATTCTCCCTCCGACACCTTCATCGGAGCACCTAAGCCTTCCCCCATCTCACCTAATCCCATTAATAAATGGCCAGGCCTGATTGCTCGTACCTTCCAAGGCTTTCCATTTAAGTTGCAGGTCTGGAGGTCCCTATATGAGGGCTATATGAAGCATTTGAGCATGCCCATGTAATAATGTACACCATAGCTCCACTGTAGAGTTGGGGAGCCCTTTGAGACATCGAGTCGTAGCGGAACATTGAGACTAAGATCCTGAATACTAGAGCAATGAGAAATAAGGTCTAAGGCATGAGATGCGTTGATTCAAAGTAAGGGACACTCGATGTTCTACCGAGTTATTCCAAGCTATTTTCTAGTCATTGGATTAAGAAAAACCACCAGATCGGGCATGTGACGTTGGATTGAAGTACCCTCCACCGTCGATCTTCACTAGAAGATCTTGTCCCATTCATTCAACACGAGCGGTCATCGCGCAATCATGATGCCCCATGTATCCAAGTGAATCAACCTGCACCATTGGATTTCCTTTAGGGGGTAAATCTCACATATACCCCGACCTTTTATTGCATTTTCATTGAATATTGTAAATAATAAAATTGTTTAACATTTTATGTAATTTTTGCCATATGGCCCATGGACTTGTTGCATATTATATCTAGATCCTTGCCAGCTCAGCTCATGCGGGCCACCATGTCAACTGGATATTTTGCATACAAAGCCTTGCTCTTTTTGTAATTTTGTTTAATTTATGAAATGTTAATTTCAGCTATAAACTTTTAGATAATTTGAATATTCATCCTTGCCTTTTATTATAGTTGTAAATATGCCCCTACCAAGCATGCGTAATATATATAGGAAAATTTGCACCCGCACCCCTGAATTTTGTATTTTTATTATTAAATGTATTTTAACTTATTACTAACTGCTAATGGGTCCTTACCTCTGTTGTATTTTATTTTATGCTTCTTTTTAATAAAGATAGCTCCTATGTGGTTTTTATTTACAAAAAGTTATGTAGATGCCTACAATGATACACCTCCAAGTCACATTTGAATTTTTACATTTTGAGACATTTATTATTTATTAAAAATCAAAAACTAGCTATTTATTTACTATCTAAACTGAAAAATATCAAAAAATATGAAAACATCTTTAAAAATTCCAAAAAATAGTAGTAGTTTATTATTGTAATTCGTACCCCAGACCAAAATCTCTAAAATAGAAAAAGAAAATCATAAGAAATCAAAATCTCCAAAACTCTTATAAAAAATTCTTCCAAAACAGCAAAATAATTCTTTATGTTCGATATTTTTATTTATACATATTGGTATATATTAAAAATAGTTTTGAGAATTTTTTGAACCCATTTAGTATTTTTAAATCTCATAACAATTCAACCTATTTATCTAATCCCAAATTTTGTGTATTTTGGACATTAAAAATACCTAAAAATTAGCAAAAATCTGAAAAATAACAAAAATAGTAGAAAAATATAAAGAAACATAGAGATATTTTATCAATTTTATTTATTTCTAGCCATATTTATAATTATATTACCTTAAAGTGTATTATATGTCTATACATAGTTATATATTATTATTAATTATCATGAATACCTGACACATATTTTAAAACCTAAAAAATATGAAAATTATAAAATATATATAATTAAAAATAAAAAACCCACAAAACCTTAATTCATTGAGTGGATACTGTATAAATACACCCATTACTATTTATTCATTATTTATTTATAAATAATAATCGATGTTACCATATTTTGCTTCATGCGTTCGACCCCTACTCTACTTGTCACTTTACACACATTTATTGTAGGTTATAATAAATTTTGATCCACATCTATACTAGCTTGCTTGATTACATTCTATTGTGGGTTGATTGTTGCTTAATCACTTGGATTTAGCAAGAAGTCAGCTCAACGACTTCGTTCCTGCCTTGTGCGGAGAGTACGACCTTCTCCTTTGTTCAAATGGGTTAATCACCTGCATCACCATATGGAGATGCTGCTCCACTTGGGGAACCCCACATAAAGGACCTCCTCCAATTGGAGAACCTCTGCTGTCAGTTCCTCTGCACCTCCACTAGAAGGCTTTGATCATCTGCCTTGGGTCTTTTTATTGCTCTAAGGCGCATGAGGCGACACAACTCCTCCACTAGGATCCCCGAAATATTTTATCATGCTTTTACTAGCCACATTCTACTGCTACATAGACCCAAGAAACATCTAAAATGATGATTTAAATCACTTCTATACTTGATTAAGACGCCATATAATTTTTAGGTCATTTTTCTTGATTTGCACGATCACCATGAAATCTACCGAGATCAAGCTCTTGTACCTGATTTCTTTTGTGATGGTACATGACACTTCTATCAAGTTTAAAGGCTTCGAATGTGATGTGATGTGATCTCGATCCTTCAAAGTTTTCATTGGTGATTAGCGCAAGAACTATGTTCTTATCAAGGATCCACCCAAGAGACGGACAAGGACTACGATACATGGTATATTAACAATTGCCAGGTTATTATTTGGATAACCAAAAATATTGATCTAAATATTGCGTCAAATCTTCTCTACAAGGGATCTACGCAGGTAATGTGAGAGAATCTTGAGCATACCTATTCCCAAAAGACAATAAAGTCATGGATCTCAGATATATTCATACGGATCTAATATTCTACTCATGGAGATTCTAGTTTTGAGTACTATATGCTTCTCACAAACTTGTTTGAGGAGCTCGTCATTTTTCAGCCACCTTATTATGATAAGAAAATAGGAGAACATGCTAAAAGATAGGTATATCAATTTCTTTCTAGACTACATCCATGATACAAGCTTATGAAGGACCAATTTCTAACAGCTGATATACTACCCACTATTAAGACCATCTTTTGTTGTCTGCAGGAGCTTGAATCACCTGTAGAGCATCCTCCCACTATTCCATCTGCGGAGACTACATCTCATTATGCATCGTATGGGAGCAAAGGATGACAGAATTATCATGGAGGATGAGGTTGTGACTTTGGATGTGGTCGTGACTTTGGTCACGGAAGTGGATGTGATCCTACTACTGCTTGTTATTTAGCATGCATGCACTATGGACGTTGGAATAATCCATTTGAATGTTGCTTGGAGAAGTTTGCCATACAACCAAATACCAACAATGTCTATGAGATAACTTTGTATGGGGCATCCTATGATATTTCGTATGGGGCATCCTATGATACTGATGAGGTCACATGCGATCAGCCTTTTGGTGATGCACAAACACCCTTTATGGCTTCTGATAATATCCGTCTGAGGCAGCTACTGTAGAAATCCTCAACTAGTGGCAATATTACTTATGCTCCCACTGCTAATTTGGCTACTACCTCATGTACAATAACCAACTTTGTCTATGTCTCCAACCTTGCTTGGATTATTGATTCAAGAGCATCTACACATGTGATGGGAGAAGGTAGTTTACTTACCTTCTCACAACCATATTCCTCTGTGAAAACTGTTTAGGTTGCCAATGGGGCTCATTCTCCTGATCTAGTTGTTGGCATTGTAGAGTTTCCCTCCAAACTCTGACTGATTGGAGTCCATTGTGCTTATGCTTTCCTGCTCAATTTATTATATGTTCAGAAGCAATGTACTGAGCTTAACTGTAGGGTTATTTTTGATGAGTTCTGTTGGTATTTTTAGGACATACGGACGAGGCAGGTTTTTGGTCGGAGATATGAGAAGAACAACCTCTATTCATAACTGTATTTAATAACAACAATGTACATTTTTTATTTGATATTAACTCATGATCTTGCCTGACCTGGTTGACCCAATCATGATATTGGAGGATGGGGCCTTTTATCGATAAAGTCCTACTCCTGAATTTCATCCTTCCCCTTCTAGAAGGCCTCACTGGAATGAGCATAAGCGAAGTCAACCCGGCCTCCCCTTCGACCGACATCCCATTTGATTCTAGTTTTGTTGATGCCACATCTATCTTCGAAGATCCTCTTCTTTGGAACCTTCATATTGGACATCCTTCTTCCAAGGCAATCTCCATGATGTTCTGTGAACTCTCTAAACTCAAGACTTTTTGAGTGCAAGGCATGTCGGTTGGGAAATGTCATCAAGCGTCTTTTCTTGCATGTGGTAAACCTCATTGTGAAGTACATTTATCTTTAGTCCATTGCGACATATGAGGATCTTGTCTGATCCGTACTCTGAGTGGACTAAAGTATTTTGTTGTTTTTGTTGATGATTCCAATTGATCCTCTTGGGCCTATTTGTTAAAGGAACGTTCAGAGATTAATAATATGGATTTTTATCAGTTGTGTCCCAAGATATTGCAATATCAGTTATGCCCCTCCCTTTTCAGAATATCAGTTGTGCCCCTACCTTCTTGCAAAATTCATAATTCATACATGTTGTAATATCAATTATGCCCCTACTTTACCTTAATAGGAGGGTAGAACTGTGAATTTTGCAAGAAAGTAGGGGCACAACTGATATTATAAAAAAGGAAGGGGCATAATTGATATTGCAATATATCAAAGGGGCACAATTGATAATAACCCTAATAATATTGTTAAGAGTTTCTTTCAATATATCAAAAATATTTTATCCACTAGTATTCAAATACTTCACTCCAATAATGTTTGAAATTCACTCAATATGATTTGACAACCTTCTTTGCTTCCCACGATACCATCCATCAAAGCTCATTTCTGTATACTGATGAAGCCACATTTCATCATCTTTATTCTATCATTCTGGCATCAAAAACCCTAGTAAATGCGTGTAAATAACATTAAATCCATCATCTTAGCATTCATGCATGTGCATCCAAATAGTGTATAAAATACTGTATTTAAAGCCAAAATTATAGAATAAATAAAAGAAAAGAAAAAGAATAAAATATTGTAAATATTTTATGACCCGAAACCCCGAGACCTAGGCATCTAGATGAATAGGTCGACAAGGAATAAAGTAGGGGGAGATATGTGTCAAATACAATAAAAAACCCTTGATTTAAGTCATTCTTTATTCATTTTGGGACCTATTTTTGCTTCCACATTTTATACCCCAAATAAAGAAACTTTCCACGAAAGTTGTAGATAATTAAATGAATAAAAATAAAAAAATTGATTTCACTGAAAAATAATGTACAGATAAAAAGTTATGGTCTGAATTAGACTCCAAAACTCTAACTTCCCAGACCTGTATCTTACAAATAAAAACTCGAAATGTATCAATCTCAACTTTAATTGTATATAGCATAAAATAATTTATTTAATGGAGGAGGTTTCGTATTTTTCGGAGTTACGGTTTGAAAGTTGAGTTTTGGACCCTTGTAGTATACTAGTACAGATTAAAATATTCAATTTATTATTTATTCATTATTTTTGTAATTTTATATTTTTATAATTTTGTAAATATTACTTATAATATATTTGTGCATTAAAATCAGAATAAAAGTACAAAAGAAATGCAAAATAAAATACTTGTATATTCTATACATAGGTATTATACCTATACTTATACCTGTATACTACTTACTTTTATTTTATTAAGTGTACAAAATACCTCAGAAAAATACAACAAAAATACATTTAAGTGTATAAAAGTATTCTATAATTTTATAAAATACTAAATAAAAATAATAAAATTAAATACAACAAATAAAAATAAAAGAGTAAAACGTATAGATATTATACCTATAAAGGGTATAAAAGTAAACTTATAAAAATATATCTCATAAAAATAATTAAAAATCAGAATAAAATACTACATAAAATAATAAATATTTTTATTTACTAAACAAAATTTAATTCAGCTGTTTTCTATTTTTAATCGAATTAATAAAACTATTTTCTAGGGTTTTCCTAGTTGGTCCATGTGGACCAACCAGGTGCAAACCCTAGTTGACCCCGGTCAACTAGGTGTCCTAGCCCCCTGTAGCCTCTGCCAGCATCATTTTTGACCCACGTTTGCAGATTTCTCGAGGCCAAGTCTTTCATCTTTTGGTCTTGCTTCCTTCTGCAACATTGTTCCTCGTTCATCCCTCATACTCGCCCAGATGTTTACCTGGGATGTCGTGCATCGATTCAAACCGCTACGCCTCGATCTTCCCCCATGTCCGTCAACCCTACTTACGCGAACTTTGAATTTAGATTCAATTTTGAACCCCATTTGTCTGGTCCTTCATCCCCATTCATCCCCCCTTGACTCCCTGGAGGTTACAGCTCCAGTTTGGATCCCTCGAGGTGGCGGAGAAGCGAGGATTTTGGGCGTTCCACCCCACCTCCGGTTACCTTCCCGTTGAGGTACACTCTCCCTCGCCCTTCCTAGGCTTGAGGCTGTTATTTTCCTCTTTTTCATCCTCGTTTCATTCTTTGTAGTCCTAGGATCTCTTAGGTACCCTTATATTGGCCAATCATCCATCGATTCGCTAAATCGATTCCCTCGCCGGAGCTTGCTCCGACCGAGTTTCCACATCGCCATTCACCCCTTTCTTGAGAGCCACAAGAGGTCGAGGCATTTTGCCCTCGACCTCTTTAACATTTCCTGCAGGTATTTGGAGCGCGACGAGCACCTGGGGTCGATTTTGACCTCACCGGAGATACCTGGGCCCCTCCTCCTTCTCCGACTTCGCGGAGGAGACCTGGTGTCCCTCGCTGCGTTTTGAGACCCCAGGCGTAGAGAGGAACCTAGCAGGAGCAGCTGGAGCCATTTTGGAGCGTAAAAGCATGTCGGAGAGAGGCGCTACCACCGGAGGAAGGTCGCCATGGCGGACCTTCTTTCCTGTTCTTTCACCACCCGCCTCTGCCATCCGATCAGGAACCAAGGCCCAGATGCAGCAGCAGCCGTTCGATCCCTTGCTCCATCAACCGTCGATCTCACTTTGATGATCTGATCTCAGTCGCTGCAGCTGAACCCTCATCATGCGTCGAGGGCGCGCCACGCGTCAAGTGGACGTTCACAACCGTCCGATCCCTCCCAGGCGTGGGTAATTTTGCTTCACACCCCGTCGAGTTTTGTATTTTATATTAAGCACTTAAACTTTCGTCAGCTGTTGAATATTTTGGTGACATTTGCATTTACACCCTCGCCCCTTTTGTAGTATTGCGTTCACGTCCTCGCCACGTCACCTCACGTGACCAGTTCACGTGAGGTGCGGGCATTTTACAGGGACACCCCCAAGGTTAGGGTATTTCATTTTGACCCAAGAAATTCCAGAGATAGTGTAATATTTTTGTTTATTTTGCACCTTGACCCCTATCTTTTTGGGAATTGCAGAACAGTCCTACCAGGTACGCGTGCTTCTGCACGTGGACTTGGGATTTTTGTAATTGTACCCCTGCGGGTTCTGAGATTGTTATTTAGTCCATTAATTCGCATAATTAGTGTAATATTTTGTGGACAATTGCAAGTTTGCCCCTAGATATTTTGATATTTGCACTTATACCCCAGTCAGGCCTTGGATTTTTGCTTGCTTTCTTTATTTAATTAGCGCATCATTTTAACTCGAAAAATTCTCAAAACAATAGCATAGGCTCCTGTGTGCTTGCTTATTCACGCCATATTTTTGCAATGCATTTTTGTTGCATTTTCATATTTATTAAAAATAAAAAATATGCATTTCTCCTACTGTTTGCATTAGAAAATCCATAAAAATTATAAAAACGTTTTGAAAAATTCCAAAAAAATATATTTTGTGTATTTTATCATCTTAGTGTCAGTCCAAAAACCACTAAAAATTTCAAAACCAAAACCTTAAAAATTTGAAAACCTCTAAATACTTCATAAAAATCTAAAAAATCATAGAAAACTCCAAAAAATGAAAACTCAGGTTCTGTAGTTTCCCCATTTTGTTGCCTTTATTTTAAAATTAATTTGGGAAAATTTTGTTATTGTTTGATATTTTTCATTGCCATTTTAATTTCGGCCAGCCTTGTTGTTCACTGTTTTCTTATATTTTGATTTTTTAAAAAAAGACCAAAAACATTTAGAAAAATCCCTAAAAATCACAAAAACATCTTAAAAATATAAAAAGACCAAAAAGATTTTATTTCCTGAATTTTGAGTATTTTGACATATTTTTATAAATACATTATACTCTTTTTCTCTTATATATACATTCTATTATTAAAAAAAGAGAAAATATAAAAATATAAAAGATAAAAAGAAAAATACAAAATCAGTAAAAAGAAAACCAAAATACAAAATTAAAAATAAAAAAGAAATATATATATATATAATTAAAACCCACAAAACATTTGCCTTGCATAGTGTAGACAATCACATCACATTCACACACACACACACACACACACTTGTTGATCTATCCTGCCTTGCTCCCTGTGTTCGAACTCTCTGCATACTTGCTTCTAAACATCTTTTATGTAGAGTTAAAAATAAATTTTAACTTCACATTTGTTTGTCGTTTCTTGATATCTATATTGTGGGTTATTTGTTGACTTTAGTTGAGATTTTGCGTGGTCAACGCTTTGACTGAGTTCCCGCTTTGTGTGGAACTTAAGACCACTGAATCTTGGCTAAATCAAATGGCGTCGTTGCGGGGAGCAACAACGTATAGATTACATTTTTGACTGATTGTGATTGCTTGTTTACATCATTGCTAGTTTTGTCTCTCTTGTTTTTGATATATATTGTTGAGCTTTCTAACCATCTTTTCTTGTCTTCTTGCGAGGGACCGTGGAGCGAGGTCGATCGCCTAGGGGATCCGGTGCAACCTTGGGAAGCGGAGTCAGTTTTCTTAGCCTTGCCGACTGGAGAGAGCAGGAGGAGTGAGAGAGAGATTAGTTAGATAGCTTTTATTTTCTTTGGTGAGAGAGAGAGACCATTTAATTTGTAATAATACAGGTATAGGAACACTCAGGACACTTGGGCCCAATTCCCAAGTGTTTGTTCACTTGGGGGCTCACCGCGGTTTTTGATGTGTTTTCACCGCTGTCATTTTCCAGTTTTGTTTTATTTTCCCTTTTGTGGAATGAGCCCTTAGATTTTAGGCATTGCTTGATCGATTAGATTAGGTCCAAATACCCTAATAACCATTGCATGTACCTATAGTGCATATTTGGACTTAGTTTAATTAAACAGTTAATCATCACCTTCGATCCGCCGCGCCGCGAGCCCACCCCATCAAGCGCTACTCCTGAACTCGATTTGTCGAGAAGAGGAGGGGTGAGTCTAGACAGGACTCTTTGGATTGAGGATTGGTGATTGACTTGAGGTTCTTCACGTTAGCAATTGCTTGCTTAGGACGATTTCCTTATGCATATCGGCATGTAGTGTAGGTTTATAAATTCCTGTTTTGCATCCCGCATGGAGAGAGCTGGGAGTCACTGTAAGTCTTCTATCTTTGAATTCATCATTTAGGCACTAAGGTGAGATTTCCATCTTAGTGCCACTTGCATTGGCTTTTCCGACTCTATTCTCCCTCTGTTTTTGGATCAAATAGGAATAAAGAAAAAACAAAAACGTTAGGCGCTTGTTTGAATTGACTCAAAAGAAGCGATAACACCAAAAAAATTAAAAAAAGGACTGCTAAAGAAAACTTGACCTAAAGAAAACTTGTAATTGGATTCATTGCTTGGGGAGAGTAACACCCTCACTTGTATTCATGTTGCATGGGAAGGTCTCCTTCCAAGTGAGAGAGCGGCTTCGTAAGGATTAGAGCCAAAAACCCAATCTGTGGCTGCCTTGTGTATCGCCTGGATTTCCAAAGTATTGGCGCTTCTATCGTACGTGGATGAGTAGGGCTTGGTCAACATTGGTGACTCTCTATTGTGTAGAGCATCGACCTTGTCCGAAGTATCGAGCCTAGGCCACGCCTTCACGGGGGTGTCTGTCTCATCGTCTCGCGTTCGAGTAGGTTCTTTCACGCTCACGAGTGATTCCGTTGCGAGCGAGTTCCGAAGTATCGGTTTCGCCTATTGGCTTACTTTCTAAATTTCTTTGGCTGAGTAGGGATCCAGGAAGGGTTACAAGGACCTTAAAAAGTGCAAACTACATGTTACACAGGAGGAGGACAAGTACGGGATACTCTTCCGGCAGTACTCTCTCTCCTTTAGGCGTAGCGCTCTAAGGACTCCTTGAAAGATAACTTCCTGAATTCAAGCTAAAAGTTACAAAGATAAAAGCCGAACCCTTACGGCTTTACGCGTTGAGTTGGTGAATCCCCTTGTTTTGTGTTTGATTGCTAGTCGATTTTAGGTCAAGATCAAAAACACCGCACAATCGTGCGCAATTTTACTCCTTCTTCTTCTTCACCTTGCTCTTCTCAATAATCAAGATGATGGGATGGAGATCTCTTAGGCCGACCTTGTCGGCACCGCTTTCCAACACTCCTCCCTATTCATCTAGGACAACCTCGGAGAGTCCGCTCTCCGAGCCTGAGTTTACTTCCACCCTGTTCCCCCTCGACCACCCTTCTCATTCTCCTTCCATCAGTCTAAGAGTTTCAGAATTTAGTGCATCACAGAGCTTAGAGCATTTGACGGCACCTGAGATGGGTTCTTTTGCCTTTTCAGAGAACCCAGCCATGGCAGATAGAGGAGATCACCAGGATGAGCAGGAGCAACCTCAATTTCTATTTGATCAAGCTGCCATCAACAATTCACTTCTAGCATCCTTGGAGACCATGCTGAGACAAATCAGAGACCAAGGAGCATTTATGGGTGATGTGATGCGAGAGCTGGCACAGATGAGAGCAGATTGAGAGAACAGAGCCGCAGGTGGTGGAGGAGATATACCCGTTGCAGAAGGAGGAGATCCAGAAGCTGAGAGACCACCACAGACGATCATAAGGGAATTGCACAATCCTGCTGCATCCCTCACTCACCGATGGATCCGACTCCCTCCGATCCATGGAGACTTCGAGCTTCTCCCGCATACCATTCAACTATTGCCCAAATTTCACGGGCTGCCGACCGAAGAGCCACACCTCCATCTACAAGAACTCGAGATGATCTCCAGCACAATTCATGATAGGCTGATGACCGAGGATACTATCAAGATGATAACCTTCCCCTTATCTTTGGTTGACAGAGCCGCATACTGGCTCAAACATTTGGGGAGGTTCATCGACACTTGGGCAGATCTCCGGACCGCATACTTGAAGAAGTACTACCCTCTCGGCCGGACGAATGCAGCACGAGCCATGATCAGCAACTTTACCATGATCCCTAATGAAAAATTCCATGAAGCCTGGGATCGATTCAGAGAGCTCATTGACCGGTGTCCACACCATGACATTTCAAAGCCCAACTTAGTCCAAAGTTTCTTCTGTGGGCTGACACCGGAGCTGCAGGGGCTTATAAATTCCTCTTGTGGAGGATCATACTTTTCCAAGGGTGAAGACGGCGTTTGGGCCATCTATGAAGGCATGGCAGAAAACTCAACTGTGATGACCCAAGCCAGAGTCTACACACAGCAAAAGCCACCCCAAGGAGCAGGATCATTCCAGATGATCGCCTGCATTGATATCGGTCCCCACACTCCATCGGTAGCCGTAGCCCAAGTCGAATCCGCCGCAGCCGACATGGGAATCATCAGTGAGAAGTTGGACCGCATGGAAATCCTCGAGAAGAAGCAGAACCAAGGTCTTGCCCAGATGGACCTTCTTACCAAAACCATGAGTGACCTGAAGACTCAAATTCTCTGCATTTAGGAGGCACAAGCATACACTCAGCAGCCTCCCAGGTCACGGGCTGGTCCGAGCAGTAGCAGCTCTACCCAACCCTCTGCCTTATACCGCCAGGTCAACCACATCCAGGCAGAGCCGGTTCCGCAGCTACCGTACTACCCATCGCAGCCATCATCTAAGGACACTCAGATGGTGGTCTATCAGCCGGATCAGCCACTGACAGTTCTTCCCCCACCATCCTTCGAGGAGGACCCATTGATGGAAGTCAATGGGGGTTTGGTACGACCGGTACCCGCAGCCCGGGATTCATCACGATCACCCCGGATTTCATTGGGGCAATGGTGGATCCTCATCCCAACAGCAGTCTTCGGCTCAAGGACAACAGAACAGCCAGTCACAGCAGCAGCAGCCCTAGTATGCCCAGCAGCAGAACCAGTATGGTCCTCATCCTGCCTATCAGGGACAACAATGGAGGCAGCGTCCGCAGCCTCATCACTCATATCTCCAGCCTCGTGAGCATTTCTCCTCCCAGCAACAACCTCATTTCCAGCAGGGGAATACATCTGGGTCTCAGGCACTTGCCTTTGAGAACCCAGCATTAGATGACCTCGCCCGAATACTCTCTGAACATCGGGAATCCTACCGACGAGACATGGATGAGTTCCGGCAGGAGGTGAGGGATTTGATCAAGGGCAAAGCCGCCATACAAGCTCAAATTGAACCAAACCCGAACAGTCTGAAAAGAAAGTCTGAGCAGGTACAGTTCACAGAGGATACCTCTCCTAGTAATTATTTGAGTGACATGTCTTCTTCTTTGTACGATGCTGATTTTGTGACTACTAGGAGCGGTAGGATGCCAGCCAGCGGTGCCTCATCTGAGCGACAACAACATGAAGAATCCAGAGCACCAGATGAGTAGAGTACCGATGCTGATGCCACTGATGATGATGTTGATGACGGTGGTGTTGAAGCCACCAAGGATGGAGATCCCGACGACGGTACTGAGGATGTCGTGATACCTGATGCAGACGGTGGTGCTGAAGCCACCATTTTTGATGTAGAGACAGAGCGCGGTGTTGATGCCGCGAAGTCAGGTGCCGGTGGTGTGACTGAGGCCAACACTTCTACTTTTGTTGAGCTCCCTTCTACTGTGTTGCTACCTTTTGTATCTGTGGACTGTGGTAACAAGAAAAAGAACAAAAATATGAATAAAAGAAAGGTTTCTGTTCACACTTCATATCCATATGTGTTGCATGATGATCATTGTATGGATTCTATCCCTTCACAGGCTCAGGAACCGATTCCTAGTCCTCCAGCTAAGGAGGCCCCTACCATCCCCTTCTTGAAGCACTCAGCTTATCGAAGGGGAATAAACGAGAAAATCCAAAAAAAGACCAACAGGTAGAGTTCAACAATCAGATGATTGATCGATTCCACATTTAGCTGACTCTACAAGAAGCACTTGAGCACATCCCCCCATTCAAAAAGAACTTGAAAGAGAAGACTACCGTCTGCAGGAAGAGGCAGAACCACAGAGATCAGATTCATGTTCTACTCATTCCACTTGCTGTACCATTCAGAACAAACTGCCAGCCAAGAGACCCGATGCAGGAGCTCCCTATGTCAGATGCGAGATTCAGGAGCAGTTGTACTCTATAGACAGCGGCTCTTCGATTAACCTTCTTCCGACAGCTGTACTCGACCGATTCGAGTTTGGTCCTCTTCTTTGGAGCAGGACAGTCCTTCAGTTTGCTGTCAGGTCGACTAAGAGGCAGAAGGGGTTATTGAAAGACGTGGTCGTTACCATTCAGGGCCTGAAATTCCCCGTGGACTTTGTTGTCTTGGACATGGAGATCCCTGAGTCGGTAACCGATGCCCCCATCATACTTGGACATCCGTTCTTGGCCACAGCCGAGGCGGTGATCGATCATGATAGTGGGAAGGTATGTTTTCGCGTAGAGGGCGAAACCATACAAATAGAGAGGATCGAGGAAACCAAAGCGAGAGAATTAGAATGCTCAGAGTAGTCCAGCGAAGCCGCGCAGATGATAGAGGACGAGCTAGACATCCACCAGGAATGTGACTTTGTGATGACAGATGATGATCCACCAGGAATGTGACTTTGTGATGACAGATCATGATCCACCAGGAATGTGACTTTGTGATGAGCTAGACATCCCGTGGCACAGACCCTCACCTTGCATACAGATTCACCATCTTTAAAGCTTATGGCAGTCGAGAGCCTGGAGAGCACACCCCTGGATGAGGATACATTTGAGGCTGACAGTGTCGGGACGAATGGTGATGATTTTCAGTCTTGTTCATCTAGATCAGACCCCTCAGATTCAGACATTGATTGGGTTGATTTTGATGATTATTTGCCTTGTCTGATTCCATCCGAGACGACAGCTAGGATGGAGTACGAGCCAGTGCAGTTTATTGATGATTCAACAGGCTCCCCTTCATCGGATATTCATACAGAGCGAGAGTTCTCACATGCAGACCTGGTCGCCTTCACACAGACATATCAAAAGCCAGATCTGCCACCTCCCAATTGTCCAGAACTGAAACCTCTGCCGCAGTCAGTGAAGTATAGATTCCTTGCGGGTGAGCCAGATATGCACCCAGTCATTATCTCAGCAGGTTTGACTGGAGAACAAGAATCTCGTCTGATGGAGGTTCTTGAAAGAAACCACAAGGCGATAGGATGGAGTATAGCTGATCTCCAGGGGATTAGTCCGGCTCTGTGCTCCCACCATATCTATCTTGAGGAGGACGCTAGGCCATCGCGTGAGTTCCAGCGACGGCTGAACCCGAACCTTCGAGATGTGGTCATGAAGGATATATCAAAGTGGTTGAGCGCCGATTTTATCTACCCCATCTCCGACTCTAAGTGGATTAGTCCATTACATGTGGTGCCCGAGAAGACGGGTATTACTATAGTTGTGAATGAGTCTGGAGAGGAGATAGCTACCGGGTACCAACTTCTTGGAGGTCTGTGTGGACTACAGACGATTGAATCAGGCCACTGATGAATCTGCGATTCGTCATCTTTATTCATTTATTTTAGCTTAAAATCCCTTATAAAACACCTACATATAACGCTAACTCCATATTCTTACTAACTTGCATTTGTGTGCAAATATTGTACATTTCTTACTAATTTTAACCTAAAATGAAAAATAAAGAAAGAAAGGAAAAATAAAGAAAAGAAAATAAAAAAAGGAAGACTGTATACAGGATGACCCGAACCCCGAGAGAAGGTCAAGACTTGACCTGATCGACCAAGAATAAAGTAGGGGGAGATAGGGTCCTCAACCAGAAAATCCAAAAAAATGTGTTTCTCACTTATTTTGTGTATATCTGTATAAAACTGACACTAATGTATTTGTACCTTAATTGAACCCAAATCAAGTAACATTCAAAACCAAAGTTGTAAATAAAAATGTGTCCTAGATAATAAAAATGATTGCAAAATTAAATCATGTACGGAATAAAAGTAACCACACTTGGAAAAAAGCCACTGAGCACTAATTTGAAGATTAATTCCGGCTCCATATAATATTAAATTGAACAATTTCACTTCCATTGAATTCTAAATTAAATTATCTTCAAAATGGCTGTGATTTCATAATTTTTGGAGTTACGGTTGAAAAGTTGGTTTTCTGGGGTGGTTTGTGCAATTTTCCCTTGTATTTTGTACATATTGTACTTGTATATTTGTAAATATTTTTACTAAGTACTTAAAACAAAAATAAAACAAAAAAAAATAATAATAACATTCTTAAAACAAAAAAAAGAGAGGCTAATTTCATCATTTACCCTTGTATATAATACCATATATGTGTATAGTATATGTATATAGTTGCAATTTTTAACCAACCATCATAAAAAAATAAAAAAATAACATTTTCAAATTCCAATAAATAAAGTGACGAAAATTCAAAAAAATTAGATAATTTTGTAAATAATTTTAGCTTTCTATTTTATCTCTCATGTTATCTCTTCCACCAAAAAAAATTCAAAAATTCATCTCTTATCTTCTTATCCAAAAATTCAAATGTCTCTCTTTTCTATTTATATGGCTCCATCTCCCTCATTCCAACTTGATCAATCTTTAGAGAGAGGAGCCCGATCTCCGAGAGAAAATTTCGTCGAGAATTGTGCCTAGCCTCCGAGCCACCCGGTGACAGCGAGTCGGCCTTGTCGAGGCGATCACGGTCCATTTTCCGCTCCTAAGGTGAGATCCGTATTTTTCTTTACATTTTTATCGTAGTTTAATCGATTTTTATTTTATCACATTTTTTATCGTCATTTTGTTCTTCTAGATAATAAAAAAATTCATCACGATTTTTGATCCGCCACCGACTCCAATTACCATCTCATCTTCTTGATCTCTTCGCCTTCGATTTCTAACTCACACGATCTATCAACTCCGACCACGCACGGTGGTCGGAGATTCGGATTCGAACCCCTCATGTCCGCCGGATCCTCATTCATTTTTTCCGATTTGTAGATAAATAATTTTTTTCTCTATTTGTTCTCTAACGTTTGTTTTGCAGGATCACTAATATAAAAGAAAATAAAAAAATCTCTATCCTTTTTATTTTCTGTTTTTAAGATTTAAGAAACAATACAAAAAAAGCTTTTTTTATTATCATTCACTGTTTACATAAGATAACAAAATAAAATTAAAAAAATAATATTAATATAAAAAAAATCGCCACAGGCGCGGGGTCACCAACCCCCGCCGCCCGCTCTTCCCCATCAGCCGCGAAGGGCGGTAGCACTGCCACAGGCGCCAGCCCAACGCCTCCCTCCATCGGCCTCCCATCCGCCGGATCGCCGCCTCCAGCTGCGAGCCCCGCCGCTCGTGTCCGTGGCCCCCTGCCATCGCCGATCAGCCCCGCGCGGCGCTCCGCCCGCTGACCACAGCCCGCGACCCCCGCGCCGCCCGCGCAAGGCGTGCGCCCCTCCGCCGCCACTCCGCTCGACCCTCTCGACTCCGTTCTCCTTCCACCGCCGATCTGCCAGCCCACAAGCCTCCACCGCCTTCGATCTCTCGCAGCTGCTGAAGAAGAAGCGCGCGGCAGCGCACCTCCAGGCCACAGCCGCGCAAGCCTCCACCGCCGATCTGCCATCCCCGGCACACCTCCAGCAGGCCCGCCGACCCTCTACTCCATCAAACAACCGCGCGGGCGCCGCCCGATCTTCACCAGCACACCGTTCCCCCCGCATCGCCCCTCCGCTGCTCCAGCGCCGCCTGCGCATGTGTGGGGAGAAGGTGGCGGCGGCGTCCCAGGTGCGCCCTCCCGATGATCCATTAAAGTCAGCGGCTCCCCCTTGAGCCCCTCTTGGCTTACAAAGAAAGGAACGAAGGACCTCTAGGGCTTGTGACTTGTGATAAAAAAACATTATTTGGACAAATTACGAGTTCATCTCTGAAGTTTCTGAAATTATAAAAAACATCCCCGCCTTCAAATCAGATCACATGATTATGGGTAATTTGCGAGATTCATTCTGAAATTTATTTTTTTGTTAATTTCTGGTCCAAAACTTGTTCTTATTTACATTTTGATCCCTGAACTGCAGAACAATAATTTCCATGATCCTCGCATTGAAATAAATGTTTTTATTAGTCCAAAAATTTTGAGAATATTGTGCTATACTCCTGATGTGCTATTCTTCCTAGCACAAAATTTTCATTGCATTTTGTGATCATTTGGTATTATTTAAAAATAAAAAACAATGCATTTTTGTCTTCTTAAAATTCGAAAATTCATAAAAATTTGAAAATAGTTCCAAAAATTCTAAAAAAAATTAGAGTAATTGTATTTCATTGTCTTTTAATTTCTGACCAATTTTCACGCATTAATTATTTATAAAAGCCAAAAAATTGAAAAACATCAAAAATCTTATAAAAATCATAAAACATTCTACAAAAATCGAAAAATTGTGATTTCAGTTCCTGTTTGTAGATAATGGTTTCTAGTTTGTCTTAAAAATAATTTCCAGGAGTTTTGGGCATTTAAAAGATTTTTAAATTGCAAATTACTCCAGGCTGTGCACATTTTCTTATTTTCTCACTGTTTGATTTTTAGAAAAACATAAAAACATCTGAAAATTCCACAAAAATTCTTATAAACATTTCAAACTTTTTAAAACCCAAAAATATTTTATTTAAATTTTTCTGAGCATTTTTTACTAATTGAAAAATTGTAAAAAGAGTTGGTGTGCGTATTTTTAATCTTGTGAATATTGCATCGTGTTATTTTCGAAAATAAAAAAATAAAAATCAAAATCACTAAAAATTTGAAAATCAGAAAATAAAAAAATTAGAAATAAAAAAATAAAAATATAAAAATATTAAAAAAATCACAAAAACCAAGGATAGTTGTCCTTTGAGATTCCTGTTTTCTCTTGATTGATTTTCGATTAATTGAATAACCCTCGGGAATTGTAGCCTCCCTGAGTTCGACCCTGTCTGCTATACAGGTTAATAAGTAGCAAAAATAAAAAAAATAATCTTTTGTTAACACGGGATTTTGGGAAAAACAACGACCATTTATCAATTAATTTCCGTCCTCGAATTTTGTGCTCAACAGCCACCAAGAAGGATCATTTCCCGTTGCCATTCATTGATCAGATTATAGAGGCTAGCTGGGAAGAGTCATTACTGCTTTCTTGACGGGTACTCCGATTATAATCAAGTGGCCATTGCGCCCCAAGACCAGTCGAAAACGACATTCACCTGTCCGTTTGGGACTTATGCTTTCAGACGGATGCCCTTTGGTCTATGTAACGCCCCCGCGACATTCCAAAGGTGCATGTTGTCCATTTTCTCGGACATGGTGGGTGATTGCTTAGAGGTCTTCATGGATGACTTCTCGGTCTATGGCGACGGGTTCGATGCTTGTCTTGACTGCCTAGATCGTGTGCTTCAGCGCTGCATAGAGGTCAATCTTGTCTTGTCTTGGGAGAAGAGTCACTTCATGGTGACTCAAGGGACGGTCCTTGGTCACCTCATCTCTGACAGGGGCATGGAGGTTGATCCGACCAAGGTGGATATCATTAGAAAACTCAATCCACCGTCCAATATGCGTCAATTGTGGTCTTTTCTGGGGCATGTTGGTTTCTACCGACGGTTCATTCATGACTTCAGTCGAATTGCCCGACCGCTTACTGATCTGCTGACGAAAGACACCGAGTTCATTGTAGATGATAAGTGTCTTGCGTCCTTTGAGACTCTCAAGAGTATGGTTGTTTCGGCTCCTGTCCTTCAGCCACCCGATTGGTCTCTCCCATTTGAGATTGACGGATGCTTCAGATTTTGCTGTTGGGGCTGTGCTTGGACAGAGGAGGGATGGATTGCCGTTTGCCATTCACTACGCCAGCCGGACTTTGGATGCCGCGCAGCGGTGCAACGGAATTACACTATGATAGAGAAAGAGATGCTGGCCGTAGTCTTTGCTTTGGATAAGTACAGATCTTATATTCTCGGATCTAGAGTGACAATATACACAGATCACACCGCCATCCGGTATTTAATGGCCAAGAAGGATGACAAAGCTCTCCTTACCAGATGAATCCTTCTACTCTAAGAATTTGATAATGAGATCAAGGATAAGCCTGGTGTTAAAAATGTGGTGGCGGATCACCTCTCTCGCTTGGAGAACCTTGAGGAATCTGAGCCAGTGTACCTATTACAGAGACATTCCCAGATGAGGCGATCTTGGCAATCTCCTCACTCCCATGGTATGCCGACTTTGTAAATTATCTTGTTGCCAAGACGTTCCCTCAGGGTTGGCCCAGGCAGAAACTTGAGACCTTCCTAGCTAAGGCCAAGTTTTACCATTGGGAGGTTCCCGTCCTTTATCATGAAGGAGGGGATAGCATATAGAGAAGGTGCATTCCTCAAGAAGAGCAGCAAAGCGTCCTCACATATTGCCACAAGCTTGAGGCAGGAGGACATCATTCTGGGAAAAGGACAGCACAGAAGGTGCTTCAATCCGGCCTTTGGTGGCCTACCCTCTTCAAGGATTTAGATGAATTCGTGAAGAGGTGTACTGACTATCAGAAGATGGGTACTTGTAGACAGAGAGACATGATGCCCATGCAGCCCATTCACTTTTGTGAGGTTTTTGATGCATGGGGGATTGATTTCATGGGCCTATTTCCTAAGAGTCAGGGATTTGAACACATTTTGCTTGCTGTTGATTATGTCAGCCGTTGGGTTGAGGCCATCCCCGCCCTAACCGCAGATGCTAAAACTGTGTGTAAATTTTTGAGGAAAAATATCATTTCACGGTTCGGGGTGCCTAGAGTTCTGATTTCAGATGGGGGGTCTCATTTCATTAATGATAAAGTCAGGGCCCTTGCGGACGAGGTCGACATTTACCATCGTGTTGCCACGCCGTATCACCCTCAGACTAATGGTCTTGCCGAAGTATCGAATAGGGAGATCAAGACGATCTTACAGAAGGTTGTCCGCCCAGACCGAAAGGATTGATCACATCTTTTGGACTCGGTCTTGTGGGCCTACTGGACTTCCTTCAAAAATCCATTAGGGACATCTTCCTTTCGCCTCGTCTATGGCAAGCCATGCCATTTGCCAGTGGAAATCAAGCACAAATCATTTTGGGCAGTCACTGAGTTACTTTTAGACCCCGAGAGTATAGGAGAATAGAGAAGAGCAGAGTTGGTAGCCCTGGAGGAACTGAGAGATACAACCTTTTCTAGCAGCCTACAATACAAGGAGAAAGTGAAGACATGTCACGATTCCCATATCAGCCATAAACAGTTTGAGCCAGATCAACGCGTATGGTTGTTCGATTCCAGGCTAAAATTATTTCCAGGGAAATTACAAAGCAAGTAGAAAGGTCCTTATGTGGTCAGGAAGGTACACGACAATGGCAGTATTGATATATCCGAACCGTCATCTTCCTCTACCTTCCGCGTCAATTGTCAGCGCCTAAAACTATATCTAGATCATGATTCGCCGACCATTGATGTTGCCCCCATTCTTCTGGTATGAGATATGTTCTTCGACTCATATCACTTGCATCTCATACATGGTGATCAATTCCATCTTCCGCTGTATAAATTCATCTGTCTATATCACTCTTTCATCTGTTGATATCTTTCTCCTTTTCTTCTTTCCTTCTTTTCCTATTCTATCTTCTGTATCTATCAGAAAGGTGTCGCCCATTTTTGTTAGTCTTCTATACTTAGGACGTACTTGGTCCTAAGTATAGGGGGGTACGCACCCCGAGTATTCTATTCTTTGATCCTCTCCATTGTCTCCTCTTCTTGTCTATACTTAGGGATATCTTACCCTATGTATTGGGGGAGACAATCCGAGTACGATCTGTTCATTCCCACCCTTGACCCTCCCTGCTTTGTGTACAGTCTTCTATACTTAGGATTATTTGATCCTAGTATAGGGGGGACGGTCAACTTCACATTCTTTCATTCATTTCGTTATTTATTCTTTAAACTTGTCTATACTTAGTACGAGTTAAGTCTTCTCTTTCCTCTCCGATCTATGAGGACAAAGCTCAAGCTAAGTATGGGGGGTCGTATATACTGTGTATATACTTTAACCATAACTTGTACTTTCGTATTTTCTTAATAATATAGCTAATTATTCTTTAAAAACCTTAATAAAAAGATGTGATTATACCTCAGATTCTTTTTATATATACTGATTAATAAATCAGGTGAAAATGTTTTTTGCAAAATATTTGAAAAATAGTTTGAAAATCCTTGTGAAAAATCTTTTGAAAACTATTTGTAAAACGTTTTGTTACATGTTTTCAACCTTTGAAAAACATTTTGATTGAAAAATTATTTTCTTTGTGTGAAATAAAATGTTTGAAAAATGATTTGCAAATGGTTTGAAAAATGGTTGCAAAAATATTTGAAAAATCTATATATATACTGTTTGGAAAACCTTTGCAAAATGATTTTCAAATATGTGTAAATGTTTGTAAAAACTGTTTGTAAAAAGTATTTTGGACTATAGTTTTCAAAATTTTTTAAAAAACTTGTGTCAAATAAGTTTGAGGAATATATACATCACACCAAAATCCATTATATGTATATATGTATAAAATAGACCACTTACCCTTGTAAATTCTTAAAAATCCACTTCTTGTATATATAAGAAGCACTCCCGTCTACATATTTTTCACCTAGTTTTCAGCCAAAACCTTTTTATTTTAAAAAGTTCCAAAAACATTTGTAAAATTAAAATCCAAAAAACATTTGAAAAATACAAACAAACTGCATATGCATCATATTTTCAAAAACCCATAAAAAGTTCAAAATCTTTGAAAATTGCATCACAAAAATATTTTCTGAATCGCATAGCATGGCATTTGCATTTTTCGGATTGAGTTTGATAGTTGAACGAGTCTAAGTAAAATCCGAAGATTGGAGCTTGGTTGGACGCTAAATCTACCTAATTAACAGGAACCTTATAGGAACTGGGATTGAGGTACTTCAGGTCTAGTTGACTTAATTCTTTGAGGATCACGAGAGTTGGTTCAATGGATTCTTGACTGCCTAAGTAGAGTATTTTGGAGCACACGCACAACTCTTGTTGATAATGACCTAACTTTGACACCTACACCTTTCACATGGCTCAACTCAGTTGGAGTGGTGAGGGGGTTAAATTTGTCGGTATGAGACGCACACAGGTGGAAACACTTGTCCTCCTCTAGGGAGGGAAGTGCGCCCCAATCCGTCCAGTAATGATGAGTTTCGAGGATAGGAGATCGTGAGTTGCAATAAAGCTTCAAAAGAGGGATAGTCTATTGGCTCAAGAGGAAAAACTCCTTATGTAAATGTTACTGTATATAGTATTCAAAAAAATGCAAAAGCAAAAACTCCAAAAAAGTGGGCAGGCCTGTACAAAAATAAAAATGCCTGCCAGAGTGTGCATATGTTGTAAAGTCAAATAAGCAAGCTTGAGCTTCAAAGTCAAATCCTGTGAGCCTGCAGCTGGATGACTTGACTACACTGGTCCTGCATCCTAGGATAGGTAGCTACACTGGCTACCGTCCATTCTTCTTTTCACCCCCTCCTCTTGGGCTGGTTGTCACTTGAAATTAGAAGGGAATACCCTACTCCTTGAGGGATGAGTTGTTGGATTGGGGAATCATTGGGTTGTCATATTGGAGAAGACAGTCTCTTTGTCATTTCAGTTGGGGAGAGCCTCTATCACTTATACTGTACGACTCAGATTCATAGTCATAAGGGTTTGCGTATGAGTTGAAGTATTTCTGACCTGGCTATTGAGGAGACTTGAATAGAATCTTGAGATTTCTCAGGGACTATTGGATTTCAAATCCGGTTCTCATTAAGGTTCCACCCGCACTAAAATTTCAAAGGTCTAATTTAAGCTCCAAACTTTGATTTTATGAAGACAAGTTTGACAATCGAATTTAATCCACTTTCTTCTTTTTCTTTTCTTTCTTTTTCTTTCTACACTTATTGCGTAAGTGTTTGCTAGGGACTAGCAAAGGTAAAGTATAGGGGGATGATGAAGCCACATTTCATCATCTTTATTCTATCATTTTGGCATCAAAAACCCTAGCAAATGCGTGTAAATAGCATTAAATCCATCATCTTAGCATTCATGCATGTGCATCCAAATAGTGTATAAAATACTGTATTTAAAGACAAAATTATAGAATAAATAAAAGAAAATAAAAATAATAAAATATTATAAATATTTTATGACCCGAAACCCCGAGACCTAGGCATCTAGATGAATAGGTTGACAAGGAATAAAGTAGGGGGAGATAAGGGTCAAAATACAATAAAAACCCCTTGATTTAAGTCATTCTTTATTCATTTTGGGACCTATTTTTGGTTCCACTTTTTATACCTCAAATAAAGAAACTTTGTACATGAAAGTTGTAGATAATTAAATGAATAAAAATACAAAATTGATTTCACTGAAAATAATGCACAGATAAAAAGTTATGGTCTGAATAAGACTCCAAAACTCTAACTTCCCAGACCTGTATCTTGCAAATAAAAACTCAAAATGTATCAAACTCACCTTTAATTGTATAAAGCATAAAATAATCTATTTAATAGAGGTGGTTTCGTATTTTTCGGAGTTACGGTTTGAAAGTTGAGTTTTGGACCCTTGTAGTATACTAGTACATATTAAAATATTCAATTTATTATTTATTCATTACTTTTGTAATTTTATATTTTTATAATTTTTTAAATATTACTTATAATATATTTGTGCATTAAAATCAGAATAAAAGTACAAAAGAAATGCAAAATAAAATACTTGTATATTCTATACATAGGTATTATACCTATACTTATACATGTATACTACTTACTTTTATTTTATTAAGTGTACAAAATACCTCAGAAAAATACAACAAAAATACATTTAAGTGTATAAAAGTATTCTATAGATTTATAAAATACTAAATAAAAATAATAAAATTAAATACACATAATAAAAATAAAAGAGTAAAACTTATAGATATTATACCTATAAAGGGTATAAAAGTAAACTTATAAAAATATATCTCATAAAAATAATTAAAAATCAGAATAAAATACTACATAAAATAATAAATATTTTTTATTTAATAATCAAAATTTCATTCGGCCATTTTCTATTTTTAAACGAATTAATAAAACTATTTTCCATGGTTTTTCCTGGTTGGTCCACGTGGACCAACCAGGTGCAAACCGTAGCTGACCCTGGTCAACTAGGTGTCCTAGCCCCCTGTAGCCTCTGACAGCCTCGTTTTTGACCCACTTTTACGGATTTCTCGAGGCCAAGTCTTTCATCTTTTGGTGTTGCTTCCTTCTGCAACATTGTTCCTCGTTCATCCCTCATACTCGCCCAGATGTTTACCTGGGCTGTCGTGCATCGATTCAACCGCTACGCCTCGGTCTTCCCCCATGTCCGTCAACCCTACTTAAGCGAACTTTGAATTTTGATTCAAGTTTGAACCCCATTTGTCTGGTCCTTCGTCCCCATTCATCCCCCTTGACTCCCTGGAGGTGACAGCTCCAGTTTGGATCCCTCGAGGCGGCAGAGCGGCGAGGATTTTGGTCGTTCCACCCCACCTCCGGTGACCTTCCCGTTGAGGTACACTCTCCATCGCCCTTCCTGGGCTTGAGGCTGTTATTTTCCTCCTTTTCATCCTCGTTTCATTCTTTGTAGTCCTAGGATCTCTTAGGTACCCTTATCTTGGCCAATCATCCATCGATTCGCTAAATCGATTCCCTCGCCGGAGCTTGCTCCGGCCGAGTTTCCACATCGCCGTTCACCCCTTTCTTGAGAGCCACAGGAGGTCGACCTCTTTAACGTTTCCTGCAGGTATTTGGAGCGCGACGAGCACCTGGGGTCGATTTTCACCTCGCCGGAGATACCTGGGCCCCTCCTCCTTCTCCGATGTCGCAGAGGAGCCCTGGTGTCCCTCGCTGCGTTTTGAGACCCCCCGGCGTAGAGAGGAACCTCGCAGGAGCAGCTGGAGCCATTTTGGAGCGTAAAAGCACGTCGGAGAGAGGCGCTACCACTGGAGGAAGGTCGCCACGACGGACCTTCTTCCCTGTTCTTTCACCACCCGCCTCTGCCATCCGATCAGGAACCAAGGCCCAGATGCAACATCAGGGTTGGATCCCTTGCGCCATCTACCGTCAATCTCACTTTGATGATCTGATCTCAGCCGCTGCAGCCGAACCGTCATCGTGCGTCGAGGGCGCGCCACGCGTCAAGTGGACGGTTAACAACCGTCCGATCCCGCCCAGACATGGGTAATTTTGCTTCACACCCCACCGAGTTTTGTATTTTATATTAAGCACTTAAACTTTCGTCAGTTGTTGAATATTTTGGTGACATTTGCATTTACACCTTCGCCCCTTTTGTAGTATTGTGTTCCAGTCCTCGCCACATCACCTCACGTGACCAGTTCACGTGAGGTGCGGGCATTTTACAGGGACACCCCCCAGGGTTAGGGTATTTTGTTTTGACCCAAGAAATTCCAGAGATAGTGTAATATTTTTGTGTATTTTGCATGTTGACCCCTATCTTTTTGGGAATTGCAGAACAGTCCTACCAGGTGCCTGTGCTGCTGCACTTGGACTTGGGATATTTGTAACTGTACCCTGCGGGTTCTGTGATTGTTATTTAGTCCATTAATTCGCATAATTAGTGTAATATTTTGTGGACAATTGCAAGTTTGCCCCTGGATATTTTGATATTTTCCCCTGTCAGGCCTTGGATTTTTGCTTGCTTTCTTTATTTAATTAGTGCATCATTTTAACTTGAAAAATTCTCAAAAAAATAGCATAGGCTCCTGTGTGCTTGCTCATTCACGCCTTATTTTTGCAATGCATTTTTGTTGCATTTTCATATTAATTAAAAATAAAAAACATGCATTTCTCCTACTGTTTGTATTAGAAAATCCATAAAAATTATAAAAACATTTTGAAAAATTCCAAAAAAATATATTTTGTGTGTTTTATCATCTACTAGTATCAGTCCAAAAACCACTAAAAATTTCAAAACCAAAACCTTAAATATTTGAAAACCTCTAAAAACTTCATAAAAATCTAAAAAATCATAGAAGACTCTAAAAAATGAAAATCAGGTTCTGTAGTTTCCCCATTTTGCTGCCTTTATTTTAAAATTAATTTGTTGTTACTATTTGATATTTTTCATTCCCATTTTAATTTCGGCCAGCCTTGTTGTTCACTATTTTCTTATATTTTGATTTTTAAAAAAAGACCAAAAACATTTAGAATAATCCGCAAAAATCACAAAAACATCTTAAAAAAATAAAAAGACCAAAAAGATTTTATTTCCTGATTTTTGAGTACTTTGACTTATTTTTATAAATACATTATCCTCTTTTTCTCTTATATATACATTCTATTATTAAAAAAAGAGAAAATATAAAAATATAAAAGATAAAAAGAAAAATACAAAATCAGTAAAAAACGAAAATACAAAAATTAAAAAATTAAAAAATATAAAAAAATATAAAATTAAATGCGGCACAATCCTGCCCGTATCAATGCGGGTGATCCTCTGGAATGATCCTGCTCCTTGGGGTGGCTTCTGCTGTTTGTAGACTCTGGCTTGGGTCATCAGAATTGAGTTTTCTGCCATGCCTTCATAGATGGCCCAGACGTCGTCTTCACCCTTGGAAAAGTATGATCCTCCACAAGAGGCATTTACAAGCCCCTGCAGCTCTGGTGTCAGCCCACAGAAGAAACTTCTGGATCTCCTCCTTCTGCAACGGGTATATCTCCTCCACCACAGGGATCCGCAGGTGGTGGAAGAGATATACCCATTGCAGAAGGAGATCCAGAAGTTTCTTTTATTTTATTATATATATTTTTTTATTTATTTTTAATTTTTAATTTTGTATTTTGGTTTTCTTTTTACTGATTTTGTATTTTTCTTTTTATCTTTTATGTTTTTATATTTTCTCTTTTTTTAATAATAGAATGTATATATAAGAGAAAAAGAGGATAATGTATTTATAAAAATAGGTCAAAATACTCAAAATCAGGAAATAAAATCTTTTTGGTCTTTTTATATTTTAAAGATGTTTTTGTGATTTTTGGGGATTTTTCTAAATGTTTTTGGTCTTTTTTTTAAATCAAAATATAAGAAAACAATGAACAACAAGGCTGACCGAAATTAAAATGGGAATGAAAAATATCAAACAGTAACAAAATTTTCCCAAATTAATTTTAAAATAAAGGCAACGAAATGGGGAAACTACAGAACATGAGTTTTCACTTTTGGAGTTTTCAATGATTTTTTGTATTTTTATGAAATTTTTAGAGGTTTTCAAATATTTAAGGTTTTGGTTTTGAAATTTTTAGTGGTTTTTGGACTGACACTAATAGATGATGAAACACACAAAATATAATTTTTTTGGAATTTTTCAAAACGTTTTTATAATTTTTATGGATTTTCTAATGCAAACAATAGGAGAAATGCATGTTTTTTATTTTTAATAAATATGAAAATGCAACAAAAATGCATTGCAAAAATATGGCGTGAATGAGCAAGCACACAGGAGCCTATGCTATTTTTTTGAGATTTTTTTGAGTTAAAATGATGCGCTAATTAAATAAAGAAAGCAAGCAAAAATCCAAGGCCTGGCAGGGGTATAAGTGCAAATATCAAAATATCCAGGGGCAAACTTGCATTTGTCCACAAAATATTACACTAATTATGCGAATTAATGGACTAAATAACAATCACAGAACCCGCAGGGGTACAATTACAAAAATCCCAAGTCAACGTGTAGAAGCACGCGCACCTGGCAGGACTGTTCTGCAATTCCCAAAAAGATAGGGGTTACTCTATCTCTGGAATTTCTTGGGTCAAAACGAAATACCCTAACCCTGGGGGATGTCCCTGTAAAATGCCTGCACCTCACGTGAACTGGTCACGTGAGGTGACGTGGCGAGGACTGGAACACAGTACTACAAAAGGGGCGAGGGTGTAAATGCAAATGTCACCAAAATATTCAACAACTGACGAATGTTTAAGTGCTTAATATAAAATACAAAACTCAACGGGGTGTGAAGCAAAATTACCCACGTCTGGGCGGGATCGGACGGCTGTGAACCGTCCACTTGACGCGTGGCGCGCCCTCGACGCACGATGATGGTTCGGCTGCAGCGGCTGAGATCAGATCATCAAAGTGAGATCGACGGCTGATGGCGCAGGGGATCCAATGGCTGCTGCTGCATCTGGGCCTTGGTTCCTGATCAGATGGCAGAGGCGGGTGGTGAAAGAACAGGGAAGAAGGTCCGCCATGGCAACCTTCCTCCGGTAGTAGCGCCTCTCTCCGACGTGCTTTTACGCTCCAAAATGGCTCCAGCTGCTCCTGCAAGGTTCCTCTCTACGCCGAGGGTCTCAAAATGCAGCAGGGACACCAGGGCTCCTCCGCGACGTCGGAGAAGGAGGACGAGCCCAGGTATCTCCGGCGAGGTCAAAATCGACCCTAGGTGCTCGTCGCGCTCCAAATACCTGCAGGAAATGTTAAAGAGGTCGAGGGCAAAATGCCTCGACCTCCTGTGGCTCTCAAGAAAGGGGTGAACGGCGATGTGGAAACTCGGCCGGAGCAAGCTCCGGCGAGGGAATCGATTTAGCGAATCGATGGATGATTGGCCAAGATAAGGGTACCTAAGAGATCCTAGGACTACAAAGAATGAAACGAGGATGAAAAAGAGGAAAATAACAGCCTCAAGCCCAGGAAGGGCGAGGGAGAGTATACCTCAACGGGAAGGTCACCAGAGGTGGGGTGGAACGCCCAAAATCCTCGCCGCTCCACCGCCTCGAGGGATCCAAGCTGGAGCTGTCACCTCCAGGGAGTCAAGGGGGGATGAATGGGGACGAAGGACCAGACAAATGGGGTTCAAACTTTAATCGAAATTCAAAGTTCGCTTAAGTAGGGTTGACGGACATGGGGGAGGACCGAGGCGTAGAGGTTGAATCGATGCACGACAGCCCAGGTAAACATCTGGGCGAGTATGAGGGATGAACAAGGAATAATGTTGCAGAAGGAAGCAACACCAAAAGATGAAAGACTTGGCCTAGAGAAATCCGCAAAAGTCGGTCAAAAATGAGGCTCGCAGAGGCTACAGGGGGCTAGGACACCTAGTTGACTGGGGCCAACTAGGGTTTGCACCTGGTTGGTCCACGTGGACCAACCAGGAAAAACCCTGGAAAATAGTTTTATTAATTCGATTAAAAATAGAAAATGGCTGAATAAATTTTGGTTATTAAATAAAAAATATTTATTATTTTATATAGTATTTTATTCTGATTTTTAATTATTTTTATGAGATATATTTTTATAAGTTTACTTTTATACCCTTTATAGGTATAATATCTATACGTTTTACTCTTTTATTTTTATTTTGTGTATTTTATTTTTATTATTTTTATTTAGTATGTTATAAAATTATAGAATACTTTTATACACTTAAATTTATTTTTGTTGTATTTTTCTGAGGTATTTTGTACACTTAATAAAATAAATGTAAGTAGTATACATGTATAAGTATTGGTATAATACCTATGTATAGAATATACAAGTATTTTATTTGGCATTTTTTTGTACTTTTATTCTGATTTTAATGCACAAATATATTATAATTAATATTTACAAAATTATAAAAATATGAAATTACAAAAATAATTAATAAATAATAAATTGAATATTTTAACATGTACAAGTATACTACAAGGGTCTAAAACTCAACTTTCAAACCGTAACTCCAAAAAAATACGAAACCTCCTCCATTAAATAGATTATTTTATGCTATATACAATTAAAGGTGAGTTTGATACATTTCGAGTTTTTATTTGCAAGATACAAGTCTGGGAAGTTAGAGTTGTGGAGTCTTATTCAGACCATAACTTTTTATCTGTATATTATTTTCCAGTGAAATCAATTTTGTATTTTTATTCATTTAATTATCTACAACTTTCATGTACAAAGTTTCTTTATTTGAGGTATAAAAAGTGGAACCAAAAATAGGTCCCAAAATGAATAAAGAATGACTTAAATCAAGGGGTTTTTATTGTATTTTGACCCTTATCTCCCCCTACTTTATTCCTTGTCGACCTATTCATCTAGATGCCTAGGTCTCGGGGTTTCGGGTCATAAAATATTTACAATATTTTATTCTTTTTATTTTCTTTTATTTATTCTATAATTTTGGCTTTAAATACAGTATTTTATACACTATTTGGATGCACATGCATGAATGCTAAGATGATGGATTTAATGCTATTTACATGCATTTGCTAGGGTTTTTGATGCCAAAATGATAGAATAAAGATGATGAAATGTGGCTTCATCATATACCTCCCAGCAAACTGTAACGGAAAGAAAACTCAGGCATCTACTAAACATTGCTCGCTCCCTTCTCACTCAGATGAACGCTCCTAAAACCTAATAGGGAGATGTCGTTCTTACTACTTGTGGTCAACTTCGATATTTTCTTGGCATAGAAATATTGTGCAGTACAGAAGGACTCCATCTCTCACAGAGGAGGTATTGTCTGGATATCCTGACTGAAGTTGGATTACTTGGATGCAAGATCGTTGGTATTCCTACCTATTTGAGGAAACACTCTACTTCCATTGATCATTGACTAAATATGGATATAATCTCAATACTATGTGATACAGAAGCCTGGTAGGTAAACTCCTTCACCTTACTATCACATGCCATATATTTCCTACGTTTTGAGTAGAGCTAGCCAATACATGAAGCAACCACGTAACATCCAATGGTAGGATGTTCTTCAGATCACGTGCTCCTTGAAGAAATCACATGATGTGGCCTCTTCTATTAGAAAATGGCTACATTTATGTTACTATTTATGTTGTTGATGATGATGCGAGTTCACCTGAGGATCATCGTTCCATTACATGATACGCTATGATGGTTGGAGAAAATCTTGTTACTTGGAGGATCAAGAAGAATATTGTAGTATCCCAATCCAATGCATATGTGGAATACATGGTGATGGCTCATGCTACATGTGAAATCACTTGGATATTGATCTTCTTGCAGGAACTTGATTTTGGTCTCACAACGCCTACTCCTCTATACGGTGACAACTAATATGCTACTTATATTGCTATGAATCATGACTAAGCATATAGAAATTAACTACCATTTTGTTGTGATGTTTTACGAGGAGGTAAGATTACTACACCATACATCACAACAGATGTTCAGCTTGCAGATGTATTCACGAAGGCTTTACCAAAGAAGCGCCTCTCGTAGATAACTTTCAAGTTCGACATGATCTATAGATATGCTCCAACTTGAGGGAGAGTGTTAATCGTGTATTAATGTTTCTATTTCATTGTAACCCCTTTGGGGGTACTTACGTATTTTTCTAGTTTTGAGCTTTTTAGGGTTCTTTCCCATATAAGGACCCCCAAGACCTCTTGAATCAAGCATCTCATTGTGATCTCTCTCTCTCTCTCTCTCTTATTTCCACAAAACATTTGAAACTATCATTTATGCTTTGATCGATCACCCATCTTTTTTTCTTGATTACTTGATCTTATATATGCACTTGATTGATCACCCCTCATTTTTTGTTTCATCACATAAACTTATATATGTGTTTGATTAGTCACATTAACTTTAATTATTGATCGAAATCATCTACTATCTATTTTTTGATTGACCACATTTAATATTTGATTGATCACCTTTTGGATGTCAATAATCCTTGGAATGTGAGTAATCAATTAGATAACTCAGATAATAATCACCACAGATATAAGCAATCAATTCACAAATCCTACCGATCACCTTTTGGATGTCAATAATCCTTGGAATGTGAGTAATCAATTAGATAACACAGATAATAATCGCCACAGATATAAGCAATCAATTCACAAATCCTATTGAGTAAAACTACGACCTAAGCCCCATAACTTAGGATTTCCTATTGATCGAATCAACCAACTATTCCACTATCTCGAGTTATTTCCCCACGATAACTCAATTGTTTACAGGTGATTTGGATCACACCAAAGTCTTTTACACAACTTGGATCAAACAACATGTTCTTTGCATACCTTGGATCAAACACCGAGTGTTGCAATACAATAGTAAAGTAAAGATTACAACAATCTATAAAGCCTCAAATATAAATATGCATTGTAAATTATGAGCTTAGAGAATGCAAGCTATAATAATTAATGGAATTGCAAATCAAGTGTGTAAACAACTGGTTCTCAGGATGTGATCTTGAAGTAGAGAGTAAGAAAGACAATCTCGAATAGAGCTTTAAGAGATATAGAGACTTCGCCTTAACCTGTGTGTTCTCAACAATGGATTTAGGGTCTATTATAGTGGTAGGGGATGAACTCCCAAAAATATATTCGTTGGAAATAAATTTGGAAAGAAATCATCAGTATTTGATACATATGATCAATCATACATGGAAGGTGACCGATCGTCTCAATTTGATCGATCATGTAGATTAAGGTGATCAATCATAATATAGTCGTTGGGAGCTTAAATTAAAGCTATGATCGAATATAAAAGGTAGCTGATGATCACGAGTGATAGATCATATTAAGTGGGTCGACCGATCAATGATGGTCGATCGCATTAAATAGGTTGGTCGGTCATAGACAATTGATCGATCAGAGGATTAATGTTGATTGGTCAATGTGGCTTGGACTTGATATGCCTTCAAGATATACATGCATATATATATTTGAGACATTTTTAACATGCTATTACAAAAGTCTTCTTTCTAAGAAGCTCACTCTGTTTCGGAAGTGTTTGATTGGCTTCAACAGAAGGACTCGATTGCAATGACAAAGCATGAGAGTGTCAACGCATGAGATTATTTCCGCATGGACTCGGTGGAGGATGAGAGGGAGCTTTCATCTCACGAAGTTGAGGATAGGTCCGCTTATCTGAATCAGGTACACATGGAGGACAAAAATAAGGAGATTGAATAACGACAAACAAAGTTGCAGAAATCGGAAGTCAGTAGCCAGTCAGCATGGTCACTGACTAAGTATTAATCGACAATCAAGAGATTAATTTGATTTGGTCGGCCACTAATAACATTTGATTTTTTTTATTATTTTAAATATATAAGACAATTTTATACATATATTATTATATATTTGCATAGATTTGTATATTTTCTGTACTATCATAATAAAACAAAGAAGTAATTGACTTTAAATATAACATTAAGCAAACTAGAATAAGTTCGCTTCAAAAAAAGCAAAAAATAAAAAATAAAAAAATCTCTATGTAAAACTCGTTGATTACTCGGATTGATCGATTAATGGTCGATTAGGATTAGTCGAGTCGACTACCCCACCAACTCGACTAGTCGGCTAAATTTTACAACAGTAGCAGCAAAGATCGTGGGAGAAGCCACTGAGGGAGGGTGATAACAATAAATATTTTTTCTTTCCATGTCTTGTGGCAGAATGCATCGGAACTTCATTCGGAACACTGAGGTTGGGGGAGGGGGGCAGTCGATAGGCGACGAAGTGATCAGACGAAAACTCAGATTGCATTTCCTTGATTACTCTAGAAGAGCGCATGGGGTGGGTTAGGGGTGGCACGAGTATGGGGTGGATTGTATCTCCCCACAAGTGGCTGATGAGCTGGTGGCACCCTTCTCAGAGGAGGAGGAGGCTAGGCGGACTCTGTGGTAGCTGAACAATGGGGCTCCGGTCAACAACGGATTCATGGTATGCTTCTTCAAGGAGTTACAAGCTTATGTGAAGGGGGGTGTGATGGTGGTCCCGCGAGAGTTTGAGGAGGGAAACCATGGTTTCGAGCTACTTAACAAAGCGCTAGTCTTTCTCCTCCCCAAGCGGGAGGAGGGTGTGTGTGTTGAAGACTACATGCCTATTGCTTTATCCCATGCGATTTACCTCCTTGTTGCCAAGGTCTTAGTGAATCGTTTGTGGTGTGTCCTAGGGGAAATCATTTCTTCTGATCAGTCGACATTTGTTCCCTAAAAACATATGGGACTTTTGGATCCTGACATCAGAGCTGGTGCTCGATTGAAGGAGGGAGAAGAAGAAGGCGGTCCTTTGGAAGGTAGATTTCTCCAAGGCTTAAAACTGAGTCGGTTGGCACTTCCTTTGATGATCACTGCAAAAGAGAGGATTTCTCGAGTGAATAATTGGATGGGTGAAGAGATGCAACATGACAACTTTGTCCGATGTTTTGGTGAATGACAAGTCGAAGGTAGGGGATTAGAATCCTTGCGGGGGTGCGTTAGGGTTTCTCCCTTGCTGCCTCCTTTTTATTTTTGTGGCAGATGTGCTAGCTGTGATGATGAGATTGGCCACGACTAATGGTTTTTGTGTCGGGTACATGAGAGATGGTGTCTCCATTACCATTTTGTAGCATGATGATGACACAATCATTTTGATTGACAGGGATTCGAAGAATACACGATGCATTTCCTGCATTAAGTATATCTTTGATGTTTTTTAGGCCTTAGAATAAATAGAGGCAAGTCTGTGATTCTTTTGGTTTGAAGCAGGTGGAGGCTCAAGAAATATATAGTATTCTCCATTGCACGGGGGCTCCCTTCCCTCCACTTATTTGGGATCCCTTTGGTTGTTGGGTGATTACGTGCAATGGATTGGAAGGTAGTGCTTGACCGGCTAGAGAGCAAAATGGTGAGGTGGAAGACAAGATCACACTTTAAGGGGAAAAAGTGGTGCTCCTCAAGCATGCATTGTCTATTATTTCTCTATTCTTTTTTTTTCCACGAGATTGATGCCTATGGGGGTGCAACAGAGGCTGGAGGGAGTGATGATGCACTTCTTCTGGTTGAACATGTGACATGAGGGTGTGGGATTATACCTGGTGGGCTGGGACACTGTTACGAAAGTGTAAGGAGAGGGAGGTTTTAGTGTTTGCAGTTTGGAGCACATGAACAAGGTACTTATGGCTAAATGGGCCCTCAGGATGTGGGGGGAGTCTGATGACCTGGTTAGCAGGGTGGTACGGATACGTATCCATGGTTCATTGAGAGTGGAGGCGATCCTCCTCCTATCATCGCTCTGTAGGTGGATTACTAGTATTTTATCATAGATGGAGGCCTTTGTGAGGCCAGTGGTTGGTAATGGCCACGACTTTGGCTTTTGGGGGGATGATCGGATGGGGTTGGGTCCACTCAAAGAGAGATACATGCGCCTCTTCTCCCTCACTGATGAAAAGAATGCTTTGATACCTTAGGTTTGGTCAACGAGATCTCGGTGCCCAACTTTTGCCTATGGTTTATCCGAGCATCGATATAATGAGGTTGTAGTGCTCTTGAGGGATCTGGCAGAGATTGGATGCATCAATGAGTGTAGATAACACTTTGTTTGGAAGGAGGGGAAATTCTCGATGAGGAATGCATACCGATCCTTTGCTAGGTCATATGAGGCAACTCAAGAAGAATTCACTTAGGAGGTTGGGACTACAAAATCATTTGTACTAGCAAGGTGCCTATGCGGATCAAGATTTTCTTGTGGCTGGAGAGACACTGGTGTCTGCTCTTTAAAGTGCGGAGGGCCATATTGCTGCACACCAGGGTTTTACTTTATGCGATAGATGCAACCTTGAACAGAAAGAATTTGATTATTTATTTTTCGGCTGCTCGACTTTGGCTGCGATGTGGGAGGGGGCAACTATGTCCTGGATTCGATCTGTGGATGCCACGTCGTATTGGAATTCTGTTAGAGCGGCTTGTGGTAGCTCCCAAGAGGACAATGTTGGGGCTTTCACTCTACTTTGGGATATTTGGTGTGCTAGGAATGAGAGAATCTTTCAGGGTTGTCCCTTTCATTGTAAGAACGTATTAGGACACTATAGAGCACTCGTGGCCATGCTATGTAATGCGTAATATGTAAAATCTTGTGTTTCTACTCTTGCTCTAGTTCAATAAATTTATGGTGGGTTCCAATCTTGTGATTGCACCCTCTTTTTCCCTCAAAAAAGTCTTCTTTCTTTTTCTATACTTTACCCACGGCTTTCAGCTTGTCCACAACTTTTGTTCTTCAAACTTAGAACGAACTATCATATAATTTGTAGAGCTATCTATATACACAAATATTTTTTATCATAAAAATAATGTTACAATCAGTATGTAATTAATATACTAACATTCTCTACTTTTTTATGATGAAAAATAAATAAGACTTGGAGATTTACATCTCCACTACTTCGCCTCCTTTTGACATATCAAAAAGATTTCATTTAAATTTTTCCTTTGAAAATAATTTTTCTCCTCCTTTCAAAAATATAAAATGCTTCAACCATTTTATTTTGAATACATATCTCCCCATTTAATTAATTTCAAAATATTTTGAATTTTGAAAAAAATACTCCTCTTTTTAATGTACTATATAATACATAACTACTGATAAAAATCATAAAGTGGAAAGATCGTACTATAAGGCAAATGAGGATAGCCATGGTGTGATGGCAACGATGTCCATATGTTGAGGTTGTATTAAGATCTATGTGGATCTCTTCTATCTTCTTGCCCATAGTTTCTCTAGGTCGGGGCTTTACTTCTAGTTGTTGGAGGTCTTCTTGTATACTGCCACACATTATTTGGAGTTCTCTTGTATCTTTTTCTTGGTCGCTCTTCTCTCGTTAATTACCATCCACTTGCATAAATTTTTATGGTGTCCCTTTTTCTTTGTATCAAATATGATTTGTTTTGTAATTTCCAACCTCGCTTTTAGGAATCCACACATTCTTCTCTTCTAGATAGAAAATGCTTTATATTCTAATCCAAGTTTAGTGAAATTTTGTGTAGGAGTGACTAATAATTTATAGCAAGATCATTGTCTAATTTTTTATTGTCATTTTCTAACGTGCAAATTTAATCATTTGTAAAGTTGGCAAAGCCTTCTCCTACTATAAGTAGGGTAGGAAACATGGATTCTTGCTCAAATTGATATTGAAAGATTCGACTATATTTTATACTAACCGTCGACTATCTAACACAACCGTCACAAGGCAAGATTTGAACCCTAGTCTTTTGGGTGGCAGGCACACACCGCACTATAACTTATTTGATCCTTTAAAGAATAATATCTATCTAGTGAGATTCCTTTTCTTCTTTTAAACTTTATTTTTATAGCTTTTTCTTCATCATTGCTTATATTAGAGTCCTCCTGAAATACCATGAGAGACTTTTCCTTTGTACAAACATGCCTTTGGTTGCCCTAATAAGGGGATATTCCCATTTGATGTGTCCATTTTCATTACAGTGGTAACAATTTTTTTCACCCTTTTTCTTTCTCTTCAATTCTCGTTTCCTCTTCAAAGAATTTTTGAAATGGTGAGTGATGAAAGCTAATTCTTCCTCTTTATCTTTATTGGATGTTGAAGTTGCTAGATCCTTTATATATGAATTGCTTCCATTTTCTATTTACGCTCAACATCGTAGGCAAGAAGCTTTTCGATTACCTCATAAAAGGAAGTGTATTCATATTGTTTGCTTCCTTACTCATCATGATTGTAGTCCTCCACTCCACAATAAGCATTTTAAGAAGCTTTTTGAAAAGTATTGGTTCTTTTATCTTAATATCTAAATTTTGGAGTTCATTCACAATTTCCACGAAACTTGTATACATTTTCCAGTTTCTCTTTTCATCTTGAAAAGCTCACATCTTTGTTGTATTAGACTAATTCTACTTTCTTTCAACTTTTACTTACCTTCATATGTTACAGTAACTCGGTTCCATATTTTATATAGGTGGATCTGCACACGGATTCTTCGTTGAGTTCTTCCATACTCAATCTGCATAATAAATTGTTTATTGCCCTGGAGACATTTGTTTTCATATACTTCTCCTTACTGGTGGTGATGGTTTGTTTAAACCTTTTGTATTTACTTTCAATGACATCCTATATCTTGTATCCAATGCTTTCTAAATGAATCCACATGTGGATCTTCCAATAAGAGAAGTTAGTACCATTAAATGATTGAGGTCTTAGTATAGATTTTCCTTCATTGATGTTAGTGATGGAGGCCATAACATCAATTTTAGGTGTGTCCTCTGTGCGAAGCAGGCTCTGACACCAAATGTAAGTTCTTCTGGATCGTTAAACAAAATGTTATGGTCAATAAAAAGATAACATAGATAATAATCTCCACATGTATATGCAACTAATCCATAAAACAAGAGCAATCATAAGAGAAGTATTTTAACGTGAAAACCTCATTGGGTAAAAACCACCAAGCCCCTAACTTAGGAATTCCGATTTACCGAGTCAATCAACTATTCCACTATCTCAATTTATTTCCCCCATGGATAATTTGACTATTTAGATGTGCTTTAGGTCACACACCAAAGTCTTTTTCAAAACTTGGATCAAACACCAAGTTCTTTGTACACCTTAGATCGAACATCAAGTTTACAATATAAAAGTGAAGTAAAAATTACGATAATCTATAAAGCCTCAAATATAAATATGTAATGTGAATCATGAGAATGAGAAAATATACACTATAAAAGACAATGGAATTGCAAATGGAGCATGTAGAACTGGCTCTTAAGATGTGATCTTGAAGTAGAGAGAAAGAGAGACGGTCTCTGATAGAACCTTGGAATGCATGTTCTCAACAATGGTCTAGGATCATATTCATAGTGGTGGGGGATGATCTTCATAAAAATATAGCCATTGGAAACAAATTCGAAAGAAATCATCAAAATTTGATACATATGATGGATTATACATGAAAGGTAATCGATAATCTCAAGTTGATCAATCATATAGATCAAGGTGATCGTTCATAATATAGCTATTGGGAGGTTGAATTAAAGTTGTGACCGATCATAAATTGCAGTTGGTCAATCAAGAGTGATCGATCAAACCAAGTGGGATGATCGATCAGTGATGGTCGATCAAGTCAAATAGGATAATCGATCAAACAGAATTGATCGATTAGAGCATGAATGTTGATCGATCATTGTGACTTGGACTTAATATTCCTATATGATACACATGCATATATATTTGAGACTTTTTACATATGCCTTTTACAAAAGCCTTCTTTCTCCTTTACTTTACCCATAACTTTCAACTTGTCCACATCTTTTGTGCTTGGAGTGAACTTGTAATGAAATTTGCAGAGCTACCTATACTTACAAAGATTTTTTATCTTCAAAAAATTTATACAATTAATAAGCAATCAATATCATGAAATGAAAAAACGTGCCTGGAGGGGCTCGAGGCATCGATCTCGAGACAAGGTGATCCAATTCAACGCTGAAGCGTACGCCTCAGCCCTGTTTAATGAGGCAAGCACCTCAAACACAAAAAAGCAATGAGGCGGTTGCGCCTCAAGGCATAGTGATGCGCTACCTGAGGTGATCTAGACTTAAGTAGGTCACGCACATCGGACATGACCCACTTTAATAACCCATTCTCTCTGATACTCGAAGGAACCCCTTTGGCCCTACTTTGCTTCTCTATCATGTTCGAAAGAACCCAAAAAAAACACTTAACAGTTAGCCCTCATTCTTCCCTCTGCTTGCCAAAGTTGGCGAGACGTCCTCTCGCAGCTGCAACCTCCTCCCGATGCCAAAACGGAGGTTCTCAAAGCTCATGACCTACTATAGTTGTCACCACCTCCTCCCTCTGCATCTTACGCAGCCATCTCCTCCTCTTAAGGTAATGCTTTGCTACCCTACAATTTAAGGTTGATGATTTCGCTAAATCGGCCTATTAATTTTTAATTTATGCACTAATATATGTGCATAACTATTTAAAATTGCACTGTTATTAGGTTGGATATATGTGACCTATTAAACTTGTTAATTCCTTATGTTTCCTCAATATCTGGTTGGATAGTCTAAATGCATGTCATTTTTTAGAACCTGAAAACACTATTTTTTGTAAAATTGCAAGATCTATAAAAGAATTTATTTCAATTTATTTGACTTTTATTTTTTTTCCTTTCTAATCATGTACACAATTTAAATGTTATATACCTCGATCCAGTTGGAGAAGCATCATTTAATCTAATTGAATTCTAGGCTAGGAGCCCTGGAGATGACTATATGCTATATAATATATAATGTACAATGATTAGCTATGTTCGACCTATTAGCTTGTGATGGTACAAGGGAAGAGGAAAGAGAATGAGAGGAGGTCTTCTCGATGGGTAAAGATGGGAGAATATAAAGGTAGAGATGGTACAAGGAGAAAGGATGGGGAGGTTCCTTCTAGGAACCTTCGTCTTCAAAAAAATTTATTTTTTATGTACATATATGACATCAACACAATGATGTCACCCATGACATCATTTATAATGACATCATTTATAATGACATCATTTATAATGACATCATTCATGATGTCATTATAACTCTTATATTGTATATAAATTATAATAATTATTATTTTTTTGTGTTGTAAAATAAAGAACAGTAACTGTTTTAAAATAAATTTTTATTTTAGTTATTTACTCTCTTTTCAAACACCCTCCTTATTAAAGTTGGCTGCATTTGCATCTCGGGCCTAAGATTTTGACGTGCAATATCTCGATTTGATCGTCTCAGAACGATAATTAATATGATTAGTATTGATATACTTTAGATCGGGTTTAGAATCCCTAAATTTTCTAGATGTGATTTTGATTTGGGATTAAATTTTGTGATTTAGAAATATCAAATGATCTCCGATTATGAACAGTTGATTCCATTGGTTGTGTTTCATTGAATCGGATTTTATGACGGCCTCGGTTTGATTTGCAGTTTCTGAAATCATGTTGTCGATTTTCATGTGGCATTACGATGCGATCAACTTTTAATCGTTTTCAACCAAATGCCTTTTGATTTGTGATCAATTGGTCGATTTAGGGTTTATTCAATACTAATTAAATATAATTGCCCACTCCGACTCCTAATTGGGTCGATTTTGGGTTTGTACGGACCTGGATGTTACATGTTTCTCCTAACTTGATATTCTTTGCTCTTTATTCTATCAAGTATGGAAGAAATGGGGAGCTAGAGATGGACTCTTTAGGACATCTACCGCCATGACTGATAGAGCAGCACTCCATACTGCTATTGCGATCATTCATGATGCTATTATAACTCTTATATTGTATATAAATTATAATTATTCTTATTATTTTTTTGTGTTGTAAAATGAAGAACAGTAACTATTTTAAAATAAATTTTATTTTATTTATTTACTTTCTTTTCAAAACCCCTCCTTATTAAAGTTAATTGCATTTGTGTCTAGGGCCTCATATTTTGACGTGCAATATCTAGATTTAATCGTCTCAGAATGATGATTAATATGAATAGTATTGATATACTTTAGATCGGGTTTAGAATCCTTAAATTTTCTAGATATGATTTTGATTTGGGGTAAAATTTTGTGATTTAAAAATATCAAATGATCTTCGATTGACAAACGGTTGATTCCATTGGTCGTGTTTCATTGAATCGGATTTTATAACGACCTTGGATAGATTTGTAGTTTCCGAATTCATGTTGTGGATTTTCATGTTCGCATTACAATGCAACCAACTTTTAGTCGTTTACAATCGAATGCCTTTTGATTTGCGATCAATTGGTCGATTTAGGGTTTATTCAATATTAATTAAATATAATTGCCCACTCAGACTTTTAATCGGGTCGGTTTCGGGTTTGTACGGACCTGGATGTTACGTGTTTCTCCCAACTTGATATTCTTTGCTCTTTATTCTATCAAGTATGGAAGAAATGGGGAGCTAGAGATGGATTCTTCAAGACATCTACTGCCATGACTGATAGAGCAACACTCCAGACTGCTATTGCGATCATTCATGATGTCATTATAACTCTTATATTGCATATAAATTATAATAATAATAATTATTATTATTATTTTCTGATGTAAAATAAAGAACAGTAGCTATTTTAAAATAAAATTTTATTTTATTTATTTACTTTCTTTTCAAAAACCCTCCTTATTAAAGTTAACTGCATTTGTGTCTCAGGCCTAAGATTTTGACGTGCTATATCTAGATTTTATCATCTCAGAACGATGATTAATATAAGTAGTATTAATATACTTTAGATCAAGTTTAGAATCTCTAAATTTTCTAGATATGATTTTGATTTGGGGTTAAATTTTGTGATTTAAAAAATATCAAATGATCTCCACGACGAACGGTTGATTCCATTGGTCTTGTTTCATTGAATAAGATTTTATGACAGCCTCGATTTGATTTGCAGTTTCGGAATTCATGTTGCGGATTTTTACATTTGCATTACGATGCAACCAACTTTTAGTCGCTTGCAATTGAATGCCTTTTGATTTGCAATCGATTGGTCGATTTAGGGTTTATGCAATACTAATTGAATATAATTGCCCACACAAACTCCTAATCGGGTCAGTTTTAGGTTTGTACGGACCCGGATGTTACGCGATTCTCCCAACTTGATATTCTTTGCTCTTTATTATATCAAGTATGCAAGAAATGGGGAGCTAGAGATGGATTCTTCAGGACATCTACTGCCATGACTGGTAGAGCAACACTCCATACTGCTATTGCGATCATTCATGATGTCATTATAACTCTTATATTGTATATAATTTATAATTATTATAATTTTTGTGTTGTAAAATAAACAACACTAACTATTTTAAAATAAATTTTTATTTTATTTATTTACTTTCTTTTCAAAACCCCTCCTTATTAAAGTTACTGCATTTATGTCTCGGGTCTCAGATTTTGATGCGCAATATCTCGATTTGATCGTCTCAGAACGATGATTAATATGAGTATTATTGATATACTTTAGATCGAGTTTAGAATCCCTAAATTTTCTAGATATGATTTTGATTTGGTGTTAAATTTTGTGATTTAAACATATCAAATGATCTCCGATTGACAAACGGTTGATTCCATTGGTCGTGTTTCATTGAATCGGATTTTATGACGGCCTCGATTTGATTTGCAATTTCCGAATTCATGTTGTGGATTTTCACGTTCACGTTACGATACGGCCAACTTTTAGTTGTTTGCAACCGAATGCCTTTTGATTTGTGATCAATTGGTCGATTTAGGGTTTATTCAATACTAACTGAATATAATTGCCCACTCGGACTCCTAATCGGGTCGGCTTCGGGTTTGTACGGACCCGGATGTTACGTGTTTCTCCGAACTTGATATTTTTTCTCTTTATTATATCAAGTATTGAAGAAATGGGGAGCTAGAGATGGATTCTTCAGGACATCTACTGCCATGACTGATAGAGCAGCACTATATACTGCTATTGCGATCATTCATAATGTGATTATAGCTCTTATATTGTATATAAACTATAATTATTATTATTATTTTGTGCTGTAAAATAAAGAATAATAACTGTTTTAAAACAAATTTTTATTTTATTTATTTACTTTCTTTCAAAAAACCCTTTTTATTAAAGTTAGCTGCATTTGCGCCTTCTATCTCAGATTTCGACGTGCAGTACCTCGATTTGATCGTCTCAGAACGATGATTAATATGAGTAGTATTGATATACTTTAGATCGGGTTTGGAACCCCTAAATTTTTGATATGATTTTGATTTGGGGTTAAATTTTGTGATTTAAAAATATGAAATGATCTCTGATTGACGAACAGTTGATTCCATTAGTCTTGTTTCATTGAATCGGATTTTATGACAGCCTCAGTTTGATTTGCTGTTTCTGAATTCATGTTGCGAATTTTCATGTTTGCATTACGATGCGACCAACTTTTAGTCGTTTGCAACTGAATGCCTTTTGATTTGCGATCAATTGATCGATTTAGGGTTTATTCAATACTATCTGAATATAATTGCCCACTCAAACTCCTAATCGGGTTGGTTTCAGGTTTATACGGACCTGGATGTTACATGTTTCTCCCAACTTGATATTCTTTGCTCTTTATTCTATCAAGTATGGAAGAAATGGGGAGCTAGAGATGGATTCTTTAGGACATCTACTGCCATGACTGATAGAGGAGCACTCCAGACTGCTATTGCGATCATCCGTCTTCACCGAGCATTGACTTCTTCGTCAAGGCATATACTTCTTTTACGACCCGACAACTCGTCTGTGTTGGACTTCTTCAACTGCAACTCTTCTTCAGGTATGACATAGATACGTTCTGGTGACCTAGTATCGCATTGATTCTACAGGCGTGGTAGAGATATGTTCTAGTGACTTGAAAGTTACCGACCTGTCCTCGAGCGAGGTCTTCTACTAACAACGGACATATATTCTTCTTTTGATGTATCGTGTGAATATGTGTTGTATACTTTTTCTTTTTGTTACTTTGGAGATATATATTTACGTTATCACGTTTATTTTCTTCTTCTTGGATTGTTTCTTAACTCTCTTTACTTTTGTATGCTTTATGTAATTTACCCATAGGTTGATCTCCTATATAAGAGAGCCTAGGATTACTGGAATAAACAAGTTGATCTTTTCCCCAACATGGTATCAAAGCGGTGGTCCTAGATTGGAGCTCTCGTACCCAAACCCTAACCTATCCCTCTACCTCCCACCCTCTATGCGCCACCATAACCAACGGCTCTCAACCGCCTTCGACTCCGCTAATGGCACCTTTACCACTTCCCTAGACCTAGGTCCCGCCTATGGCACCTCACACTGCCCCATCGCCAACTTTCTCCTCCTTGCGGCACCTATGCCCATAGCAGCATCGCCGCTCATAGCGGTATTGGCCCATCACATCCCACGCCCCTAGCTGTATCCCCTAGCCACACCTCACGGCCCCCAACCGCATTCTGTAACAGCCCTAGTCGTGTCCCGAAGTTGTTATCAGTTCCCTTCGAATTGTGATATAAGTCTACATATGTAACCAACTTCCCCTATGTTCACGTAGGCATTCCTTTAGTCAAAGTCTACAATCCTTGTCTCCTTCGATCGGCAAGATGATTGATAACAAGACTGACATTCCCACCACGTGTGCCTTCATGCACCCATAGTCAATATGGATGGATCGAATTACGAGCTATAGGCCATGCAATTCATGTGCCTGATGAAGTCGATGGGCAAGAAGCACATCCTCACTAAAGATGAGCTGACGGAGAAGACAAGATTGTATGCCTCATGTGAGTCTAATGATGCTTATGCACAAGTCTGGTTGTCCGGTACCCTACTACTAGATATTGCAAACGGCATCTTACAAAAACCCACATCCAAAGCTATGTGGGACATTCTTTTTGCCGTGTATTCACAAGATAAGAATGAGACGAAGATCTTACAGCTACAACATGACATCATTACTATTGAGAAGAATGGACAACCACTACATGCACACTATACTGCCTTGCATTGTATGTTTGAGAAGCTTCATAAATTTGTGCCACTCATGACCACTCCAGAGCAGATGAAGACATTCCGAAATGCTACGATGGTTGGCATATTTTTGGTCTCTCTTGATTTACAATATGAGGTTGCTTCCTCCAGGATATTGGTTGATCTTACAATTCCTCCCTTGGAAGAGGCCTTCTGGAGGTTGAGTAGGATTAATGTTCCTTCTCCAATGCCAAATACGTCTGTCGTGGCGGCCTCTCGTGGAAGGGGTGGTTCATCTCAGTTTCACGGATGAGCATCACATGGTAGAGGTGGGTGTGATCATGGACCACAATGTACCTATTGTCACAGATCTGGTCATACAAAGGATACGTGCTACTCAAAGCATGGTTTTCCAACATCAGCACGTGTAGCGGATCATACCTAGCATCAGAAATCTGCTTCACTACCATCGGATCAGCAATATGATGATCTTGTATTTAGATTGAGGGATATGTGTCTTCATCTGGAACCTCAACACCTGCTTCAGAGAACAGTTCATATATTGTAGCTACTGCAAGAGAAAGCACCTCATGTAGTATTCGTGAATCCGCCTCTTGTCATGGTTCTGATGTCTCGGAATGGATTATTGGTTCTGGAGCCACACATCACTTGTGTGGAGATAGATGTCAGCTTATAGCACTCAAGCAAGTCCCTCCAGGACGGATAGTGGTCATAGCTGATTGGACTCATTCCCCTATCACGGGACAAAGGGAGATTGCCTTGACACCCACTATGTGATTGAAAATGTGTTGCATGCTCCTGATTTTTCAATGAATTTACTGTCAATCGGTCAGATTACTAAGGAATTAAACTATCGAGCAATTTTTGACCCATCATCTCTTGTTTTTCAGGACATTCATAGTTACGGGCAGGGTGATTAGTTGTGGCCATGAGAAGGGTGGACTGACGGGTCCGAAAATGTGGCTTTAAAAAAATGTTTTTTTATTTTTCATTCTTAAAGAATAAATTGTCGTTCGTTGTAGGCAGCGATCGGAATCAGTCAAGAAATAACCACAAATAATTATTCAATTTTTAATCGAGTGGTTTTATGTTTATTTTACTTGGGCAAGTCCCAAGGTCGATCACAAGGAGGTAAAGGAACAATCTATAGTTGTGTTTATCAAGGTTCGTACACGGTTTTCGAGGCGATTTTTTTTTGGAATTTTCAATACAAATAAGGGATGCAAAATGCGATTTTTGGCCTATTTTAGGGACTAAAATATCAGCTATGTTCAAACGATGTCCGAAAAATACAAAACTTGGCCACAATGTAGATTATGATGAAATGAATGCACTATAATTTTTTTGGAATTTTTGGATGCAATATGATTTTTTTATGGATTTTTAAATGAAAAAAAATAAATTTCAATACTTAATTATGATAATACTAAACCAACTTATTTTTGAGGACCAAAATTATCTAAGATTTATCACTAGGTGATGATCATAGAAAAATCCTAAACCTCAAAAATGAGAGATCTAATACCTATTAAAAATTAAATAGTGAAATGTGCAAAATGATTTACAGCGTAAAAATTGCATGCAAATGCAAATCTTTTTGGGCACAATGTCAAGCACAATTAACTCTCCAGTATGTGATTTTTCGGGAATTTTTAGAGCAACGGTTAATCAAATAAAAATTCAAGAGCACTAATTGGGCAAAGTTTGCAAATTTCCACAAAATAATTAATTATTAATTAACCATTAATCACAAAAATATCCACGACATGTCAACATGTAGAAAATTAAGTGAAGAACAAAGTGCCAATTTTTGATAAATAAAATAATGCAATGTAGAGGTCTAAAATGAATGATAAAGACAGAGGTACATATGTAAATAGCAATAAATATAAAACGTGCAGTGAGGGACCTAATGTTGATTACCTATAAAATGGGGGGTACTCTTGCAATTTTTCCAAAGGGTCACGTGCCTGATCTGCAACATGGGGAACCTCCGGGGGGACTTTTGTAAATTGCCCGGGGGGGGGGGGGCACGTGCAAGCACGTGACCCCTGGTGACCTCTTGCTGATGTTCCCCCGAAGCACATGCCGTGCACGTGCTTGGGGGTATCGGGTTTCACGCCTGGCCCGGCAATGTGGGAGCGTAGGCGGGAGGGCCGATGCTCGGTGGAGGAGCTGCTGTGAAGTCGATGGTGTTGCGATGGCCGACAAATGACCGGGGGGAACATCGATGAAGCTTGAGCGCTGGGGGAGTCTTTGGTGAAGCTGAAGCTGGAAGTCGATTGTCGGAGTCGGAGCTCTACGCAGTAGGCGAAGTTGGCGGAGAAGAAGATGGAAGTAGTTGTCGTTGGCTCCACGCCGAGGGGCGGAGCTAGGGCAGTAAGGGCGAAGACGTCACCACTGCAACGAGGGCCTGAGATCCTCGGATCTCGCCGGAGAGCCACGACGGTGTTGTTACCACCTCGAGTCTTCACGCTGTTGGCGGATGGGGGGAACGAGGAGGCGATGGTCGTCGCTTTAAATAGACGAGGGAGGCGGCCGGTGACGAAAGCGAGACTCGCGAGGGTGGTTGGCGACGAAGGCGGGGTCAAAGGCGGAGGTGGTTGGCAATGGTTGCGGATGGGTAGTTGCGGAAGATGCATAGGAGGTTATAGATGCGGCGACGGGCGCGAGGTTGGGGGAGACTCTGGTGGAAGACGACGCGCAGCGGCCGTTCGATCGGCCGCTAATCGAACGGTCGTGGCGACGCCACGTGGCGGGGGCAAGAGAGAGAGGGGACGAGGCATGTGCGACCACGTGCTGCCGTTAATTAATTTTTTTATAAAAATGAATATTTAAAACGCCTAAAAAACAATGACATGTGGCGGCCTCTGTGGCTGCCACATGTCATCACCAGAAAAAATCCAAGAAAAAGATTTTGTAAAAAAAAGAAATAGTAAACGACCTCGGATCGAAAAAGTTCCTTCATGAAAAATGCGCGTCTCGATGAGATCTACAACGTTGATGAAGACATCAAAGCCAAAATCGATCAAATGCATGAAGTGTTATTTTTGGGGTATCCCATGTACATATACCAAGACACGTGGGTTTTAAAGATTTTTTGTCATTTTAAACAAGATAAAAAACTGAAAAAGTAAGGAGAGATCAAAGATAAATAAAAGACATCTAAATCTACTTTTTTTGGATTTTTATTAATTAAGAGAGTATGTACATAAAATACGGGTCAAAAACCGCTAAAATACACAATGTACAAAAGAGACCCAAAATCCAACTTTCACATACGAGCTCCGATTCATTTGAACTTGGTCTTGTTTTGAAGGTAATTGAATGTGCATTAGTTCAAAAGTGAGTAGGATCAAATCAGTCTCTGGATGGGGAAGATATGGGGCTTTTAGTCCGAAAATCCTGAAACTAAGGTTTAAGTTTTTGGTCCACTTAACAAGGTTAGCGATTTTTTTGTATTTTTCATTTATTCTTGTTAGTGATATGTACACAGTGGAAGTGGTTTTGTGTTATTCGGAGTTAGCATGAAGGAGTTAAAAATCCGGGAAGTTAGGCTATTTACAGGTCAAAATTGTTTTGGATTTTTGGCTTCCTATTTGTGCAAAAATTATGGATAAAATGCAATTCTTATGAAAACATGCATGAGCGATAATTATGCAGAATTGATGCAGATATGCTATTGATTTTTAGGGAATTGAGCTTAATAAATGAGATTTAGAGTGATGAATCCGAGATTCATCATCCCCCTATACTTAAACCATGCTCGTCCTTGAGCATCAAAAAGAAATGTCATGAGGTGAAATAAGATTGGGTTCCATACCAAGACCATTTACTGAAGGTGAAAGTGAAACTAAACTCGCTCTTCGGATTATTTGTGTGTCAGAACTTCTGTGAGACTTAGAATTTTAAAATCAACAGCCCTCAAGTTCTACATATCATTGTTACAGTTTCGGCTCAGAAGTCATCTTAGATCAATCCTCTCCCCAAAGTATACCCTATTAACATTGAACAACCGACTCATGTGTATGAAGGGTTTTAGCTCTTCCCATCCAGAATGCCAGACTACCATGCTCCTCTCCTCTCCAGTAACTCGTCCTCGGGGAGTCAGGTATTTCCTTCTAAGGTCTGTCGTGCTCACAATCGAAATGGGGAGAAGTTAGAAGAATGGGAAAAGAACTGGAGGGTGGCCAGTGTAGTCACCTCTCCTTGTGAAGATGGCCAGTGTAGCCGAGTCTTCACCAAGATCTGCAGGTTTCTTGAAGCCTAGACCTTTTTGGTCAGATTTTATTTGGTAGAATGATTCTTTTGTATTTGGAATTTTTGGTGGTTCTGCTTGGATCTTGTTTTGCCCCTACGGATATAGAATCTTTTTATTCCGTACATTTTTTTGGGTCTTAGAAAAAATTGTGCCCAGCCGTCCATCCCTTTTTCGAAGCTTTATTTCAAACCATACTCCAGTCTTTAGATTTCCACGCTACCAGAAAAGAAACTTACATAGTTTTCCAACATCCTGTCTGAGTTGAGCTAAGTACATAGTGCGAGAGTACAAATTAATTCCCTATTCCAAAGTTGTACCCAGAATGAAGAGGCCAGGTTAGACACTAAGAGTCAAATGCTGTACATTGTCATGTGGAACTTAAAGAATTAAGTCAAAAGACCTGAAAATCTTAAAATCCTATTTCTCGGTGAAGTTCCTCTGAAAATTAGGTGGATTAAGGTCAAGTCTAGATCACTCTCAGTTTCTGCTCATAACTCGGTTTAGAACACAATGACTTTTCATAGAAGCAGAAGAATGCGATGGAGGATGAAGTGCAGGTGTGTGAAATGCAGACACGTTTTTTTTCCTTTTTATGCAGGGGATATTTTTTTGGTCAATGCAAGAATGAATAAGAAGCCCTTTTCAAAAAAAATTTTGGGCAAAGTCGGTGTCAGTAGCAAAATTTTTGTTGTTTTTTGTTGTTTTTTTGTTTTTTTAATTTATTTTTTTGTTAATTACCCACCCCGTAAATACATATAGACTTACGCGAAAGTACAAGGTATGGCTAAAATATATACAAAGTATATATACTGACCCCCCTATACTTAGCGAGTGTTGTGTCCTCAGAGCACAAGAAGCGTAATGAAGACATAGTTCGGGCTAATCGTAAGAGAGTGGAAAATTAATATACAATGGTCCACCCCGCTATACTTAGACTGTGAACAGTCTAGGTATAAAAGAAGAGCGCAAAAGAGGTGGTCAGGATATGTAAATGAGGAGAGTATGTACAAGTGGGTGTCGGTTCTCCCTATACTTAGGCTTTGGTTAGCCTAAGTATAGAAGAAGGGTGGAGATGGAGTGATTAGGAGAAGGAGTGTGATAAGAGAAATGGTATATACAAATGGCATCGGTCCCTCCCTTTACTTATGCCTTGGCCTAAGTAGAGGAAGAAGCTGTACAAGGAGACCGATGTGGTCGGGAGGGAGGGTGGGTAGCCGATGATTAAGGCGGTTTTTGGCTGATCTTCTTGTGAGCATGCGGTGGGAGATCGTAATGATGAGTCGAAGAAGAAGCATATGATTCCCAACTATTATTAGTGTCATCCTCAGAAAAATTATTATGGATAGTGGATGAAGTATTTGAGTCAGATGAAAGGTATCCATCATCAGAATTATCCTCAGAGGAGTAGTATTCGAAAGTGGACATACTCCAAATATTCATGTCTTTTTGTTTCTTCAGTTGTTTTCTCAGAATTCGTTCCTTCTTATGGTCAATCGTTTGTCCTCATATGAATACTCGGAAGCATCGGTCTCAGTCAGCTCATATGAAATAATTCTAGTGTACTTGAAGAGGACAGGAGCATCAGCTTTGGATGAGTAGTAGTTAGGAACGGGAGTTGTCCAACGAGAATTGAATTTTAGATCCTTGCGAAGATATGGCTTTAGAGTTGCCGAACAGACTTCACTCATGTAAACTACCTTTTCCGGACCTGATGAGGGATCATCAACTGATTCCTTTTCCGAAAGGTCAAAGGTGGCTCTCTTTTTATTTCTTAGTGAAGGTGTCGGTTCACTTGAGTATCCAGATGAATAGCCGTTGGAATTCTCCTCAGTCGGTGTTCGGCCTGCGTGCATGTTCTTAGTTTCCCGAATGTTGGTGCACTCTCGATTTGGGATGATTTGGTACATGTATTCACAAAATGTTGCTCCACGGTGTGACCATGCATAAGTCTCAGGATCATAGAAGAATGATTTGTCTATTTTTAGATCCTTGGTAATTGAAATACGGGGGAGAGTCTCTAAACCAATAGTCTCATCAACAACCGCTATATTAGGTGCTGCATCGGGGTAGGGCTCTTTTACCTCTTCATGGTTGCGATTGTCGGGGACTTCGTGGGTTTCCTCAGAAGATCATGGTTCCTCAAAGACATGGTCCGATCTAAGTGCTTCCAATGATTTAAAATCGATTTCCCGAGTCTCACAATCAATAATTGCCTTAGCCAATGCTAAGAACGGCTTTCCGAGAATGATTGGAGACTGGGTGAATTCTCCTTAATGCTCAATATCAATGATCGTGAATTCTACTTTGAGCGGAGCGCCTTGGAATTTCATGATGACAGAAATGGTTCCTTTTGGCCGCTTTATTGATCGGTCCGCCAATTGAATAATTTCTCGTATCTTTCGAATCGATCCGAGTTTGAGTTCGTGAAATACAGAGGTCGGGAGGTTATTGATTGGTGCATCGTCATCAATCCGAGTATGGGTGAAAATTATGTCATTGATTTCACAGTCAAATCTGGGTAACCGCTTCACTATGCGGCTCTTGGTTTTTCTCCTCAACACCAAGGAGGCCATTGACAAGATATGTCTTTCAGTCTTTGTTTGTATCCTACCTGACTTTTTGTTCATTAATTTATCTGTTATAAATCTTTTAAGGTCAGGAAAGTGTTTAATGACCTGTATAAAGGGAAGTTCAAATATCAAGCGTTTTTTCCAGTGCTTCCCGTACAGTCTGATCCAAATTCCTTAAATCGTCTTCAGTTTCAATTTTTATGAAGTTTTCTGAATTTTCAATTTTTTGGTGGTTTTCAAATATTTCCATTTTTTGGTATTTTTAGTGTAGTGTGGGGGTGTGGTGTGTTCCTCAGATGAGCAGGAGTTCTGATGTTCCTCAGTCAGCGACATAGTTTTGTCTAGGGGAATAATATGCGGAAATGAAATTGTCAGAATTATCCCCAGGTTTTTGAATATCCTCAAAATTTTCAATCTCAGATCCAATCATTTCCTCATCCATTTTTTGGTCCGAGCCACCATAGAATGAGATTAATCGATCGGTGAATTTTTGCCATCTATCATCCATTGATTCGAATCTTTTATTTATCCTCGAGATATCATCCTCAAAAATTTGTTCATGATCACTTATGGGAGCAGTCGATGTGTGTTCTTGTGATTCAGTCATCTTCCATTTTCCTATATGTGTTAGACGATGAGTTTCTTGGAATGTCCAATGTATGATCCTTATTTTCTGAAAATATCTCCTCAATAATTATGGAAGACGCTGCTCATATGGTCCAGACATGTGGAGTTGATCCAAATAGAATTTATTCCTTTGATCATGAGTGGTCGGATCTTGATATGGTGTAGTTAGCATACAGGGTTCCTGTGTTTTTATGTATTCAGTCCAATCCTCTATATGATTGTCATGTCTGAAAAGGGGGTTGTCATGGTCAATCCAGGATGATGGTTATTCATTGGTGTTCAATTCTGGGGGCAACGGGAGATATGAAGAAGTGTTGAGTTCAATCATGTGGTTATCATCTCCCATGAATGATGGATTGACATTAACTGAATTAGAAGGATCAATTGTGTGATCGATGTAGAGAGGATTGATATATGAAGAAGTGGAGACCTCAGTCAGTTGTTGGTCTGTGTGGTCCAAAAAGGATTGTCATTTATGAAGCAGATCAGATTGGTAAAAAGAGATGGTGGTTGAGAGTCTCTTGGAGGAGGTGTTCTGGGTCTAACCGATACAAATTCGTTTTCATAGTATAGCACTGATGGATCTTCGGATAAATGTTCGGTAATTTTTGAAAATGATGGGTTGGATCTGAAATTTGGAAAAAGTTCCATGATGAGGTTTAAATCAAGAGAGAGATTATTGCACAGGATAGAAAATTTTTATCAAATGTGCGGCTTTGGATCTTCGGTGTCGGTTTACGTATACCAATGCAGCCACAAATCAAACCCTGGGTTCACCAACTTACACAATGAAGCCGTAAGAGTTCGGCTATTATCTTTTCAATTTTAGTTGGTGATAAATCAATCTTGGCAAAAAATTAGCGAGATGTTAGGTGTCGGAGCTTGGTTCTAACCTTATGTGTCGTCTCTCGCTCACTCAGAAAAATAAAATCATCCAAGGTCGGGGTTGCTCTCCTGAAAAATTCTTGATTTTATGAGTTTTTAAGATCAGATATATTTAGCAGACCCAATTTTAATGAGGTAATCACTGAAAAATTATATGAGCACAAAATACACGTCTACCGTCCAGTCCCAATTTCCTTTAAATTATGTGATAAAACAAGAGAGAGGAGTTCGGGAAAAGCCGATGCACACGAAAACGATGATGTATGCTCAGTTAGAAGACTTACAGTGTCTCCTCGCAATCTCCATGTGAGATACAATACAGAATTGAAAAATAATTTTAAATGCGTGCAAGCTTATGAAAAACTGCACCTAATCAGAAAGTTCTATTAACGGGAAAGAATTGAGTTAAATTTTGGTTAAGTTGAACGATCTATGTGCGTCTCAGTTAAAGTGCAGTGTGGCCTTAGATCCTACGAGCACAAGCAAAAATATAAATGCTCTGAGAGCCGTATGTGCAGGTCTATCCTAATCACCACTCAAGTCGGGCCCCACCCTCATTGGAGAGTGAAACATGCCACGACACACCACAGAAAAGTTCAAGGTCTTTTTACACAAGCGAGAGTCCAAACGGACACCGTTGTAAATGAGCAAGTAAATAAAATTGTAGAAATGAAAAACCTAGACTCTACGCTCTCTCACGACTCGACTCGATCTTAAATTAATTATGGCTTTACGGATGTCGGTGAAGATGCTTCGACTTCTAGGAAAACCGCTCCACATATGCTGGGTACCTCGCAAGAAAAATAAGAGAGATATTATAAGAGAGTGACTCAAAAAATAATAAAAAACACAAGAAAAATAAATGCACGAAAATAAATGGGATTTACAATGAACAATTCGGGGGTCAAACTACCCGAATGCGGAAAACCGAACGAAAAATGTCAAAACACAAAACTAAGTCGTTTGCCTCCCCGACAACGGTGCCATCTCACGGGTCCGTAAACGCGGCTTTAGAAAAATGGTTTTTATCTTTCGTGCTTAAAGAATAAATTGTCGTTCGTTGTAGGCGGCGATCGGAATCAGTCAAGAAATAACCACAAATAATTATTCAATTTTTAATCGAGTGGTTCTATGTGTATTTTAATTGGACAAGTCCCAAGGTCGATCACAAGGAGGCAAAGGAACAACCTAGAGTTGTGTTTATCAAAGTTCGTACACGGTTTTTGAGGCAGTCTTTCTTTGCAATTTTCAATGCAAATAAGGGATGCAAAATGCGATTTTTGGCCTATTTTAGGGACTAAAATATCGGCTATGTTCAGACGATGTCCAAAAAACACAAAACTTGGCCACAATGTAGATTACGATGAAATGAATGCACTGTAATTTTTTTGGAATTTTTGGATGCAATATGATTTTTTATGGATTTTTAAATGCAAACAAAATGAATTTCAATATTTAATTATGATAAATACTAAACCTATTTATTTTTGAGAATCAAAATTATCTAAGATCTATCACTAGTGATGGATCACAGAAAAATCCTAAACCTCAAAAATGTGAGATCTAATACATATTAAAAATTAAATAGTGAAATGTGCAAAATGATTTTTACAGAGCAAAAAATGCACGTAAATGCAAATGTTTTTGTTCACAACGTCAAGAACAAATAATTCTCAAATATATGATTTTTCGGGAATTTTTAGAGTAATAGTTAATCAAATAAAATTTCAAGAGCACAAATTGGGCAAAGTTTGCAATTTTCCACAAAATAGTTAATTATTAATTGACCATTAATCACAAAAATATCCACGACATGTCAACATGTAGAAAATTAAGTGAAGAACAAAGTGCCAATTTATGATAAATAAAATAACGCAATGTAGATGTCTAAAATGAATGACAAAGACAGGGGTACATATGCAAATAGCAATAAATATAAAACGTGCAGTGAGGGACCTAATGTTGATTACCTATAAAATGGGGGGTACTCTTGCAATTTTTCCAAAGAGTCGCGTGCCTGATCTGCAAAATGGGGAACCTCTGGGGGGACTTTTATAAATTGCCCAAGGGGGGGCACGTGCAAGCACGTGACCCCTGGTGACCTCTTGCTGACGTTCCCCTTAAGCATGTGCCGTGCACGTGCTTGGGGGTCTCGGGTTTCACGCCCGACCTGGCGATGTGGGAGCAAAGGTGAGAGGGCCGATGCTCGGTGGAGGATCTACTGTGAAGTCGATGGTGTTGCGATGGCCGGCAAACGGTCGGGGGGGGGGGGGGGGGGGGACGTCGATGAAGCTTGAGCGCTGGGGGAGTCTTTGGTAAAGGCTCAGCTGGAAATCGATTGTCGGAGTCGGAGCTCGATGCAAGAGGCAGAGTTGGCGGAGAAGAAGATGGAAGTAGTTGTCGTTGGCTCGACGTCGAGGGGCGGAGCTAGGGTAGTAAGGCCGAAGACGTCGCCGCTGCAACGAGGGCCTGAGATCCTCGGATCTCGCCGGAGAGCCACGACGGTGTTGTCACCACCATCGAGTCTTCACGTTGTTGATGGATGGGGGAATGAGGAGGCGATGGCTGTCACTTTAAATAGACGAGGGAGGCGGTCGGTGAGGGAAGCGAGACTCGCAGGGGTGGTTGGCAACGAGGGCAGGGTCAAAGGTGGTGGTGGTTGGCGATGGTTGCGGAGGAGCAGTTGCAGAATATGCAGAGGAGATTACGGAGGCGGCGGTGGGCGCAAAGTTGGGGGAGACTCTGGTGGAAGATGACGTGCAGCGGCCGTTCGATCGGCTGCTGATCGAACGACCGTGGCAACGCCACATGGCGGGGGCAAGAGATAGAGGGGGCGAGGCACGTGCGGAGCACGTGCGCTGGAGGCACGTGCGACGCACGTGCAGCCGTTAATTAATTTTTTTATAAAAACGAATATTTAAAACGCCCAAAAAACGCTGACACGTGGCGGTCTCTGTGGCTGCCACGTGTCATCACCAGAAAAATCGAAGAAAAAGATTTTGTAAAATAAAAAAGAAATAGTAAACAACCTCGGTTCGAAAAAGTTCCTTCATAAAAAATGCTCGTCTCGATGAGATCTACAACTTTCATGAAGTTATCAAAGCCAAAATTGATCAAGTGCATGAAGTGATATTTTTGGGGTATCCCATGTACATATACCTAGATTTTTGGGTTTTGTATTTTTTTGTCATTTTTAAACAAGATAAAAAACCAAAAAAGTAAGGAGAATCAAAGATAAATAAAAGACATCTAAATCTATTTTTTGGATTTTTATTAATTAAGAGAGTATGTACATAAAATACGGGTCAAAAACCGCTAAAATACACAATGTACAAAAGAGCCCCAAAACCCAACTTTCACATACGAGCTCCGATTCACTTGAACTTGGTCTTGTTTTGAAGGTAGTTGAATGTGAATTAGTTCAAAAGTGAGTAGGATCAAATCGGATACTGGATGGGGAATATGTGGGGCTTTTAGTCAGAATATCCTGAAACTAAGTTTGGCTTTTTTGTCCACTTAACAAGGTTAGTGATTTTTTTGTATTTTTCTTTTATTCTTGTTAGTGATATGTATACAGTGGAAGTGGTTTTGTGTTATTCGGAGTTAGCATGAATGAGTTAAAAATCCGGGAAGTTAGGCTATTTACATGTCAAATTTGGCTTGGATTTTGACTTCCAGTGCAAAAATTATGGATAAAATGCAATTCTTTTGAAAACATGCATGAGTGATAATTATGCAGAATTGATGCAGATATGCTATTGATTTTGAGGGAATTAAGCTTAATAAATGAGATTTAGAGTGATGAATCCGAGATTCATCATGGACTCTAATGACTGGTCCAAACACTATATGCTGGTATATCGTGCCATTATACTGGTCATGTCTCTCCCTACCTATGGCATCTGCATTTTGGCCATCTCCCTCTTCAAAAGTTGTGTCAGGTCCTTTCTAAGATTTCACTTTGCTTATCATTCAACTGTGAAGCATGTCAATTAGGAAAGCATCACCGATCCGTCTTTCCCTGTCACCAGAGTCAGAGTAGTAACTCCCCTTTATGGGGCCAAGTCGTGTCCCCGATCATCAGGGACATTGATTTTATTTAATAGTTGTGGATGATTTTAGTCGTCTGTCCTGGGTACTTTTGTTAAAGAATAAATCAGAAGCTGGAAATGTCATCATATCTTTTATTAGAGAAGTGTAAAATATGTTTTAACATCTATAAAAATTGTACGGACTGACAATGTGCTTGAATTTTGTACACAGTGTTGTCTCAATTCCTTTCTTCAAATGGTATTCTTCACCAAAAATCGTGTGCTTATACATCTCAACAGAACGGTGTTGCTGAAAGAAAACACCATCACCTTATTGATGTCACCCGTACACACCTAATACATAGTTGTGCTCCTCATTCATTCTGAGGTGATGCGGTTCTCACGATATGTTATCTAATTGAGTGCATGCCATCATCGGTGCTAGGGGAGAAGGTTCCTTTTTCACTTGTTTTTTCTAACAAAGAGTTGTTCTCTCTTAGTCCTCGTGTTTTTGGATCTGTTGCGTTTGTCCATCGATTGTCTTCAGGGATCGACAAGCTCTCTCCAAGGGCTATCAAATGTATCTTTGTTGGGTACTCTAGAACTCATAAGGTTTATCATTGTTATGACCCTGTACACAAGAGATATTATGTCAGTACAAATGTCACATTTTTCGAGTCTTTCATGTATTTTTCACTACAGGTGACTGATTGACCCCCTTAGATTCAGATGATTAGGTCTACATTACACCTCCGCCAATGTGTCCACCATCACCATCTCCACTACCACCATTAGCCCCACCACCACTCATCACTCTTGTTCCTGCATTGTCACATCATTACAGTCGACGATCTGCTCATGCGCATGCGCCTGATCCATCAGCCAACACGTCCCAGGTTTGTTCTGATAGCATTATATCTAATGATGGGTTTAATAATGGTTCTCACAGGGTGTCTCTCAGGAGGATAATGTTTAGGGTGATAGCAGAAATGATGATGATGATGATGATATGAATTTACCCATTGTTATTAGGAAGCAGCAGTGTTCCTGTGCTTCGTATCCGATTGCTTCTCAGGTCACCTTTGAGCATCTGACAGGTGACTTTGGGAAGTTTGTCATTGCTTTGAACACCATGGTCATTCCACGGACTTACCACGAGGCGTTGCAAGACAGTTAGTGGTGTTTAGATATGGAGGAGGGGATGGCGACTCTACAGTCTAGACGTACATGGAGCCTAGTACCTGCACCTTCTAGGGCATCATTAGTGAGTTGCAATGGGTCTTTACGATGAAACAAAATGGAAATGGAAGCATTGATTGATACAAGTCCAGGCTAGTAGAAAGAGGCTTTACACAGACATATGGGGTGGATTATATGGACACATTTTCCCTTGTTGCATGTCATTCTACCCTGAGGATTCTGTTATCTATTGCAGTTCCTTGAGATTGGCCTTTTGTTTCAATTTGATGTAAATAATGCATTCATATATGGTGATCTTCAGGAGGAAGTCTATATGCAGTAGCCACCAGGTTTTACAGTTGAGGGGGAGTGTATACATGTATGTAGACTTTATAAAGCCATATATGGACTCAAGCATAGCCTAAGATCTTGGTTCCAAAATCTCTCAGATTTGTTCGAAAGGCAAGGATTCAAACGATCTAAAGTAGATCATTCTCTTTTTATACAGAGATCTACAAGAGGTATGATGGCTATTATGGTCTATGTTGATGATATTCTCATTACAAGAGATGACCTACAGGAATAAGGATAGCTAAAAACTTTTTGGGTCGTAAATTTATTACCAAAGACCTTGAAGCCCTTTGATACTTTTTGGGACTAGAGTTTGCTAGAAATCACCAAGGACTAGTCATGACCCAGAGGAAATATGTTACCGACTTGCATAGTGACACGAGTATGCTTGGGTGTAGGCTTGCTACTACACCTATGGATCCAAGCATGAAGATGTACGATGTTGACACTAATGAAGTAGACAGGAGAAGGTACAGAGAACTAGTAGGAAAGCTCCTTTATGTTACTATTACTAGACTAGATATATCATTTGCAGTTAGCAGAGTTAGCCAGTTCATAGAGCAACCACGTCAGGTATATATGGATGCTATACAGATGATACTAAAGTACCTTAAGTCATCTCCAAGTACGGGTCTATTGTTTAGAAAAGGCAAGTCAGTCACCATCTCAGCATACACAAATGCATGTTATGTGGGATGCCCCAAGGATAAGAAGTCCACCACAGGCTTTACCGTATACATTGGAGATTCTCTCTTCTCATGCAAGAGCAAAAAACAGACTGTTGTAGAAAGGTTTCAGTGTTGAATCAGAGTATAGGGCTATGGCCCAGTCTAACATAGAAATGATGTGGGTTAAAGATGTTCTTACAGATGTACACACAGAGGTTCCACTTCCCATGACACTGACCTATAATAATCAGGCAGCTATATTTATTGCAAATAACCCAGCATTTCATGAACATACCAAGCACATTGAGGTTGATTGCCATTATATACGTGATATGATTCAGAAGGGGTTTACGTCCACATCTCATGTCAGCTCAAGGGATCAGACTGCAGATATCCTCTCCAAGGACTTACTTCGAGGACCTTTTTAGAAGTGTCCGTCTAAGCTGAGCATGATAGATATCTATGCTCCATCTTAAGGGGTTGTGTATGTATGTATGTGTGTGCATATGTTATCATGTTTATTTTCTTCTCCTTGGATTGTTTCTTAACTCTCTTTACTTTTGTATGCTTTATGTAGTTTACCCATTAGCTGCTCTCCTATATAAGAGAGCCTAGGATTACTGCAATAAACAAGTTGATTTTTTCCCCCAATAGTTACAAATTGCAGCTTTCTCAGCTCTAGCTTAAGGGGGGTGTTTGAGAATGTAGTAGAGTGGTAATTCCATTTCTCCAGTATCCAACTACCACCTACTCATGTTCAGTCCCATATCTCCTATCTACGAAACTCCGATTTGTCTATGGGGCTATATAAGAAGCCTCACACATCCTGTACTCATTGAGAAATTTATACATAAGATGCGGCCCTTTGAGACCTTCTCCCATGGTTTCATTTCGCTCCTTCAGGAGTAGGGTTCCATGTAAAATCATGTGTTGAATGTTTAATCTTCTTGATTTATTGTCCTATTTATCATATTTCTTTTGTATTCTAGATTTCAACACTAGGAACATAGCACCTAAGGATAAGAGGCATATTTTTCAACAATAAATTCCTTTGAAAATTAAAGGAAAGTTTTACAAAGCAACTGTGAGACATGTTATGCTATAGGGATACTAATGTTGGCATGTGAACCAGAGACACGTGCAGAGAATGACAATTGCATAAATGAAAATGCTAAGGTGGATGTGTAGTCATACATGTAAAGATCAGGTTCAAAATGATGCGACCAGAAGGATAGTTGGTGTAGCTCCAGTAGAGGATAAGATGAGAGAATGACTTAAGATGGCTTTGTCATTTGCAATGGAGGTTAGTTGATGCAATAGTTAGAAGATGTGTGAGCCGAATAAGAGAGGACGAGGAAGGCAAAAGAAGTGTTGGAATGAGAATGTCTGAATGATCTTACTTTTTTGGATCTATGCTAGAGAATGGTCCAAGATAGATCTAAATAGAGGAAAAGAATCCATATAACTGATTGTACTTAATGTAGGAAAAGGCTGTGTTGTTGTTGTTGTTAAATGGAGTTTCTTAGGCTTCTCTTGTGTTGCAGGTTAAATAATAATATGTAGGTCGATGTCGATGAATTTTTATTTCATCAAACCTGTAAAAGTTAGCCTACTAGTTGATTCGAGGGGGAGGGATATCCGACTCGAATAGGCCTAGTCAACCATTAGTCGGTCAACCCAACTAATTAACCGATTTGTAAATCAATTTTTTTATTTTTTTGGAGATTTTTACCACATGAACCCTATAAAGTTTGTAATTTACCTTCTCTACATTTGAAACAACGTAATCCCCCCTCGACCCCGTAAAATCGCTAACTCTTACCCCATGAACCATGCGGGTAATTTGTTCGAAGCTTGTGGGGGTTCATGGGGTAATTTACAAGGTCGATGTGGTAATTACGTTGTGCAAAAGATCGTAGAGGTAATTGAACAAGTTTATAAGGTTTATAGGGGTAAAAATCCCTTTAAGTCAATTACTGCTTTTGTTTCATTTGATAGTATAGAAAATGTACGAATCTATGTTAATATATAATAATATATGTATAAAAAATAATTTATATATTTAAAATAATTAAAAAAGCAAAATCGACTAATATTGACTAAATCTGAAGAGTTACCTGACTATTGCTTAATCCTTAGTTAGTGACCCCACCGACCGAGTACCGACTACCGCTTTCTGCAACCATATATTTCATCATTATATTTCATAGTTACTTTTCAAGAAGTGGAGTAACATTCCGGGCTAGACCCAACCATTATCATGAAAAATTGTCCATGACAATTTATTGAATCAAGTCCATCTGGACTTGTTGATAACCGCCCGAAATTGTTAAAGGATTTCATCACCTATGCCCTTATTAGACATTGCAATATCAATTATGATGCTCCATTTTGGAATATTAATTATCCCCTGGCTTATTATAGTTTTATCACTTATGCCTCATAGATCCATTAACATCCATCCATGCTCTAAATATATGTTAAATTTTGGGAGACATGGGTCATGAGATTGAATAGCTAGGGAAACTAAGGCAGATTGATATTCCACCTGCTCCTTTAAAGGGGACGCTGACCTCCTTTTCCCCACACCCCTCCCCCGACCTCTGGCACCGCCCTTTTCCTCTGGTGCCCCTCCCCTGACCTCTAACACTGTCTCCAACCTCCTCCGCCCCATACCCGACCTCCAGCACTGCTCCCCCTCCCTCGCCCCATCCCCCTACCTCTAATGTCGTCGCCCGCCACCTTTGCCCCTCCCTCAACCTCCAACACATGCAACTAACCTTCTTGGAGCGTCAACCAATTAGAGGATCGGAATCCTTCAATGTATTAAACCGGAGCATATGTTATGAGAGCCTCGTCGTCTCCAGCACGACTCTGATCGAAACATCCCTCTTTGATCTCGAGAAAAGAACCAACTGGATCCCTAATATTCAATAACATCCACCACAACCAGGAGCTTGATCTTGAACATTAATGATGTCTAATTTTGAGTTGTTGAATTGCCCCATCACCATGACAACCTTTGTTAAGATTTTCGAGCTCACCATGTTACGGTCGTCTTGTTGTGTTGTATATCTAAATATGGGGGTTCAGAATTACAAGGATCTCTGTAGTATCAAAAATTAACCCACAAATAATATCAAGCAATGGAAATCAAAGTGTGGAGTTAAAATTTATTATAACTCTACAAAATATGTGTATAGGGCAAGTAATGTAAAGTGTCGAACACAGTGAGAAAACATGTAGATCGAGGCAATAATGCGTAGAAATGAATGTGTCACTTGTCTATAATTTTGGGTGTGGGTTTTTTGTTTTTATAATTTTTGTTTTTATTTTATATTTTTGTATTTTATTTTGTATTTTTATATTTTTTATATTTTCTGATTTTGTATTTTCTTTTTTCTTTTAAATAAATAATATAGTTATATATAGAGTACATATACAATATAGGATGGAGAGAGGTAGAATATATATAAAAATATGTAAAGTTATGCAAAATACAAGAAATAAGATGTTTTGAATTTTGTATTATTTTTCTAAATTTTTTCCAAATTTTTGGTATTTTTAAAGTAAAAAATGTCACAAAATAGGGATAAAAATATATAGCTGAAATTAATATGGAGATATAAAATAGAAAGCAATACCAAAAATTCTCCAAATTAATTTTTATAGCTAGATAATAATATAGAGAATAATACAAAGTAGAAAACACAATTTTTTTTGGAGTTTTTTTGAGGACTTTATATATTTTTCTAAAGGTTTTTTGGGTTTTGCTATTTTTATGGTTTTCCTTTTTATATTTTTAGGTTTTTTAGATCCTGGAGTTGTAAGATAAATGAATACTCAAAATATAATTTTTGGGGAATTTTTCAAAACATTATATAATTTTTATGGATTTTCTAGTGCACACAACGACAAAAAGGCACGTTTTTGAATTTTTTATAAGTACTAAAAAGCTTCAAAATGTAAAATTAAAAATATGATGTGAAATAGCAATGCACTAGGAAGCTATGTCTATTTTTTGGGAATTTTTGAGTTAATTTACTATACGAAATAAATAGAGAAAGTACGCAAAAATACAAGGCCAGACAAGGGTATATATGCAAATAGCTCAAAGTTCAGTGGCTAATACGTAATTTTACCAAACAATTCACACTTAATATTCAAAATATTGGACCAAGTATAAAATAACCAAACCTGCAAGGGGTTGGTTGCAAAATCACCAACGTTGGTCGATTAAGATGGACTGGGACTTAAGTGCACATAACATAAGAACGAGGGCCTAATTATAAATATTACAAAAATATAATATGCGGTAGATTCGTTGGTCGATTAAGATGGACTGGGACTTAAGTGCACATAACATAAGAACGAGGGCCTAATTATAAATATTACAAAAATATAATATGCGGTAGATGAAAGATTAACTTCTTAATATTAAATACAAAAAGGAGTCGAGTTGATGGTGCAAAATACCCAGCTAATAGAGCGATCGAACGATGGGCCTCCTTCCTCAGCACGTGGGAGGGCGATACTCGATCCAATGGTAGAAGGGGGTCCAGGAAGAACTCGACAGGAACACGTCAAGGATGAACTTCGATCGTCTTCAATATGCTCCTCCACTCGTCTGGAAAGCTCAAGCCGAAGGTAAAAGGGAGCATGAGCTCCTCCACACCCGATGAAGGCTTCAACAGGCGACTTGGAGCTCAGATGGTGAGGAACGAGCTTGGGGAAGATGGGAGCTCTAAGTGCTTTAGATGAATAGCAAAATTGACCCTTGGGTCCTTTGGCCCACCAGGACCTGCAGTAAGTTCAGGAAGACAAAGGCAACGGTCCTAGGGTGCTTCTTGGCGGGTGTGGACGGAAGGTGGTGTGGGCAGAAGTGCTCTGGCGAAGGCAGAGGAGTTAGAAAACCCTGAGCTAGATCCACACTAGATCTGGTTGGTCTGGAAGTGCAGGGGTGTGGTGAAGCGTAGAGGAAGAGAGTGAGGGGGTTAGGCGTGGCGGAGACGGCGGGAAACACTGTGGTAGAGCTCACCGAAGGGAGCTCCGGTGAACGTCAAAGGTGGATATTAACAAATAAAAAATGATTAAAAGCTAAAACAACAGCAAAGAATCAACCTAAGGGTCCTTCTAAGCTAAGAGATGCAAGAAAAGTTACCTCTACCGGTCGAGAAGCCAGGAAGGTGGAACCTCGACGGTCGGTGGCCGGAGGTGGGGGTGGAGTCGCACTTCAACTCGCCTAGCCTCACCTACAAGGAGTTGGAGAGCTCACTGTCACTTCACTTTATCTTGATCTCGAAGAAGGGTGGCCAAAATGGGTCTAAGAGGGTTCAAAAAATGAATGGGAAGAAGATGGGGTGTTTTGTACATGCGAGGTGGGCGGCTCCAAAGAGCGATGGACATCAAGCGAATCGTTGATCCAATCCTCCATGCAAACCATGGGATGTAAGAGGGTACTTAGAGGAGAAAAGGTCACGAAGGAAGGTCATTGATTGGGTTAAAGGAGCAAAATATGAGAAAATGGACAAAAACGAGGCTCTGCAAGAATGGCAGAGACTGGTCAGAAAGTTGATGATGTGGTAAGAAGATCGGTGTGCATCCAGCAAATCGACAAATCAATCCTCGATATAATGCTTGGGCGTGTATGCTCAATGAACGAGGAGAACAAGCCAAGATGGAAGCTCGGCGATTTGGTGAAAGAGTCGGTCTCTAGAAATTCAAGAAAATGGGTGAAAACCAATGTCTGACAAGAGGTAGAGGGGTTAGTCAGAGAGTGGATGAGACGACAAGAAGATCAAGGTGTAACAAGCGAATCGACGATCCAATTCTTAATACAAAACATGGGCGTGTATTGTGGATGTATGGGGAGAAAAAGTCAAGAAGGGTCCGAGGCGAAATTATGAAAGATGCGAACCCCAAAATTCCGAGAAATGAAGCAAAAACGCAGTCTGACAGGGCGCAGGGGGTGATAGTGCAGTTGATCGAGGTCAATTGGCACTGCACCTTGGTTGGTCCACGTGAAATGCGGCAAAAACATAGTCTGACAGGCGCAGGGGGGTGACAGTGCAGTTGATCGAGGTTAACTGGCACTACGCCCTGGTTGGTCCACGTGGACCGCCTAGGAAAAACCTCCTGGAAAATATTTCAAAAATCAATAAAAATTATTATGATTTTATTAATTTTAGGTTATAAAAAAATTATTATTTCTAAATTATTTTATTATAGTTTTTATTTATTTTTTAGAGGTTTGAAATTACAAGTTCCCTTTTAAGGACTACATATGGGTATATTCATCTATATATTTTAATCTTTTACTTTTACTTTGTATATTTAATTTTTTTATTTAGGTTTATTATTATATATATTTAACTTAATTTTAGACACTTAAATATATTTTTATTTTCTTCTGAAGTAATATGCATACTTAAATAAATAGTTGTATTATTTATATAGGTATAGTTATTGGTATTTCATCTATGTTTTTTATACAAGTAATTTATTTTTGCATTTTATTTATATTTTTATTCCTATTTTAATTTACACATATATTATAAATAATATTAGAAAATTATAAAAATATAAAATTATAAAAATATAAATTATAAAAATAATGAATAATAAATAAAATGAATATTTTAATCGGTATAAGTATACAATAGGGGTCCAAACTCAACTTTCAAACTGTAACTCCAAAAAAATATGAAACCGCCTTCATTAAATAGCTTGTTAAAAGTTATATACAATTAAAGGTGATTTTGATATATTGAGTTTTTATTTGAGAGATATGGGTCTCGGAAGTTGGGATTTTGGAAACTTATTCTGAGTATATTTTTACAATGTATATTATTTTTGTATGAAATCAATTTTATATTTTTCTATATTTAATTATTTACAACTTCCATGTTCAAAGATTCTTTATTTGAAGTATAAAAATTGGAACTAAAAATAGGTCTCAAATGAATAAAGAATGAATTAAATAAAAGGAATTTTTCAATGTATTTTAGTCCTTATCTCCCCCTACTTTATCCCTTGTCGATCTAGTCATCTAGATGCCTAGGTCTCAGGGTTTCGGTTCATAAAATATTTACAATATTTTATTCTTTTTGTTTTCTTTTCTTTATTCTATAATTTCGGCTTTAAAAACCGTATTTTATACACTATTTACATAATGATGCATGAATGCTAAAATGCCTAAATTAAGCCTAATTATGCGCATTTACTAGGGTTTTTAAGGTCAAAATGATAGAATAAAAATGATGAAATGGAGATTCATCAGATACCCTTGCTAAGAGCTGGAGTGTTGTAGCTGCAGCTGTTGAATTGCACCATCACCATGACAACCTTTGTTAAGATTTTCGAGCTCACCATGTTACTATCCTCTTGTTGTGTTGTATATCTAAACATGGGGGTTCAGAATGGCAAGGATCTATGTAGTAGAAAAATAATAGTAGAGGTGAATCATGGCTAGGACCGGTTTGGTAATTTGACCAATAACCTGGATGATCATATCTACAGCTGATGAATTCTCATGTCGTCTGTAAGGTGCTCAGTAATGTCACATTCTTTCTATCATTCAAGTTCATTTTGTACACATGTGATAGCGAGGAACTAACCAATAGTGAGTTGCTGGTCATACATATTGTCAGCCACCGCCACTGTGGTTCTTACTATTTTGGTCAAAAATGTACCACAGAATGTGGGGTACTTTTACTTATGTCTTTATTTTATTTCAATGTACCTGCTTAATTGGTCAGGGTTCAAATCCCTTGTTGTGGGAGTTGCGTTAGGTAATCGACAGAAGCTTAAAAAATAGTCGAATCTTTCAACAAGGATTTGAGCAAGAATCTTTGTAGCCGATCCTACTTATAGTGGGAGAAGGTTTCACCATTTTTTTTATTTCAATGTATACAGAGACATAATGGCTACTGTACTTAATTCTTGTTGGTGTTATTTTAGATTCATTTTTCTGCTGAATATGGGGTGATACTTTGGCACATGCAAGGGCAGCAAAGGGGAAGCTCAATCAGAATGGGGGACATATATTGCTCGTGTTTTGCTGAGATCACTGGAAATCATAGACCCGCTTAAACCGTTTTTTTACATTAAGTATTGTGTTGTCATTGTTATTTAATAAATAAATAAGATAATACTAAACACTTGGCAAAAAATAAGGTGTATTCAGGAGCTTTGAATTGGACCACATCATCTAGTTCATGTTGAAAGACGGGTGACTTAAAAAGTAAATATGCAAATAATAAAAGAAATGAAATATTAGATGATGGATTTTCTTTAAAAAAAAGAAATAGCAAACACTTTGGGTTCTTGCTTTCATGAACTAGGCATTGTTTATATTCGTGATTGATCATACCTGTGGAAGGAGTTTGATATGAGAATAAGTACTTATACTTGCAGAATTGTTATGGTTAAATCCCAACCTGGTGGTTAGTCCAATCCAGTAGCATATTCACAACCTCCATTGACGAACAGAAACAGATACCTATTTTGAGCGGCCTCCCAACTGAAAAGAAGGGAGCCGACCCCCTGGCCTAATAAGAGTTGCTATGTAAGCTTGATATATAATGTCACATTTAAAGGTTTCGATTTCAAGCTTCTTACAAGAGTAGGAGGGCTCACTAACGTAGCATCATTGCTGCTCCCCGCTCATCTGCCTCTGGTGGATGTCTTCCTCCTTATACCTCTACCGGCAGTCTTGTATATGTTATAGAATAGAGAGAAGGTATCTCAATCCTTCCAACTTTTTCTCGGATACATAAACTGAAATACCGGAACATGGGAATAGATCACATACCAATGCGGACCACCTATTTCCATTGTTATGCTCTCTCAATTTGCATACCTATACACAGGTTCAAGTTTCGATCGAGATTTGCGTCGGGAAGCTAGGTTGGCCAATTGACGTGGACTGCTCCCGATAAAATGCTCGTCTTAAATGGCCCAATCAGAGTAGCAAACTCAGTGGCAGGAGAGCAGTGTGGAGTGAAGTATGCGAGTAATCAGTGAGATCAAGAAAGACTTCTTTGAGACATTCGATTCAAGCTTGTTCCATGGCATTTCTCAATTAGTCCTCTAAAAAAGTAGTCTTCTGATCTTATCTCTGAATTCACCCGTTTATGAAAAATGCTGAAAATGGAGCAAAAAGATTCGAACCTTTGCATGCCACTACCAAAAACCAATGCCTTACCACTTGGCTATATTCCATACACTCAGTCCCTGTTCTTTAAAGCTCGGAGAGGTGCGAGCGTAGGCCTTAGAGATGTTAAATGCGAGCAAGAAAACCCCTAAAGTGATCTCACCTCAGAGGGCAAAGTGGAGTGAGGGAAACTTCGAAACCCATAGGCTGAGGAAGAATTGCCTCACTTCGCTTCGAAACCTCAATATAGTGCCATCCGGTTTCACACTACTTTTTCCTCATCATCTTAGCCACATAGGGTTAACTGGCCTCGTGGGTACCCTTGGGTCCACTATTGGAGGCACAGGGTCTAGCGGTTTTTCGCTCGTCAATTGAAACAAGTGTGGTAGGGAGGTACCCAACCTGAGATTGAAAATGGCATTTAGGGATGAAAATGCTTACATTAGCCCTTGTTTGGTACTTGTTTACTAAACAAGTATGAACCGGTGTTGCAATCCAGTTTTGAGTATGGGTAACCTCCATCTTCACTCGTACATTTCTTGTTAAAAATTAATAGTGTGGATCCTACATTGTCTTTACGATAATATATTTAGTAATCTTTAAATAAAAAAAAGTTGACATCAAAAACAAATATCCTAGTTATAAATAAAATCCATAAACGTATAAATAGGGGTATGCATGATAAGGATTGAACTAGTGCTTGTTTTAAATCATGAAAATCGACACTGAAATTATGGGTATCCTTTTGAATTCATATGGATTTGTTATACGATAGAAACCAGCAAGTTTCATCGAATGGATACTAGTTTCAATAAATAATCACTTTAATCAGAGCAGATCAACTTGTTGACCATGTAGCATGATTTAGATTGGAATATGTGCAAATGTAGGAGATACTGTAGAGTATTCCTTGACATTAAGTGAGAACTGAGGGAGAGCGAGAGGGGGAGATAGAGAGAGAGAGAGAAAGGGCTCCCAAGCGGAGAGGTGGATTGATGGTCTCTCTCCCTCCGGGTGGGAGGTATATATAGGGCGTAAGTCTTTGTGTCTTCCACCCTTTCCCTCCATCCTCATCGGGTCGAGATCTCACATCATATGAGGCCTCATACAACCACTGTGATTGGTTGGTTGATCACAAGGATAGCCTGCTCGAGCCATTCAAACATCTCCTACTTGGTCGAAGTGGTCATAAACTCTACACATCCGCTATCTGTGCAGTGTATGCTTGAAGATATATTTAGTGATGATAAATATTCATGAATGGTTGTTGCTTGACTCATTCTTTTTTGAGTTTCATTAAAATAAAATGTTAATATATGATGATAACATAATTTCGTTTGTTAAATAATCAACTAACATGACACTCGTAAGCATGCAAGTTAATGAATTTTCTTGTTATACTGTTATAATGTGTATAGTGGATCTCAATATGATTTTCTTTAAAACCGTAGGTCCCTGTCACTCAGGTTTATAGTTGTGGCTTTATTGTCACAATACGTTTCAATTCGTTCTTTGACCTTTAAGGCTTTAATTTTCTAGAAATAAATGAAAAAGTAAAATGGTTCTTTGACCTTTAAGGAAAGAATAAATGGAATTCATGAGTGTTGTGGAGTAACTTTGCAATTACAAATTATGATGGGAGATGGATTCGCTCTAGAAGAACTCACCACATTGGCAAGACAAAGGAGGGGTAAATGCACTTCAAAGAACTAAAAAGTGGAAAATATGAATCTTCATGTGGAACAACACCTACCTTAATGCATTGCATTAAATTAAAATGTTAATGTATGTTGATAATTTTATTTCCTTTGTTAAATAACCATCTAACATGTCACTCGTAGGCATGTAAGTTAATGAATTTTCTTGTTTTACCACTATAGTGTGTATAATTGATCTCAATATGATTTTCATTAAAACTACGAGTCCCACTATCGCTCAGGTTATTGTGGTTTTATTATTGTAATACATTTCAATTGGTTCTTTGACCTTTAAGTCTTTAATTTTCCAGAAAGCATTGAATCCAATCGGTATGAGTGACCATTTTGATAAATGCAATGCATTTTGCCTCAAGTGTATGTCTACATAGATATTCTTGTTTCTGGCTACCCAAGAAATGAGTTGCTCCACTAAACATGAAAATGTGACTCAATTTAGATTTTCTATCATCCACATCCCTTATTAAATATACATCGAAGTATCCTACCACCGTAAGTAATCCGACTTGATACACTATTTTAGATGTACGGTTTCTTCTATATATTGTAAAATCCTTTTTACATTTTTCTAATTGATTTTCTAGCTTCTTCTACACAAGCTTAACTTTTGTAAGATAAATTAACTTGAAAGCATCTAATATGCTGATGATAATGTCCAATGACTAATAAGATGCTAAATGTGTGTGATTCCGAAAAGGCTACAAATATAAAGTATTTGTAGGAAGTCTCTCATTGTCTTCTAACATAGTTGTCACATCTGTTAGGATGAATGGTACTTTTGAGAGTACGAGGGGTCTACTTGCTCAGTTGGCAATTGAGCAGAGGATATTTTAAATTAAAGATCAAAAGTTGAGATCTTTGAAACATGGAAGCTTAAGAAGACAATATGGTTCAAAATAAGAAAGGATTAGGACCCTCCAAAATCAACTTCAAGGGAAAAAGTAGGAATATCCACATGGGCCCTGATATGTGTGGCATATGTAGTCATTTCAAGGTTAATTACCAACAAAATAAGCTAGGAAATTGTAAAGCATTTGAAACTAAGGCCAAAATAAATGGAATTAAGGATTGTCGTGGAGGATACCTTTGCAATTACATATTATGGATTCTCTCTGGAGCAACTAACCACATTGACAAGACAAAGGATGAGTAAATGCACTTCAAAGAGCAAAAAAGAGGATATTATCAATCTTCATGAAGAACGATACCTACTTAGATGTTGAATCTATTGAGATATATAGGGTCAACTTGTGTAATAGTATCATAGTGCTTCAAGATGTATTATACGCTTCAAGAAAACACTTGAACCTCAAATATATTCCAGCTTTACTCAAGAAGGATCTGGAAGTTCTTTTTTATAATAAACATATATCTATGGGAAAGAATAAGAAGTTTTTTGCTATGGAAAAAGTTTGTACATGAGTGTGACCTATTATGTCTTCTAATAACAAGTTCAAGTGAATCAATGAATGTGATCTATGAGTATTCTATGTGTTTCCTTCTGACTATTGAGATACATGGGAGTCTCAAAGATGGATCAAATAATCAATGATAATCTGTTTCATAAGACTAGGGGTGAAATAACATTGCCATGTAAGGATTTTTTTAGTGGAAATGTGATGAGCAAAACTTTCTCAATAAGGGTTCGGTCAAGCAAATTGTTCAACTTAATCCATTCTGATATATGTGGACCACTAAGTGGCAATATGCACATATATAAGAGATAATTAATAATATTTATTAACGATTACTCAAGGTTCTCATATCTCTTAGGAAAAACCTTTGAAACATTAAAGAGATACAAAGCCAAGAGTGGACACAAAATTGGGAAATCAACTAAGACTCTCAAAACTGGTAGAGGTGGAGACTTTGCCTCAAGGGAGTTTGAAGAGTAATGTATTCAAGCATGCATTTATATGCAGACTAAAACGCCTTATATACCATGACAAATTGGTATATCTGAAAAAAATACAATATAGATGGATGAAGTGAGGCATACGTTGGCGCACTCAACTTTTACAAAGAAATATTAGAAAGAAGTGGCACTAACCGCCATTTTTAGTGTATCTCACAATAAATTCTCATAAAATTATGTGGTCGAGGTTTTGATTGCTTAATTTATGTTGATTATCATATTTATATGGGTAAATGGATCTTTGGATGAGAGATCATTTACCCATCACTCAATATATTGTACTCATCCCTCCTCATCGTTTTTTCATCTTAGTGAAGAGAGCCCTAATTTCTGGTGAGGGAGATTAGAGATTGAGAGCCCAGTGGCTTTTCCCTCTCCTTAGAGTTTTCCACGTAAATCTTTGTCTCCATCTTTGTAAGTGCTTTGTGTATTTGATTCTAACATGGTATTGGGGCCCATGTTATTTTTCCCTCTCCGAAGGGTTTTCCACGTAAATTTGTGTTTCTATCTTTATGAGTGCTTTGTGTGTTTGATTCTAACATGGTATTAGAGCCAACCACGGTGTTGTGATGATCGTGATCCTCTCTTGGTGAAATCAATGGAAACCCCTTCTTGTGCGCCTCACCTTGACCTCGTACTGCTCTTTATTGTGTGCCTTGGTTGGGGTCACATGTTTCTATGGTATTGTGTGCACCCCCTTTAGTTGGTTTGCAGCATGTAGGACCAGTGGTGATGCGGGTAGGAGTTGAACTCATGCGCCCAGCTAGTCATTTGCTATGCAGAACTTTGTACGATTGTTGTGCAAACCAAGAAGCCATGGGTGCAGCAAATAGTGGCCAAACCCTTTTATTGTTGTTGAGGTTGTTGTCCTTGAAGCTCTGGGTTGTAAGTTCCTATTGTTTGTTGCTTTTGTGGTTGTCCCTTGGTTACTGCTTCATTTTGGAATACATTTGTGCTTTTTTTCTCTAGACAAAGAGGGTTGTTGGTGTGTTTTAGACAACAACCAGTTCAAGGAGTTTAGGAGTGAGGGTTATGTCTTTCTCGCTCTATTGAAGCATGTGGTTTCCTCTATCGATTGGTTGTCCCTTGGTTACTGCTTCATTTTGGCATATATTTGTGCTTTTTTCTCTAGACAAAGAGGGTTGTTGGTGTGTTTTAGACAACAACCAGTTCAAGGAGTTTAGGAGTGAGAGTTGTGTCTTTCTTGCTCTATTGAAGCATGTGGTTTCCTCTATCGATTGGGATAGTTATTGTGATTGAAGTTCTTTGAGTTGAACTACTATTCATATTGTACGCTAGGTGAATGATTAAATGTCCATGAGATATAGTCAAAGTTTAAAGGCTACAAATTTCTGGTGAATAATCCTATGATTCTTGGAGCATCTGAAGAACCTGACTTGAAAAATATACAATCAGGGAGTTACAGTCCTTCTTGAAGGAATCACTTATGAAAGAATTTGTCTCTTTACAATCGATAGACAATGGTTCAGTTTTTAATATGAGAAGAACTAGCAATGCTTTCTCTACCAAATCTAAGTGGATTATCGACTGTGGTGCTTCTGATTACATGACATGTGATCCTAGAATATTTCGTAATTATAAGTTATTGTATGGAAGAGGGAAAGTTACAGTTGTAGATGGGTCTCCAGCTACTTTTGCTAGAAAAGAAATGATTTCTGTTGTTGATTGTTTCCTCCTTACTGATGCACTTCACATTCCTGATTTCTCAATAATTTTTTAGTCAATTAGTAAGATTACTAAAGAATTGCACTGCAAGTTGATTTTTTATCACAATTTGTGTGTTTTAGAAGACTTGTAAACAATCAAGAAGATTGGAATTGGTTTAGTTGAGGATGGTGGTTTATATCATCTTTCATCTATAATGGATCAAGCCCTTATTTCTGTGATGAAAGCTCACCTTGAAAAGGACAACTCCACTTTAGTACAAAAACGGTATGAACATCTTGTTCATATTAATTTTTCTTCTCTACAAAAGTCGATGCCTAGTATTTTCACTAGATTGTTTGAGGATGATTTGTAATGTGAGGTTTGCCAATTTGCAAAGCAAACACAAACTGCATTTCATACATCTACTGCTAATTCTACTTATGCTTTTGAATTAGTGTATTCTGATGTTTGGGGACCATCAAGTGTAAAGTGCATTGTGGCCATATGTACTATATCACTTTCATCGATGATTTTTTCACGACGTATTTATATGTACCTTTGAAAACATAGAAGTGATGTTTCTGCTACTGTAAAGAGCTTTATAAATATGATAAGCACTCGGTATACAACAAGAGTAAGAATGCTCACGATTGATAATGCCAAAGAGTACATGGAAAGTTCCCTATATGTTTTTTCTTGATGGGAAGGGTATCATCCATGAAACCTCATGTATTTATACACCACAATAGAATGGGATTGCTGAAAGCAAAATTGTCATTTATTGAATGTCACTAAAGCACTCCTACTCCACCGAAATGTGACAAAGAATTTTGGGGGAGAAGTCGTCATGATTGTTGCTTATCTGATAAATAGGACACCTTCTATAATAATTAACACCTTTCTATGATCCACATGGATACCTCTCTCTTCAGTTTGGACCCATAGATTTTTAGATGTGTATGCTTTCTTCACAAATCTAGATCAGGTTGACGTAAGTTGGATCCAAGAGCCATGAAATGCATCTTTCTTGCGTGTTATAGGACCGAAAAAGGAACATATGTTATGACCATGTGGCATGTCGTGCCATTGTTGAGGTATAAATGAGTCTACACAATCAAATATGATGATGGTGGGAACATCGATAGATTCAAAGCTCGACTTGTGGGTAGAGGATACAACAAGAAATATGGGATTGACTACCTGGAGATATTTACTCTTGTTGCCAAGATGAATACGATTGGGGTTGTTATTTGTCTAGCAACTCATTTTTCCTGTAAAATGTATCAGTTAGATGTGAAAAATATTTTCTTAAATGGTGATGTTAAAGAAGAAGTTTATATGAAAATACCACCTGGGATTGAGAAGGGCAACAAGTGTTGAAAACTAAAAAGATCTTTATATGGATTAAAGTAGTCAACAAGAGCTTGGTTTGAACGTCTCTGTGTGGTCATGATTAGGAATCGATATACCCATGTGAACAGAGACCACACTCTGTTTATAAGGAGGAATGACAAAATAGATCTATCCTTTTGGTGTATGTTGACAAAAAAGGTCTATCCTTTTGGTGTATGTTGATGAGATGATCCTTACAGGTGATGACGAAGAAGATCTCTCCAGGATAAATAAGACACTTGCAGGTGAATTTGAATTGATGGACTTGGGGAGTTAAAGTACTTCCTAGTTCCTAGGCATTGAGATAACTCGATCTCCATGAGGTATGTATCCAAGTCAATGAAAATATGTCTCCAACTTATTGAAGGATTGTGGTATGTTGGATGCAAGCTTACTACTTATCCTTATTGAGGCAAATCATAAACTAAATAAAGAGGATGGTGACCTTCCTGATGATGCACGAAAGGGAATGTATCAAAGATTGGTGGGAAAATTAATCTATCTTACCCTTATTAGATTGTATATTACATGCGTTGTAAATGTAGAGAGTCAATTCGTGCACACTCGTACTACCTCTCATGCTAATACGATAAATAGAACTCTATGCTACATAAAAGGATCACTAGGTAAAAGATCTTATGTTCAAGAAAAATCTTGAGGTCACTATTGAAGGATACATTGATGCTGATTGGGCCGGCTCTATTGATGACAGAAGATCCACCTCAGGTTATGCGGTATATCTATGTGGAAATTTGGTTATTTGGAGAAGTAATAATCAGAATATGGTTTCAGGATCAAGAATTGAAGAATAAATGGCTCTTCCAAATGTTGTTACAGGAATTATATGGCTAAAAATTATGCTTTATGACTTGGGCATCAAGGTTAGCATGCCAACGAAGATGTTTTGTGACAACATGGTTGCAATAAACTTGGTCAACAATCATGTAATGCAGGACAGATCGAAGCATTTGGAGATTGATAGACACTTCATCTATGAGAAGATTGATAATGGACGGTTGTGTCTTCCTTACCTGAAATCTACTGATCCGGTCGCTGATCTCTTCACAAAGGAGACACTTACTATACAATTTGAGTCGAATGTAGGGAAGTTGGGCATGGTGGACATGTATGCTAAACTTGAAGCGGGTGTTGAGTTATCATACTTATATGGGTAAATGGATCTTCGGATGAGGGACTATTTACCCATCATTCTCTATATATTGTATTCATCCCTCCTCTTTGTTTTTTTCATCTTAGTGAAGAGAGCCCTAATCTCTAGTGAGATGGATTACTGGTTGAGAGCCCTCATAATTTTTCAATCTCTATACGATTTTCCACATAAATCAGTATCTCCATCTTAGTGAGTTCTTTGTATGTTTGATTCTAACAACTTAGCTCAATTATTTTCATGATACCTCTCTTTGTTATCCCTTTATCAACATATTTCAGCAATATTATGGATTCTTCTTTTGTTTGTTACCCAACTCATATCTCAAGGAACATTGCCCCACATCCAAACAATGTGTGGATTTATAAGATTTCTACAAAATGCTGATACATAACAAGGGAAATGGAAGAGGTTTGCATACTTGTGAAATGACATGATTTCGAGTGGGCACCCACATAGTTTCTAGGATATGCGGGGTATACATTTAATATGAAAATTTTGCGAGTCATACATGCTCACTCCTTATTTAATTAGTGTCATGATATATTTGTATATATTAAATGATTTATGTATTGCATACCTATAACAGTATTATTCAAATGCTTGATAATTAGAGAAATCAATTCAAATATTAATGATAATAAAAAGGAAGCTGAATCAGAGCATAGGAGATAAACCTCCCATAAGACAGAGTCCACTATTTGTTGATATGTTTATCCATTGGTCAAATGAGGTGCTTTGGGAAGAAGTAAAAATGACGTCTATGAATGACTGGAGAGAACCAACTTTGATATAAACTCTTAGATAAGGGTCGTACTCACAAAAAAATAAAGGTAGACTTGAGATAGTACTATTGGATGTAGTAGCTGAAGCTAGGAGTTGTTCGGTAAGAGAAGCGGGCAAGCTAAGATAGAGAGCTCGATCAAGCTCCGACGAGCTGGCCTAGGCTCTATAGCTACTATAAGTTGACCCTTCGGCTCTAGCTTAGTTTCACAAGCTTTAGTGAGTCCAGCTCAGTTTGGCTCGTGAACCGCACAAGTAAACTTCGATATATAGGCACCTCCACAACAAGCATTCAGAAACAATGTAACATGCACAAAACCCATAACTAACATCACAAGATCGCATCAAACATGTATTTTAAAGCTTGGGTAGAAGTTTACCAGGTAGAAATGATATAATGTATCCCTTTTATCATGTTCGGGAGAGGGGGTAAGGTGTCATTATCCAGGCCATGATAATCAAAACAAGTAATAAAGTTGTTACATCATGATCACATTAACCGTTGACATTATGCAGACAAGATTCAACAAAGCAACACTAAGAGAACTGATACAAGGAGCAATGTTTTGAAATGTCACTAAGAATATCTAAGATTTTATTGCATAAGAAATACAACATCTTGCTAAGATTACCCGACCTAATTGACATTTCCCTTATTTTTTATCTCATTAATAATTTGACAAAATAACGATGTCGAATATACAAAACAACCGATTTAACACTCATCAAGTGGTGGCAACTAATGCTCCCGAGGATCACTTGACGTTCTTGAAAATAATGCTCTGGACATTGGAGTTCATGATGAGATTCAAATTTACTGTATCTTGTACCAAAGAAATGGCATATTCAACATAATTAACTGTATCAAATATAAAATATCACGTGCAAAGTGTTCATATCAGTATGTCTTTCTTAGACGTTGGATCCTAATATCCATTTTTTAATTAGCAGATAACTTTAGAACACAACACTTCTAAAGTTCTAGTTCAATACTAAATTGGGACTTAATCTTTGATTTTGCTAAGCAAAATAACATCATGCTAATTGTAACTAGGGGAAAGTTGATACCGACAAATCATGTATTTTACGCAAACAAATGATATCTTGCACCAATCCTTTGAGGCCATTATTTGGTTAAAATTGAACTTTAGTCCATTTTTAAAAAATGGGAAAGACTTCTCTCATTATAAGGTCGGCTACATGGATTCTTGCTCAAATCCAAGATTCAACTATTTTTTATGTTGGTTGTCGACTATCTAACGTAACCCCCACAAGGTGAAGAACTTTAGTCCATTTTTTATACTAATTTTTATTTTTCATTATCTTATGAATTGAGAAGCTTCCAAAAAGGAAGAACAAATGCTAGGATGAATAAATACCTTTGTCTTTGTGTGCCCGTGAAAGAAGAATTTCATTTTCCATCCTAAGTAGTGGTAAGTTGCATGAACTTGGATGGTCATCCAGAATAGATGATGTAGTTGATTCAGAGCAGCTATTTCTTTGTGAACAACAACTTTCTTTGTGGCTTGTTAGAGATGCGGCATGCGGTGTTTGCAACCAACTTGAAAAATTGGTTTCAACTGAAAGTTCTTGACCACTGCATAAGTTCAAATGTTGATATAAATCACCTGATTGTTTTGTAGGCTTTCTTGGTAATTGAGATTGGTTCTTGTTTTCCTTGATGAGATGCTTAGCAGGTGCTTTCATTGCTTTATCTTGTCTCCACTGCAACAAATTCTCAACGGGGCTCAGCACATTAGCAACGTGATTGCTCGTATTTTGCACACTTCTGTCATCAGCAACAAGTTTGTTTTGATCTGGAGAAAATGTGGATGTTGCTTTAGCACTATTAACCTCTTTGAAAATTTCCCCGTCTTGATCTATTTGCAATGAGAATAAGGAATCTGATGATTCTTCTTCTAGAACACCTCCATCAGTAAAATATTCACAATCGCCATCCTCACTGCAATCATCGAACACATCCTCGTTTTCTTCGCTGCCACCATAGTAATGTTCATCCCTGTCATCATCATCGCTTCTCGAGCAATTATGATATCTATGATTAGGAGGGTATGTTGGAATGCTCTCTTCTTGTGTATGCGCTTCTTCTTCGAATTTCTCATAGCATTCATTTTCGTTTGCTGATATGGATGATCCTTCTGTGAATGGTGCAACCTCATATGTTGTTACATTAGGATCGAATGTCACTCTCTTCTTCGGATTTCCTAAATTATGTTGCTTGAGCAGCTGAAGCTTGGTTGCTTGCGACTAGAAAAGTTGAGTTCCTTTAAAATCTAGACTCCGTTGATCAATTTTATCTCTGTAAAGACATAGAAAAATAAGATTAAAGTTCTTTGCACAAATGCACAAGAAAATAAAGAAGTATCGATAATGACAAATTGCACAAATGCATTAGTTGATGTGTGTAAAAATCAATCATACCACATAAAACAAGGATTTGCATGGGAAGCCTTCTTAACAGAATGAGAAAACCATGGGGAGGGAGACCCTAGCAGTTGCAAGCAACTAATTATCTACAGTTACATACACCCACAGGGCCCACAACCCGTTAACCCATATAATAAAGCCTTGCTAAAGTTGGGCATAGATATCATGCATCCCCAACTTGTCCATATTGTTCTCGTGAGATTGGTTGTCAGAAGCCCCTTAGTAAAAATATCGTCGTCTTTTTTTTAGTCTTTATTATAACAATACAAGTTCCTTTGTCTGGGTCATTTCTCTTATGAAGTGATGACTAACTTCAAAGTACTTGGTTCTATTGCATATGCAAGACAATGTTATTAAATTAATTTATCTCAGTATTGTTGTGAAAGAATCAGATCATATATACCTCTAAGTTTATTACAATGTCTAGTAGAATAATATTAAGCCACATCTACACCCATTACAATAGTCATTACTCAGCTTTCAACACTAGGATTTGGATAACAAGGTTGTCATCTAGATATAGGCACAAGCTCCTTTGGCTCAATAAAGTGACGATCAATTTCAACATTATTGATTTTATCATGTAAGGCAAGGAGCTATTAAATTAATTTACCGCAGACTTGTTGTAAAAGAATAACATCATTCGTAACTCTATTTTTTTCCAAAGTCAGTTAGAAAAATCTTAAGGCACATCTCCACAACACCCATTACAATAGCCATGTACTCAACTTGAACACTAGACCATGGATAAATAGATGCGTCTTTTTCATCCAAATAACAAGGTTATCAACTAGGAAATATCTAATGGTAGATCTTCAGGTATTAGTGCATCTTGCCTATTGTGCATTACATAGCCCTCAATCTCCAGCTTCACGTCCTTGCTTGAAATAAGACATTTACATGTAAGCACATGCATGAACTGACTTTATCAAAGTGGATCAGCTTACCCACAAGTTTTTTGTACTTGAGGAGATTGAATTTTCGGTAACGTACAAAATATTTAAAAAATATTTAAATAAATCTAAATGTTATACAAATAGATAAAAAATGAAGTTACGTCATGATGGAACCACATGACATATATTCTATATCATTAATCACAAGAACTGTGGTGATATCTTCAAACCTTGGACGGAAGAGGTCTCATATGACAAGTTAGATCCAACTTCTCATTGCATGCAATCCCATGTTGAGATATGAATTCAAGAATCTTCAAGAACTTCACCAAGTCTCCACCAAGAACACTGCATAAATGAGCACCACATGGAGAGGACTGTCACGTGCCTATGGTGATAGCACAGAGGCAACGACTTGCAGAAAGGGATAAGGAAAGGTGGGAAACTAGGGTTTCTAGTTAAAACAATATGGCTATCCACCCTTTCCTTATATCGAAGAAGTGGGTGGTCCATGTTGGTTGGGGTCAAACTCCCCAACCAACAAGTCCAATGGATTCTCAATCTTAAAATCCATCTTCTATGTTGTTTGAGTCCAATTTCAATTGTGTTATCTTTACAAGAAACTTATCATTCCTATCTAGCCGTTGATGCCAACTTTTGTAGTTTTCTACAAAAACATCAATATATACGAGAGAAGAGCACTAATTATTAACCAAAGAAACACTGATTGATAATAATTCAAATAAAATTGGAGACTGATCAATTCATCCAAAGAAAATGATTTATTGTTAATAGGAAGGGGGAGGGGGTATTTGACCCATTTGCTTGCGACACATCTTGACTCATCATTATCAGGTCATGGGTCAATACAAGTAGAGTTCCACATGGTTAATAAATCATCCACAACCAATTTGCATAATAACCAAAATAATTCAACAATATGATAAGCTAATCGGTACATGAACAATTTAAACAAAAACAAACATGTGTGACAATTGGAGGTCATGTTTGCACCATACAATAGATAATGGTTCTCACGAGGTGGTTACTTGACACATTTGTCAACATCATCCTAACCCATCAATATTAGATCATAGATCGACCCAACCCATTCCCATAGGTACATGACTCTAACGGTACTCGATTCATTTCAATGAGGTTGCGGGCACCCCGAGCACCCATGGGAGTATTATCTCTACCAAAAAGGAGATGGTGATATAATAGATAAATGACATGTAGAGCACAAAATAGGCCATTATACTTTTTGCGTACATTTTGTTTATCATTTTTTATTATCATAACATATTGTTTTTGACATCGCTCCATGGATCCGTTTGTTCACACATATTAGATGGGTCCGATAGATTCCTCATTGTCACATTATTTTAAAATAAATATGGTCATTGTGTTATTGTGGGACTTTTCATGTGAAACATTGTTTTTGGAATCTACTATAGAAATATTTATATCTCTAGATGTATGTGCTCCAATGAACATAGATGAGGTGGATGTGCTCCTCTAAATGACAGAACAACTAAGGGGCGTTCAGTTCGAGAATAAGTAGGAATAAGGATGTATAAGAAGGAGAATAAGGATTTATTCTCTGTTGTGGACAGATAGAAATAAGGAGAATAATGTGGAATAAAGGTAGGCAAGGTAGAATAAGATAGGAATAAGGGTGTGTTGGAGTATGTTGGTATGTGTCGCTCTCAAAGTAGATGGGTAAATGGATACCTCCATGATCCATTTACCACATCCTGTGGTTTAGTCCGACATCTATCGTCTGTGGGATGTGGAGACTCAATGAGGGCTATATAAGAATCCATTCACCCTTTGTGTCCTGTGAGAAAATGCAATGCATACATCAGCCGTTTGAGGTGTTCTCCTATGGTTTCATCTCGCTCCCTTAGGGAGGAAGGTTCCACATTAAATCTTGTGTTCTTATTATTCTTATTTTATTTCTCTGATACGCTTCTGCATCATATTTTTCTAATACGGTATCAGAGTAGGTCTGATTCTCAAGGAGTTTAGTTTTATTTATTCGAGATTTGATTTAATTATTATTTGTTCTTAAAGATCTATTTACTAAGATCATGCTAGTGATTTGTTCAAGTTCAAAGCAGGTTCCAGGGTTTCTTTTTAAAATCCTAATTTAATTATAGGATTTTCCTTCGTTTGCTCCTACTGTAGGATATGTTCGAGTTTTAAGGTTTCATTTGAAACCCTAGGTCAATCAGCACGGTCGTTACCAAGCAAAGCATTTTCAGCCGAACTCCTGCTCCAAAACATCCATGGCAAGAAGTTACTACCGTTGTGTACCTCCATAATCATCCTTGTTGGGGAACTCTAGATTCGAAGAAGTTAAGGCAAGGTGGGGGGTTCTAGTTCTAGTTCCAGATCCAAGAAAAATTTGATGAAAAAAGGAGGGGTTTGTCATCCTCTTCCCAATTCCAGACGACAACCATCATGTATCCGCTCAACCTCCTCTCTTCAACTCATGCATGTGGCACACCCGAAATCTCCACACCAAATCTCTAGTTCCTCCTGAAAGAAAAAGATCAACAAGAACATCAAGAGCAGCGCTCACACCTCTGTGATGCAAAATCAGAACAACACCAAAAAATTAAAAAAAAATCAATCAAAGTTCCCTCGAAGGCCTTGGAAGCTTCTCCTCGGAGGTGATACTCCAAGGAGAATATCTGCGACATCCAGGTGGTGGCATGGCTTCCCGTTTAGCCTCTAGGTGGAGGCACAAGCGATACCTCCTCCTACGCAAGCCCCAACCCTCACGCCCATCTAGACCCTTCTCAATCCCCTCCTCTCTTCAACTCGTGCAGGTGGCACACCCAAAATCTCCACACCAAATCTCCAGTTCCTCCTGAAAGAAAAAGATCAACAAGAACATCAAGAGCGGTACTCACACCTCTGTGATGCAAAATCAGAACTACACCAAAAAATTAAAAAAAATCAATCAAAGTTCTCACAAAGGCCTTCGAAGCTTCTCCTCGGAGGTAATACTCCAAGGAGAATATCTGTGACATCTAGGTGTGGCGAGGCTTCCCGTTTAGCCTCCAGGTGGAGACACAAGCGATACCTCCTCCTACGCAAGCCCCAACCCTCACGCCCATCCAGACCCTTCGCAATCCCCTTCGCTACCTCCAGGCGAAGATCCCCAAGCGCCACCAGCAAAATCTCTAGGCAACAGTGCTCCTCCACCGCATGCCAGCGGTGCCACACGCTTCTAAGCAATGCTGGTGGCACCTCTCCGAGTCGCATCTCCTATAAGAGTGGCACACAAGGGCAGAAGCCCCTAATCGAGGGTGGCGTTCTTTGAGGAATTGGGTTCCCATCGGGGAACCCTAAATAAGCCCCAAAGAGGGGGCTCATGCGTCATGACCTAAGAAAATTAAAAAAAAAGTTTTTATTGTAATGACCCTGGGTGGGTTGAAAGAAGAAAAATGTAATAAATGAGAGAAAAAGAGAGAGAGAATAAAGGGTTGTATGTATTAAAAAAATGAGAGGATTGTTTTAAAAAAAATAGGGGAAAGAGAAAAGCTATAAAAATTGAAGCAGTTTGTATACAAAAAAAAGAGTGAGAGATGAGTTGGTTATTAAAAAAGAGAAGGAAAATATCCAAGAAAAATTGCTAAAAAAGGAAAATGAAAAGACGTAAAAAAATGAATGAATGGCTTATTTAATGGTTTTTTGTTCTCCTCATTATCTTATCTTCTTCCAACTTGGTTGATTGTTTGTTATTCCGACCAGTATGAGAGAATGGGGGAGTATTATGTAGTGTTACATGCCGTATTGATAGATTCTCCAGATTCCAGATTCAGATATTCCAAGCCAGCCACTTGTTCAAACTCTATAAAGATAGTTCAGTTTTTCGGACTCGGTGATTTTTTTTCTGAGTCTTTAGTTTGATGTGCACATGTTTGCCAACATTTGTAGTGGTTCCCATCTTTTGTTTTTTGTTAGAGTTTTCATGTGGTTTCAGAGGGACTCCAGAGTAGAGATCCTCGTTCTCTGAGCCAATATAGGAGAGACACAGTTCTCTGACGATAAGACTTTTTCAGGATCCATTCTCAAGCGATCATGGACTCTGGCGAGGATGTTCTTCATGGCTTTTTAATTCGTCCCCTTTCAGGAATAGAGGAGTTGTCCATATGTTGTGGTGGGTCAGAATTCTCTATGTGGAGACTCACCTTCAATTGTAGTGACTATGACAGGCATAGTACAGAGCACATGCCCTCCGATGATGAGATTCAATTTAACTCACACTCCATCTCGTTTCACCTTCCTCACCTGCATGGCAAGAGAAGCAATGTCCTCGACAACATGCGACAGATGTGCACACTGAATTAATATTGTTTGCGTGTCCTACAGCGTAAGTTGAGATTTCTTTATGTTTGTCCGAGCTGAGCATTGCATGCTCCATCTTGAGGGGGAGTGTTGGAGTATGTTAATATGCATCACTTGTAGTAGATGAGTAAATGGATACCTCCAGATTCCATTTACCACATCTTGTGATTTAGTCTCACATCTACCGTCTGTGGGATATTGAGACTCGGTTAGGGCTATATAAGAAGTCCCTTTCCCTCTGTATCTTGTAAGAAAATGCAATGCATATATTAGCCCTTGAGGAATTCTCTCTTGGTTACATCCTGCTCCTTAGGGAGTAGGGTTCCACGTTAAATCACATGTGCTTATTTTATTTCTCTAATATGTTTCTACATCATAAAACTTGGGTCATTTCTTCAGGGTAGCATGAAAATGTTTCATATCATGGTTAATAACTCACACATATATATAATCTCTTATTATTTAGGTATCTTAAATATGGATTTTGATTATACGAAAGATTTGGATTTTGAACTGACTCTTGATCTTATTCAAATTCTCAAGTTTAATTAATAGTCTGTGGTCCTGGTCTGTACGTGACCTCACATTATGAATCTAAGACGTGAAGAGTACCTTATGATTAGGGTACCTCCCTAGGCATGCGATGGGATATAGTGCATCACAACTATATTCCAACACGTCCACTAACTTAATTATAACTTTGGCCAACACAACTTATAATTGATTTCATCTTTTAACGAAGATCTAATATGCTTTTTTTCGAGTTCAACTGTAACTTCTCCAATTTCAATGTAACTGATTCAAATGCGACCTTAGATGATTCAAATGTAGCATCGCCAAGCTTGTTGGTTGAAAGTAACCAAAACACAAGCGGTAAGGAAGTCTCTTAAGAGTCTCTTCCGTCTTGCCCTCTTCCATGTCTTAAGAGACTCTTCCATCCATTAGATGGATAGGTCTACTCCAAAACTATACCACTAAGACGGGTGAGAGAGACTCTCCAGAAAAGTCACTCTAGAAACTGATTCGACTAGTACAGGCAGACGATCTCAGACAAAAAAATAAAATCGATGATCCCCCGCTTAGGTATCCTAAAACAAGGGATCAGAGCTAGTTAAAAGTCGATATCCCAACGAGGCGTAAAAATACTACGTGCTTGCGTAAAAATCATGAAAAAAGATTGGGACTCCAGTCCCGTGCACTTGGTAGTCGCTGCCCTAACTGGGCTTCCTTTCCTTCGTCCAGTTGAGGGTCATTGTGTCCTCGTACGGTCACGTGTAAGGATCACCATGACCAACACTAATATCAATTGTTACTTAATTCTTATTAACCACTAGGTTCATTTCTTGTACATACATACCTACAAATCTTATTATGATTGACTTTTAGATATTAAAAAATGTAGATTAGTGAACAAGACTTATATAAGGTGATGGATTCCTAATTTTGATACTTGATGTCCCATTCGTGGTTACTAAGGGTAAACATAGATCATGTTTCTTCAATTTCTTCTTCAAAAGGAGATTCAAAAAAGGTTGAGATTCCTTTAGAAAGCCTATCTTATTTTGATAATATGGAAGATTTGGATTTTCAACTGACTCTTGATCTTATTTAAATTCTCAAGTTTAATTGATAATCCGTGGTCTTGGTATGTACGTAACCTCACATTATGAATCTAAGACGTGAACAGTACCTTATGATTAGGGTACCTCCCTAGGCATGCGATGGGATATAGTGCATCATAACTATATTTCCAACACGTCCACTAACTTAATTATAACTCTGGCCAACACAACTTATACTTGATTTCATCTTTTAACGAAGATCCAATATGCTTTTTTCCGAGTTCAACTATAACTTCTCCAATTTCAATGTAACTGATTCAAATGCAACATTAGATGATTCAAATGTAGCCAAAACACAAGCGGTAAGGAATGTTAGACATGCGAGCCCACGGTGAGCCATTTTGCAATAAATATTATTGCAAATATCATTCCCTGGTCTGATATGAAGAATAAATAATTTACATAATAGGTCCCTTAGTACAATTAGGGTTATGTACCATGGCCATCTTGATGATCATACAGCTGTTGATTCAACTGTTGAATCATAGAGGCTGGTGCTTGGATGAATATCTAAAGAGCGAGATTGAGGACTCATCAAGCACCGATAAATGATTGTTAAGAGATGATCTCCAACCTGAGTAGGAGATGGCAATCCTTATCTCTAAAGGTTGATATCTGACCGACCTCTTGATGCTGGTCCTCTGCATAGGAATAGATATTCGGAGGTGTCAAATTAGTTAGGTCAAAGAGTTGACTTAACGAGATCGAGATAACCAAAGTCCTATATCGTATGCTGTCATGATATAGGCACGCATCCTCTGACCGGAGACAGATGTGTTACTGTATGTCTAAGTATGTACATTTGGCAGACCAATAGGTTGATGACCTAACCAAGGTCTATACACCGGTGCGTTGGTGTACATGTAAGGGCATATGAGTAATAAGATCTCTCAAAGGGATCATACAGGTTCATTTACTGAACCAGAAGACATGAGCTCACTCATGAGATATTGGGAAGAATCAAATTCCGTGTGCACGGTCGTCTCGCTTTGGAAGCTTGACTGAATTTGTAGATTTGATATATACTTTTGGAAAGTATATGGTCAAGACCTAGGTGTGATATATGCTTTTGGAAAGTATATGATCAATACTGACTCCCAATGATCGAATGAGAAACTTCCTGATAAAACCATGAAGTAGACAGTATAAAGTAGATCAAATACTTCAGGTTTAATTTGAGTCTTCAAGTATAAAGGATGTACATGTATTAGGAATACCTGAGGGTGATGTGATCATAAACAATTATATAACCATGACGCTTCCATTCCTAGGGAGTGATGAAACGGGTCTGGATTTTAGTGACTCCTCTCAGTAGAAAAGAAATCTGATCTTAGTCCAAATGTTGGTCATTGATCTGAATGTGATTCAGATTCAATGATAAGATTAGATTTACAGTCTTGATTTAATCAAGCATCTATGGGATGCCCGCGATCTGGATTTGAGATACGATCTCAATATCCAAGTCACTATACATGGAACAATACAATCGCCCTGTCCTTATCTCCAAGTATCTGCGGAAAAAGCGCATTATCCTTGAAAGAGTTCAGGGATAATTCTATTGTTGATGTATGTATCCGAGCACTGAGAAAATAGATAATTAAATGTGATTTAATATCATGATTAATATGAATTTGATTCATATTATAAAGAGAGCTATCTTAGATAATTAAATGTGATTTGATTATCAAAGATGTAAATAATGTGAATGTGATTCATATTATTTGAACACAAGAGAATAGAGATCCAAGATGATTAAATATGATTTAATTATTATGGATATGAATAATGTGGATAGCAATATCCATATTAGTCATATATGTTATAAATATGATTTATAATATATAAGAGAGAGTTATTTGTAATTTACATTTGTTAATTAAATGTTAATGTGAATTGGATTCACATTGGACATTAAATTGAAAATGTAATTTACATTTTATTTTAGGTTGTGAATATGATTCACAAATTTCCAATGGCATGATTGCAATGATCACAAAATAAATTGGATTTATTCTTGTGAAATAATTTGCAACAAAAGTTGTTGCAAATATTGGAGAGAATCACGAGATAATATAATCTCATGTAATAGGAAAAGGGCCTCCACCTTCCATATAGGAAGAGTGGACGGCCACAATTCCCATGAGGAATTGGTGGTCGTCCACCCTCCTTATGGAAGGAGGCTTGCCTCCTTTCCTATTTCTCCAATGGAGATTGATTTGATATAAATCAAATTATATTTGATATATGTATTTGATTTTTATTAAATTAATTGTTGTTGTGTTTTTAGCAACAAATCTTGACCATTGAAAGAAACACAAATCAATGTGAACCATTGGATTTGTGTTGTCCCATGGATTGAGATCCATGGATCCCAAAACCCTATAAAAGGAGAGGCACCCCATTGCTCTTCTTTACACACATAAGTGAGACAACAAGTCTGTCTCTCTCTCTCTCTTTCTCCCTCTCGTGGCCGTCCACCATGGATGCCCTAGAGAGGCTCTTCATCGCCACGGCATCGTCGTTATGCTGCCCGATTGTTTGCTCGTGGATCTCCGTCTCCTTCGATGCATCTCGCTCGTAAAGAAGACGTCGGATCTCATGTGCCGAGATCAGGAGATCCTCTCACTTGGATCATCAACATGGATTGCGAGAAGCACGCGGTTCATCCCCGCGCTCGCAAGCGTCTCCTCCGTCGGATCGGACTTGAGACAGGAGGTCTCTTTGTTTAGAGACTCGATCGCAACCACGCTTCAAGAGGTAACCCTAATACTTATTTGTGGTTTAGACAAAACGATCCGAGAAGTGTTCTTGGATCATATGGTTTCGTCGCATGAATTTTTTTTAAGATCCGCTGTATAGAACAACTAGTGCGACTAGTCGTTCTTCGTCATATCCGATACGACGATCACGCTTCCGTGATGCGCTTGAGGATCTAACCATATCCTTCAAGTGGTATCAAAGCCAGGTTGACGATTTCGAATATGATTCGAAAACCGAGAACGACTTGGGTTTGTTAAGGTTGCGAAAGTTTTTATCGCATTTGATTTCGCAGATCTATTTAGTAAATAATTTCGGCCATGTTTAAATTGTTTAGGCACGAATTATTTACGTGGATTTTCTTCCTCATTAAATAAGGAAGCCATAGGATCTGAGTTTGCGTAAATCGGATTTCGTATGCTCAAGATATGGTTGTTTTAATGAACATATATGCACTGTTGCGGGAACTGCAGATCTTAACATGATTAAAGAGTTAATTACTGTTATGATCTGCCTCGAAATACGTAAAACACCACTTGGGTTCTGTCCTAAATCAAGTTAGCAATCTTTGAAAATTGATTTTGTCTAATTTGGATTTAAATTGATTGAGATATGTTAATTTTAGTGAGTAGGGGTCACTACTAAAATTGCGGTCCTAATCTAGAACCAAGTGATTGTCAATTAGTGAAATTAATTGTTGGTTTCGTGGAATAATCATGAAAAATATTTGTGAAATATTGGAAGATGATTATTTACTTAATTGACATGGCCTCAACCAATTAGTTGATTGGATGTGATCTAAATCATAATTGGAAACACAATCTTCAAACTTGATGCTTGAATAGGATTGGGAATTTGTGTAGCAAATTTCCTTATAATAAAAAATGTTTTGATTATTACTATATGGGATAATTTCGATTGAAAAACCGATGATCATCTCAAGTACAAATTGATATATCTGGCATTATGCTTTCTCGAGGTGGATATGGTGTCTAGTCGGAGAGCATTGGGGTTGCGGATTGCAACGTATGTGGCCCGTCCCACTCTCGTCGGTACTGGTCATGACAACGGGTAGGGACTGTATAATGCCGGAGAAAATCAAGATGTATTTTCTAATTATTAAAAATTCGAATTAATACATATTTTGAGATATTACCATATATATATATATTCAAGTAAAGATGATCAGGTTTGTTGATTGAATTGGATTGATAATTAATTTAATATGATTAAATTGATTATGTCCAATTGAGACACTCTATTATGAATAGAGTTATTATTTCCCTTGGAAGAATTAATTATATGAATGTGATTCATGATAATTAATTAAAATTTGAACATGATATGGATGATCACATAAGTGACATCCATGGTCTCCCGTCAAGGCGAAGGGTTCCGTCGCCTGGGATTGCATGTGGGAGATGCCTGTCCGAAGTGACAGCTCCTGTATGCAAGCGCATCTGGATCGGGCTCTTTGCTTTTCGAAAGAGTAAGGTCGTATACGTATGACCCCAATATCGGATCCTCATATTATTGGGGCGATATTGGATAGCGTATAGCGAGTACTATTCCTGTTGACGGTTGGTTCAATTAATGACGGGTCAACATCGCCTTAGGGATGGTGGGCCCGTGTGTTAAAGACCGAATTGGGAAATGCAAGTTGGACTTGCAAGGAGGAATGTGTTCCCGCTTCTTTTTATCGGAGTTGCAGATTCTCATATTATTGGGATGTAACAAAGATAAGGAAGGAGATCCCAGATCTTGCTGAGATATATTGGTAAATGTATCTCTTACATTGAAAGTGATTAAGGGAATGAGCTTTCAGTGTTGACAAGGCAAGACAACTTTGATATAAAAATTCCTAAATCAAAGTAAAATATGTGTGTATATAAATATATAAATTTATGCAAATTTTTATTTCAGATAATCCTTCATTAAACCCACTCAATGTTATACTCAATAATAACAAGTAAAAATATCATGGATTGGACTCATTTTCCATATATTGTACTTGCATTGGACACATAATGTATGTGGTTGCAATGTGCAAGTTTCCTCATAATATTGAGGAATGACAATTAAATAGATAATAGGGCTACAACCCTAGGGTTTGTATGTCTCTATAGTCTTGATATCATCGGATGTACTTTGGAAGTGACATGTCGATGATGATCACAATTGTCAAATAATCCTTATAAAATCAATGAAGATTTTCTGGCATACATACGTGCTATTGACATTTAATCATGAGTGACATGGTCCACTACATCATGTAGAATGGTAGCTCTATAAGAGATGATGTATTCAATTATTTGAATACCTACCTGAACCAATGTTTTATGAGTCTGGATGGATGTAGACATGATGAGTGTCATCATTCTACTGTCTATACTCTAGTCATTTATGAAGCTTCATAATATTCATATTGTATGAATTTAATGAGGCACGTATAAATATTGAAATACTCTTACATTGAATTCTTTTGAATTTAACGTAAGAGATCCTTAGTCTTAAGCAATGGTTGCTTATAGATAAAGGGAGCGCAGTGGAAGCATGGGTTGGACTCAAGTAAGAAGTATAGTCAAAAAAGGTTGATTGTACTTATGTGACTTCCATATGACATCCAAAGAGTTGGATGAATGCCAATACTGCAATAAGTTGATGTGTTGATAGTATGACTATCAAGTCTGTCCAGAATCCTTAGAGAAGGACTCGGATTGAGCATCAGAATAATCTACATATAAATCATTGAAATTGCCTTGCTTAAAGTCTTGTAATTGTATCTCAATCTTCTACAACACTTGCAATGGGTTGCATGTGTTTCGAAGACTGGAAAAATTGTTCTTAAGGTCTATAGTTATCCACATGGATATTGATGCAAATGTTGCAACAATCTCTGTTGGATTGATAGACTTGTTGATTTCAGTGGGAGAGCCCGTAGTCTTAGAGAATGTCTCTATGACCTGAATATTAGAAAACATTCATTGTTTATTTCTAAATGTTGGAAATAAACACGAATTCTGTAATAAATCTATCATAAAGAGTTATGATGGAGATATTTCAGATATTAATCTAAAATCTAGTAGACTCCACTAAATTAGATAATTAATGAATGGTTCGTCAATATTTCTAATACTGAAATTAAACCTTGAAAGATCAATAGGAGGATGAAGATCATTTGACAATGATCTAGCATCAAGCCTTGGACATTTGTTTATTGATTTGATCAATAAACTAGTAAGAGATGAAACTTTAGAATATCTAAAATTTCAAAACTTACATACTTATGAATGTTGTATTCAAAGTAAAAATGTCCAATACACCCTTCTTTGGGAATGGTGTAAGATGTCAAGGTATTCAGGATCTCATACATATTGATGTATGCGGATCATCTATATCATAGTAAACATTATGGATATATGATATCTACTGATGATTATGTATGATATGACATTTCTTCTCTTCACTTAGAAACCTTTGAAATGTTCAAAGATTTCACAAATTTTGGTCTACAACCAAAGTTTGAAGGAAGATAAAATGAATTTTCTCTAATCAAGGTAGCCTGTACCTATTAGATGAATTCAAAGGATACCTTATGGAGATATGAATATCATTTCTATCTCAATCCTCCTAACACACCTTAACTCAATAGAGTTGTAGGGAGATACAATTGGATCATGTGCGACATGATCTTATCAATGATGAATTTTAGCATAATTATCCCTTAGTTTCCAGGTATATATGTGTAGTAGAGACTACAATGTATATCTTTAATAAGGTTCCATGCAAGATGGAATCTAACACTTGAGAGTGCTGCTTCATTAGAAAAATAAAGGATGGTATTGGATACCTACTTTATGACCTTGAGATTCTTAAAATATCTCATCTCTGAGAATGTGATTCTTAGAGGTAGAGACTCTTAAGAATCAAGATGAAAATGAAGTGTAGGAACTCATTTAATCTTGAAAAGATAATGAGGCTCCTGAAATTGGAAACTAAAAGGACAATTAAAGATGAAACACTAAAACCTCTTCAAATGAGTTTGAGGAAGGATTCCATGTGTCAGAGAAATCTGACAATGATCGAACTTCATGTGATGAAGCTTCTGAAGATCATAGCATGGATAGATGGATGTTAGCAATAAAAGTCTAATGTAGACTTCATATACAAGTGTTGTATATGGACCCTCGAGGATCCCCCTATATGGGTAAGACCTGTAAAGGTGTAAATGGATCTTCAAGAGAAAGGGAACCTGATGAGAAGATAGAGACCTTCAAAGCATGGTTCGTAAACATGAGCTAAACACCGAAAGAGAAGACATTGCTTGCGATGAGACTTGCTCTTCGGTGACCATACTTAAAACCATCAGAATATTGCTAACCTTAGCTACACAACTTCATTATTGCATCTTCAAGATGTAAGTCAATATTGCATTCCCTTATGAATACCTCTTTGAGGATATTCACATGAAGTAGCCCCAAGGCTTCATGGTTGAGGAAAGAAAGGTGTGCAAGATAAAGAATCCATCTATGGACTCAAATAAGCTTCTTGAAGTTGGACCATAAGATTTGATGAAATTATAAATGTTAGGGATATTTACACCCATAACCCTGAGTAATTTGGTAATTACCCCAGGACCCCCCTATAATCACGAATTACACTCATGACCTCCAATAGTGCTTAACTCTTACATTCAAAACCCCGTGTTAACTTCCATCGAATTTTCCGTTAATGATAACAGTATCCGTTAAATTTTTTGCAATGTATATCCTTTACTTCTTATTATTTACAAAATTGCCAAGTCTCTTCCTCCTCCAACCTGGCCACCAGCAAACCTCCTCCTCCCTGCGGCCAACCTCTGCCATCTCCTCCTCTCCCGTCAACCATCCTCGCTGCTTGACCCCTCCAGCCCCGATGAAGGTCCTCCCCGCCAGCCCCCCTCCCGCCCCGATGAAGGTCCTCCCCCCAGGTCGCAACCCCCTCCCACCCCCGACGAAGCTCCTCCTGTCAAGGCCCCTCCTCTCCTGGATGAAGCTCCTCCCCTCCAGCAACCTCCCCCAGGTCGCAATCCCCCCCTCCGACGAAACTCCTCATGTCCGGTCCCCTCCCCACCCAGGTCCATCTCCCCCATGTCGCAAAGCCTCCGCCACCTCCCAACCCCCCGCCCCCGATGAAGCTCCTCCCCCCCCTGCCCGGTCCCCTCTCCACCCAGGCTCCCCTTCCTCTAGGTCGCAACCCACAACGAAGCTCGTCCCACCCAGCACCCAGGTTGCAAACCCTCCGTCACCCCAACCCCTCCTATCCGGTCCCCTCTCCACCAAGACTCCCCTCCCTCCAGGTCGCAGACCCTTCGCCCCCTCCTCCCCGCCCTGACGAAGCTCCTCCCAACCCAGGTCGTAATCCAACCACACCCAGGTCGCAACCCAACCACCCCCAGATGCCCACACCCAAGTCACCCCCCTCCCGACACCCACACCTAGGTCGCAACCCAACCACCAACCCACCCCCCCAAACCCCCCCGCGACGGCCACACCCAGACCCCCCCGCGACGGCCACACCCAGACCCAACCCCCACCCCTGACGAAGCTCCTCCCTTCCGCCCCCATCCCCCCAGGTCACAACCTACCCCCCCTTCCCCAGTTCTCAACAATCCGCCGACCCAACCTCGCCCCCAACCCCACGCCACGCACAACCTCCGCGGCCCGCAACCTACCTCCTCTACGAGTCGCTTGCCGAGGAAGAAGGGGGAGGAAGAGCTGGTCGGTTGGTCGGCGGGGGGTCGGAATCGCCGGATGAGGAAGGGGATATAGTCGATGGTTGGGAGAGACCCGTTGGAGGAGGGGGGGTTCTTTTTCATAATAGTTTTTATTTATTTCTAACCGTTGGATTCATGTCAGGTTAGATTAACTCGATGGTTTGGTTATGATTGACGGCTAAAACTAACAGAAGGTTATGGATGTGAGACGGAGTAATATTCGGGGTTTCTCATGTAATTCGTGACTATCGTGGGTACATGGGGTAATTATGGAACTACTCAGGGTTATGGGTGTAAATATCCCTAAATGTTATGATTTCAGATAGAATCTTGATGAGCCATGTGAAGCTTAGTGGGAGTGCCTTTGTGTTCATCATGCTAAATGTAGATGATATCCTAATCATTTGAAATAATATAAAGATAATAATAAGTGTTTTATAATCTGGTTGTTACATAACTTGAGATATGATCTAAAGGATACCTCTTGGATCTTAGTTCTGAAGGTGTTCAGTAGCAAAGTTAAGAGGGTATTGGGGCTGTCACATTAGTAGTACACCTTGGACATATTCCATTTCTTGGAAAATTCCAAGAAAGGCTTCCATCCCTTAAGATATGGTATGACCTATCTAAAGAGATAGCACCTCAAAGAGTTGGGGAAGTGAATGCTAGAACTACTTGCACTTGTGCATTAGTTACGAGAAGCTGAGTATATGCTAAATGTGTACAGAAGCCAGATATCTGCCATACAGTGGGAGTAGTAAAGTGTTACTAATTCTACTATGGAGATAAAACATTTGATTGCAGAAATAACATTATATTAAAATATGACAAGATTTTTTGAGATAGTGATCTCAAAGTTTTATCTTTAATAAATTAAGACTATATAGATAGTGATCTAAAAGGTCTTAACTTTGTATACCTTTGGAGATAGAGATCTCTAGGAATAAGGGTATTCTGATAAGGATTATGGAAATGCTGGTTATAACAATTATTAAGCTATGGTGTCAAGGGCACTATAATAGCTTTAACAAGATTGAGTATTGGTTGCATGAGATGCAACATTCGCATTAGATGCGAGCATTGTTACTAGGGATATGCAAGTGGCGTAAAAGGACTTGGCATAGTCTCGCGGGAACAGAGTGACTGATCATCTTACCTAGCTATTTTCTAAATAGCCTATGATTGTCACATGAGTGTGGGTTTAATTGATTAGCCCATAAATGGCTCTTTGGGCTAGTGGGAGATTGTTGGACATGCGAGCCCACGGCGAGCCATTTTGCAATAAATGTTATTGCAAATATCATTCTCTGATATGATATGAAGAATAAATAATTTGCATAATAGGTCCCTTAGTACAATTAGGGTTATGTACCATAGCCATCTTGATGATCATACAGCTGTTGATTCAACTGTTGAATCATAGAGGCTGGTGCTTGGATGAATATCTAAACAGTTAGATTGAGGACTCATCAAGCACCCTCAAATGATTGTTAAGAGATGATCTCCAGCCTGAGTAGGAGATGGCAATCCTTATCTCTAAAGACTGATATATGACTGACCTCTTGATGCAGGTCCTCTGCATAGGAATAGAGATTTGGAGGTGTCAAATTAGTTAGGTCAAAGAGTTGACTTAACGAGATCGAGATAACCAAATTCCTATAACGTATGCTGTCATGATATAGGCACGCATCCTCTGACTAGAGACAGATGTGTTACTATATGTCTAAGTATGTACATTTGGTAGACCAATAGGTTGATGACCTAACTAAGGTCTATACACCGGCGCGTTGGTGTGCATGTAAGGGCATATGAGTAATAAGATCTCTCAAAGGGATCATACAGGTTCATTTACTGAACCAGAAGACATGAGCTCACTCATGAGATATTGAGAAGAATCAAATTCCGTGCGCACGTTCGTCTCGCTTTGGAAGCTTGACTGAATTTGTAGGTTTGATATATACTTTTGGAAAGTATATGGTGAAGACCTAGGTATGATATATGCTTTTGGAAAGTATATGATCAATACTGACTCCCATTGATCGAATGAGAAACTTACTGATAAAACCATGAAGTAGACAGTATAAAGTAGATCAAATACTTCAGGTTTAATCTGAGTCTTCAAGTATGCAGGATGTACAAGTATTAGGAATACCTGAGGGTGATGTGATCATAAACAATTGTATAACCATGACGCTTCCATTCCTAGGGAGTGATGAAACGGGTCTGGATTTTAGTGACTCCTCTCAGTAGAAAAGTAATCTGATCTTAGTCCAAATGTTGGACATTGATCTGAATGTGATTCAGATTCAATGATAAGATTAGATTTACAGTCTTGATTTAATCAAGCATCTATGGGAGGCCTGCGATCTGGATTTGAGATACGATCTCAATATCCAAGTCACTATACATGGAACAATACAATCGCCCTGTCCTTATCTCCAAGTATCTGCGGAAAAAGCGCATTATCCTTGAAAGAGTTCAGGGATAATTCTATTGTTGATATATGTATCCGAGCATTGACAAAATGGATAATTAAGTGTGATTTAATTATCATGATTAATATGAATCTGATTCATATTATAAAGAGAGCTATCTTAGATAATTAAATGTGGTTTGATTATAAAAGATGTAAATAATGTGAATGTGATTAATATTATTTGAACACAAGAGAATAGAGATCCAAGATGAAATGTGATTTAATTATCATGAATATGAATAATGTGGATAGCAATATCCATATTAGTCATATATATTATAAATATGATTTATAATATATAAGAGAGAGCTATTTGTAATTTACATTTGTTAATTTAATGTTAATGTGAGTTGGATTCACATTGGACATTAAATCGAAAATGTAATTAACATTTTATTTTGGGTTGTGAATATGATTCACAAATTTCCAATGGCATAATTACAATAATCACAAAATAAATTGGATTTATTTTTGTGAAATAATTTGCAACAAAAGTTGTTGCAAATATTGGAGAGAATCATGAGATAATGTAATCTCATGTAATAGGAAAAGGGCCTCCACCTTCCATATAGGAAGAGTGGACAGCCACAATTCCCATGAGGAATTGGCGGCCGTCCACCCTCCTTATGGAAGGAGGCTTGCCTCCATTCCTATTTCTCCAATGGAGATTGATTTGATATAAATCAAATTATATTTGATATATGTATTTGATTTTTATTAAATTAATTGTTGTTGTGTTTTTAGCAACAAATCATGACCATTGAAAGAAACACAAATCAATGTGAACCATTGGATTTGTGTTGTCCCATGGATTGAGATCCATGGATCCCAAAACCCTATAAAAGGAGAGGCACCTCATTGTTCTTCTTTACACACATAAGTGAGACAACAAGTCTGTCTGTCTCTCTCTCTCTCTCTCTCTCTCTCTCTCTCTCCCTCTCATGGTCGTCCACCATGGATGCCCTAGAGAGGTTCTTCATCGTCGCGGCATCGTCGTTATGTTGCCCGATTGTTTGCTCGTGGATCTCCGTCTCCTTCGATGCGTCTCGCTCGTGAAGTAGATGTCGGTTCATCCTCGCGCTCGCAAGCGTCTCCTCCGTCGGATCGGACTTGAGACAGGAGGTCTCTTTGTTTAGAGACTCGACCGCAACCACGCTTCAAGAGGTAACCCTAATACTTGTTTGTGGTTTAGACAAAACGATCCGAGAAGTGTTCTTAGATCATGTGGTTTTGTCGTATAAAAATATTTTTTTAATTTCCGCTGCATAGAACAACTAGTGCGACTAGTCGTTCTTCATCGTATCCGATACGACGATCACGCTTCCGTGATGCGCTTGAGGATCTAATCATATCCTTGAAGGAAGTCTCTTAAGAGACTCTTCCATCTTGCCCTCTTCCATGTCTTAAGAGACTCTTCCATCCATTAGAGGGATAGGTCTACTCCAAAACTATACTACTAAGATGGGTGAGAGAGACTCTCCAGAAAAGACTCTCTAGAAATCGATTCGACTAGTACAGGCAGACGATCTCGTGCGAAAAAATAAAACTGATGATCCCCCGCTTAGGTATCCTAAAACAGAGGATCGGAGCTGGTTAAAGGTTGACATCCCAACGAGGCGTAAAAACACTACGAGCTTGCGTAAAAATCATGAAAAAAGATTGGGATTCTAGTCCCGTGCACTTGGCAGTCGCTACCCTAACTGGGCTTTCTTTCCTCCGTCAAGTTGAGGGTCATTGTGTCCTTGTACGGTCACGTGTAAGGATCATCATGACCAACGCTAATATCAATTGTTACTTAATTCTTATTAACTACTAGGTTCATTTCTTGTACATACATACCTACATATCTTATTATGATTGACTTTTAAATATTAGAAGATGTAGATTAGTGAACAAGACTTATATGAGGTGATGGATTCCTAATTTTGATACTTGATGTCCCATTTGTGGTTACCAAGGGTAAACATAGATCATGTTTCTTCAATTTCTTCTTCAAAATGAGATTCAAAAAAGGTTGAGATTCCTTTAGAAAGCCTATCTTATTTGTACTTGTGTGACTTCCATAAAGGTTGATGGGACGGGACTTAGGTCGATCAATTCAGATCTTTTCTTCTAAATATATACACATTGTGTATTGCTTTTGTTGATAATGACTAGACTTCCTCTTCTGAATAAGATTGGATGAAGTAAAGATAGTATATTAATATCGATTATTGTTAATCATATGAAATAGCATTGTCCTAAATTACCAAACTATGAGCTTAAGGATAGCTATAGTACACTAGAAAGGTATGCCACGTAATCATGCCGATTCTATTAAATCCATACATGGAGATCAAGTTTCATTACGAGGAGTATAAAATATTGGAGCCGTAAGATTCGTTTTATAGCATGACTAATATGTTACAATCTTGTTGATGGTTCAAATGTCCTGATATATATTGACACTTACATGAGTTAATATCAGATTAATTGGATCATGAGTAGCTACTTACTATAATAGATAGTGAAAACATAAATGAATAATTATTGAGACCAGTAACAAAAAATTTACCTTTATATAAAAACACTTGAAATCACAGAAAGTGAATACGATTACAGAGATGAGTAACTAGAATTTTACATATTTATAAGAGCAACTTAATCATAAAAGTGAATCCAGCAATCAAAGAATATTAATCAAATAAAATGAAATCTTTTAGTTTATCACGTAAAACATAGAACATAACATTAACCAAATTTCTTATAAAAATTTATCTTGAACAAAAAAGGGATTTTTACACCTATAACCCTGAGTAATTCTGTAATTACAATCATAACCATGCATAATCGTGAATTACACCACAACCTCAAATAGTCACTCCATCTCACAAACATAATCCTACGTTAGCTATTAACCCAACCATATCATTGGGTTGATTTAACACATGGTCTATCCACTTTCTTCAAAAAAATAAAAACTAGTGACATCGCCTAAGGCAGTGGTGGTCGGGTTGGAGGGATGTTTCTAGGGCTTGTGGGGCTCGCAGGCAGGAGGGCTTGTAGGGGTAGGGATCCCTGGCAGGAGGGGATTGTAGGTGCGGGAGGGAGGGAGGGGGTGGGGGTGCGCTTCAAGGCTGGAGGCGGTGGGCTGTAGGGAGGGGCACATCTAGGGAGACAGGGCTCGCAGGCGCAGGGGGGAGCTTCTCATGCAGGAGGCATGGGTGCCGAGCTCGGCAGGGGGAGGGTTGGCGTCCTGGCTGCCCGGGGGGGAGGGGTCGGGGAGGTTGAGGATTGGTATTTCGCACCAGAAGGAGGGTAGGGATCGAAGAGGTTGGGGCTTGGTGTTTCGTGCATGGTGGGGAGGGGGTGGCGAGGGTCGAGGGAGGAAGGTTGGATGAGGGATGGGGGGAGGTCGGGGCTTGGTGTTCCCTATGGGGGGCGAAGAGGTTGAGGGAGGAAGGGTGGGTAGGGGATCGAGGCTTGGTGTTCCGCGCAAGGGTGGGTGGGGGCTCGGGGCTTAGTGTTCTACGCGAGGGGTGGGAGGGGCTTGGGGTCATCTTTTGCTGAAGGGTGGGTGGGGCTGGGAGCTCAGGGCTGGCCTGGATTGGGAGGGGGTGTTGTGTTGGAGGGTGGGTGAGGGCTAGAGGCGGGGGTTTGGGAAGGGGGAGCTCGGGGCCAGCCTGGGCTAACAGGGGAGGGGGTGGAGCTCGGATCTCTACCTGGGCTGGAGGGTGGGCGAGGAGGTCGACGAAGGTAGGGGGTCGACAGGGAGGGGGGAGGTGGTTGTGGATGAGGAGGAGGAGGTGGAGGGAGATGAAGAGATAGGAAGGGGGAGTGTACTCATTTGTAAATAATAAAACTTAAAGGGTAGAAAATGTAAAATGTTTGACAGATACCGCCATAGTTAACGGATTACTGGATGGAAGTTAACTCGTAGGTTATGGGTGTAAGAGTTAAGACTATTGAGGGTTCTGCATGTAATTCACGATTACACAGGGTTATGATTGTAATTGCATAATTACTCATGGTTATGAGTGTAAAAATCCCAATCAGAAATGCTATTTTTACTTATTTTATTTGATGTTAATGTACACAAAAGATAAATGAGTGAATTATAAATGTTGGTTTAGTGATTCAATATTTAATTGCTTCACGCTCCCAAAATTATCCCTCAAACTCTCATCATATAACTTTCAAGAATTGCATTAATTAGGGATCAAAAATCGGTAGCACATCATGCATTGTAGCAAAAGATGGGGAAGGAATATACCTATTTGAGACTCAAATTTTGGAGAAGATAGATCGCATGCACCAACAAGGAAGGAGAAGGTCTTTTTGCAATTTCTCAAGAAGGAGGAGCTCCATCATGGGTTGTAGTTGCAGATTGGTGAGAGAGAGCATGAGTTGTTCCTCCTTTCTTGGATGGGAATGTTAGAAAAAGAAAATAAGAAGAAGAGAAAAGGGAAATGAGGGATTTTTGTTGAAACAGAGTGGAGGATAAAAAGGCAAGGAGAGCCCTACGATTGAAATTTAAAAATGGGATTAGGGTGTTGGAAAAATATAGGACAGAGAGAGGAAGTTTCCTCTTTATATGATGTCATCCATTTCATCACTACAAATGATGCCACTAATGACATCACTCACTATGACATCATACATGATGTTATGATATTATTGTTTTTTTCAAATGTATAGACAACAGGAATTAAATAATTTTTTTTATTTTTTATAAAAACTATTTGTCTCTCTTTATTTGACATACTTAAAGTGGATCGATTGCGCACCTCGAGTCTAGGATTTCGATGCGCAATATCTCATTATGACCATCTCTGGACAATGATTCATATGAGTATAATATTCATATACTTTTATTGAGTTTGAATGCCCAAAATTTCCGAGATACAATTTTGAATTATAGTTAACTTTTACGATTTAAAAATATCAAATGACATCCAATTAACGAATGCTCGATTTCGTTGATCTTAATTCATCAAATCAGACTTTATGATATCACAATTTATTTTGTGGTTTCAGAATTTGCGTCGTGACTTTTCCACGATATACATTACAATGCAACCGACTTTTGGTCGATTTTGCCCGACTGACTTTTGATATATGATCAACTAATCGATTTATATTATTTAATATTTATTGACAAATTTATTGGTTTATTTGAACCCTAATCAGGTCAGGTTCCATTTTAATTAAATCCATATGTTATAAATATAAGAACCTCAAAGGGGGTCTCATCCTCGAGTCTCGGTCAAGATCACTATGTATTTTCTTTAAATTTCATATGACCATAAAACTTCAAAGGGTTTTGAATTCATAAAAACCTCAAAGGGTAAACAAGTCATATTCCCTTAATATGTAAATAATTAGATATGCTTGTTTTAATGATTACATGAGAAAAGTTGTGGGTATCGTGCCCGCATGTTAGCTTCGATCTCCCACGTCATCTCTTTGACACCGTATCAGTGCTACAACATCGTGATCAATAGAATTTCTTTGATGTGATGCTTCTTCAGAACATTGTCTAGTATCTGCATTAACCTCTCCTTCGTATATCAAATATGGCTCATTCTCATTACTGATGACCGGTCGAGGGTCGCGCACATACTTCATCATGTTGGATAAATGAAATACATCGTGGATGCTTAAAAGGTGTAGAGGAAGAGCTATTCGGATTTAGGTACCCATTTACAATACATTTGTGGTATTACATTCACAAAATATCGCACAAATTAAAGGAAAATATGGAGAAATTTTTCGCATTTATGCCATGACATTCGCAGTTCAAATAACAACCACAGAACCAATAATAGAACGCGCCACCAAATTTTCATTCATTAATAAACATGTGTAAAAAAGACTGACAACTCTTTTCAAAAATATACAGAAGAGAAAGAAAAGCATTTTACATCATAATTAAACAAAAGTTGTGACAAAAGTAACTGTAACGTTTAGAATAACAATGGATATATGGAATCATCAACCAGCTTCTAAGTTGCAGACTGTTTTATCTGCCACGTATGAAAGGTATAAGAGACGTCAATGAGAGGTGGTACTTTCCAAAAACTTACTAAAATAAGCGGGGATTTAAAGTGGTTGCAAAAGAAACAAGTAGTAAGGCATAAACAACTAAAAATCTGCATCTACTTGTTATGAAAAGATTTCAAGCTACCATGAAGGAATGCCCCTAAGTTTTACCCATTATCTTTTATATGTCATATTATTATATCATGGTTAATGACTCATATATATATATATATATATTAATCTCTTATTATTTAGAGATCTTAAATATTGATTCGATAGTAGGAAATATGAGGTTTTAAATTGATTCTTGATTTTATCAAGATTTCCATGTTTAGTTGATAGTCTGTGATCTTGGTCTGTGTGTGAAAAATTTTCAAGCTACCATGAAGGAATGCCCCTAAGTTTTACCCATCATCTTTTGTCATATTGTTATGTCATGGTTAATGACTCATATATATATATTAATCTCTTATTATTTGGAGATCTTAAATATTTATTTTGACAGTGGGAAATGTGAGGTTTTAAATTGATTCTTGATTATATTTAGATTTCCAAGTTTAATAGATAATCTGTGGTCTTGGTCTGTGTATAAAGAGTGCCTTAGGGTTGGGGTGACTCCGTAAGCATGCGATGTTGTGTAATACATCCTAACTAAGTTTCCAACACGTCCATTAACTTAATTATAATCAACTCTAGTCAACACAACTTATAATTGATTTCATTTCTTGGAATGATATATTATACTTCATTCCGAGTGCAACTGTAACTCCACCAAATTTAATTATAACTATTTCATATGTAATCCTAGATGATTTAGATGTAGTCATAGAGGATTTAGATGTAGCATCACCAAGCTTATTGACGGAAAAGTAACCAAAACTCAAGCGGTGAGGTAGTCTCCTAAGGAGACACTTCCGTCTCACCTCTACTTGGAAGTATGGTCCAACAGAGGGATAGATCTACTCCAAAAGTACACCACCATGATGGGTGAGAAACTCTCCGGAAACGTTACTCTAGAAATCAGCCTGACTAGTACGGACAGGCGAGCTCATACGAAAAACTAAAACCACTGATATCTCGCATAGGTAACCTAAAAACAGAGGGTCAATGGAAATGATCAAAAATCGGGATCCCAACGAGACATAAAAACACTACGAGTTTGCGTAAAACTGTGAAAAGACTGGGATCCTAGACCCGCACACATGACGGTCGCTGCTTCAACTGGGCTTCCTATCTTCCATCTATTTGAGAGTCACCGCGCTCTCATATGGTCTGGTGAAAAGGCCACTATGATAGACTTAATTAATTATCATTGTTGATTCACTATCGCCCTCTTAACTGATCTAAATATCTTGTCACTCGATAGCGATCTATATTTAGTAGAATAAAACTAAAGGATGATTTCTTGAAGATTATCATGGTAATCACAAGTTATCATTGATTGACTTAATCGCTTTTGAGTTATTTGATTAAGAATAGGTGAAGCTCTTTAAATATTGACACCCAACTCTTTTATCAATGCTATTTTGGGTAATGACTTCTATGAGAAAATGATTAGAAGGTCCATAAAGATCTGACATTAATTATCATAGTAGCAACCGATTATAGATTAGAATTTGCAATTCTAATCAAATGTAAATTGAACACCCCTTAAATTTAGATAGATCTTTCTCAAAGGAAATAATGATGATATTTTCTTTATAGTTTCAGACCCATTTGTTTACATGAATTTCCTTCTGCTGTGGAATAAACTACATTCCTATTTGATGAATACGCATCACATGGCAGTATAATGATACTATATTTTATTATAAATCTTCTCAGCTTATTGAGTTTCCATAATAGCATTCTTATGCTTGTTATGGTTCACCTAAAATCAATTTTACCCATAAAACATGCATAATCACTTTTCTCTACATACTCCTGATGGTATATACGTGTGCTTTAAATGATCCCTTTAAATGCATGCATTGAATTTTTTTATATTTACACTATTACTTGGGAAAGGATAAACATAATACGTTCCCTGCTCTCATGATGTCAGCTTATCTACATCGAGGAGCAACTATAAGCCACTAACGCCCAAAATTAGGAAGAAAATTATTTCATTATATACACAGGCGTCTTATGCTGCTCAAAGTGTCTAGAAAGTAAAAACCTTGATTTTGATCCGCAAGGTTTTCGTAAGAGCGTAATCGGTATATACTTCCAAGTTCAATGCAAACCAAAATAAGTAGCCCTTACTAATATGCACACGTGAAGAGAATAGATAAAGCCTAAAACCTGACAGGCCAGCCTACTACATATTAATGCTACATTAAAAGGGATGAACATGTCACATTATGAAAACATATCTACCAGAGTTATAATTAGGAAGCATGGAAAGAAAACACAATATTAAAATGGTTAAAGCAATACAACGACTAAATACAGGAACTAAAATTTTTGGTTTAAGAGGTTTTTTTGGGTACATTAGTTTTAGGAATAGAAGAATCCCATACAAAACAATTATAAGAAACTATCAAACATGGATCAAAAGCATATGCCAATATATAACAATAATTGGGGTTATGGATTAGATCATGCAAGGAAGCAATTAAAAGGGAAAATAGATTGTACAGAACATAAAATTTTCAAATAAGCTTTTCTCTACAGCAGACAGAGGATAAATTTCTTGTTTCATTTTATTATAGTAATATATAATTATATCCAAACTCATGCCTTTCCCTCATGATTTATTCAAGAAAAGATACAAAGAGGTGTGATTGGCATGCATGGCAGCAAGGAGGAGTGGAGAGAGGATTATACATACTCGATCTCTCCAATTTGGAGAGAAATCTTTGTATGCAGTGGATTTGAAAGCTCCAGCACCTTCAAACTTTTGCTGGAATTATTGGAATGGAGTAGAGAAATTGGGGGAGGAAATTGGGAAAATAAAAGGGAGAAGGGAGAGAGATGGGAGTTACGTTGGAATGGAAAGGGGAAATTGGGGAAAAGGTCTTGAATTTTGGAATTTAAAAGTTAAAAAGACAAAAGAGGAAAAAGAGGAGGAAGCTTCCTCTTAAGTGACATCATCCTCCATGATGTCACTAATGACAACATCTATAATTACATCACCCATGACCTCATCCTATGACATCATTAGTCTTATGATATATTTTTCCATTTCATATCTTTTTTTAGAAAAATTATGCAACAAGACAGCCTGCTATAGTGTCGCTGAAATTAATTAATTTTTTTATTTTTTCCAATTCATTTGTTTGAGATGTTCTAAAAAATATGTATGAGCACATCGAGCCTCCAATTTTGATGCGTAATATCTCAATTTGATCGTCTCTGAACAACGATGAATATGAGTATAATATTGATATATTTCGGGTTTAAATCCCAAAAATTTTCGAGATATGACTTTGAGTTATTGTTAAATTTTACGATTTAAAAATATCAAACGACCACCAATGGAGGAAAGGTTGATTCCGTTGATCTTATTTCATCAAATAAACTTTATGATGGACTCAGTTTGTTTTGCAATTTTTCAATTTGCGTCATGACTTTTCCTTAGCACACATTATGATGCGGTCGACTTTTGGTCGATTACGACCAAACGACTTTTTATTTACGATCAATTGATCGATTTAGGTTATTTAATGTTGACTAATAACCTTATTGGGTTAAACGGACCCTAATCTGGTTGGATTCTGTTTAATTGGATCCGGATATTATAAATATAAAAACCTCAATGGGAGTCTCGTCCTCGAGAGTCGCGTCAAGCTTCCTACATGTCTTGTTAGTATTCCATCTGATCATAAAAACCTCAAAGAAATTTGAACCCATAAAAACCTTAAAGCGAATATAAGCCATATCTTTTTAACATGTATGTAATTACAAAGGCTTGTTTCAATGATTACCTGAGAAGAGTTGCGGGTATCGTGCTCGTATGTCGACTTTAGTCTCCTACGTCGCCTCCTCGACGTCGTATAGGTGCCACAATACCTTGACCAATGGAATCTCTTTGCTGTGAAGTTTCTTTACAGTGTTGTCTAGTACATGCACTAGCCTTTTTTCATATGTCAAGTCTAACTCCACGTCAAGATTCTAGTAGTTGATGATGTGTCGAGGTTGTGCACATACTTACTCAGATTAGATACATAAAAAACATTATGAATACTGAAAGATGTGGAAGGACTATCCAGTAGGCACCTTCCCTACTCTAGCCAGAATCTCGAATGAACCAACATATTATGGCTCTAACTTGCCATGAACGCCAAATCTATGTATTCTCTTCATGGGATTTACATGGAAAAATACCCAATCTCCCACTTACAATTATAGGAAATTTGTTCATATTAAGCTAAAACTTATACGTCATGTTGCAAAAGGAGTAAGAGAAAGGGATTGGATACCTGAAACTCCAAATCTCTCCTCCGACAGTACGCATAGCTTTTCTGGTGGATCTATGTTGTCAGAAGCTTCCGCCTCACTAGATCAACAATCTTGCAGTCTCCTCCAGAAGATCAATGTAGTAAATAACATGATCACCTGCCTCACGCTAACTATGTAGTGTGAGGCATCTCTGCCCGTACAGGACTTCGAATGGTGTCATACTAATACTAGAATAATAGATGTTGTTGTACGTCAATTCTACTAATGACAGATGATCCTTCCAAGATCTTTTCCACTCTAAAGTGTATGTGTATTGCAAATCCTCAAATGTTTGTACGGTGCATTTACTCTACTTGTCGATCTGCAGATGGTATATAGAACTCATCTTCAGATCTGTCTATAGTGCTGACATGAATTGAGATGCCAATAACGTGACATAAACCCCGAGTCTCTATCAGACAACACCTCGCATGGTATACCATGAAGTCTGATGATATTCTGCACATATAGTCTAGCCATTCTGGATGGTGTATAGGTCATGTTGATAGGTATGAAATGGGATGACTTGGTCAACCTGTCAATAACAACCCAAATAGAATCATGGCCACCAGGTGTCTTTGGCAAACCTGTGATGAAATCCATAGAGACACTCTCCCATTTCTACTCAGGAATGAGGAGAGAGTTTAATAGCTCTAGTGGTCTCCAATGATCAACCTTGACCATCTAACAGGTCATGCGTCTGCTGACATGTTGTGCCACATCGCGCTTCATTCCATCCAACTAGAAATGTTGATGTAGATCACGACACATCTTTATGCTGCCAGGATGAGTAGATAATCATAAACTGTATGCCTCATAAGAATATCTCTGTGCAACTGCTCGTCATTGGGCACGACCCGACATGCCTTCCATAAAATAGATTTTTTCACCAGAAAATCATCAATCTCATCCTTGACAGCACACATGTATCTATCTCGAATCCAAGAATCTATCCTCTGACCTTTAACGATGCAATCCCACAAATTATTGAATCATGGAGGTACAATAGTAGAAATGGTAGCACTCTCCTAAGGATTCCAATCAATCAAAGATGCGAGCATATCCCACGTGTATAAACCAATACATCGTACCCTCTGCATGAGTTCTCTTGTTATGTGCATCTGCCACCACAATTCTATTACCGGATGGCAAGAGTTTGTAGAATCATAATCCTTCAATAGCTCGAGCTACCTACGTTGTCTCATGTTCATCTCCTTTTGATAAAAGATATACTTCAGGCTTTTGTGATCCGTGAAAGACTCGAATTTCTCCCATATAGGTAGTGGCGTCAGAACTTCAAGGCGAAGACAAATGCCACCAACTCCAAGTCATGTGTAGGGTAATTCCGCTCATGCACTCTCAACTATCGTGATGCGTAAGTAATTACGTGGCCTCTCTGCATTAACAATGTTCCTAGATCTTCTCCTGAAGCATCCGGAAGAAAGTGGTCGATGTAGCAAAAGTCGCGAAACAAGTTTTTGATTCTTTAAAACCTATCAAACAAATTACAGTTCTCTGTCGAAAAAAACCGTTCACTAATATTTAACCAGGCAAGTGTTCCTGGGTCGAACTCAAGGAGGCAGAATATATTCCCTAGATTTCTCTTAATTCTTCTCTAAGTCAAAACGCTTTTTCTGGTGATTTTTATTTTTATTATTTTTATTTGATTTTATTCTTTTCAAATTTTTATTTAATTTTCAAAAAGGGATATTTTTCAAAAGATTTATTTATTATATAGTAGGTGGATAGAATATAGGTGATATTATATAGTAAGGGTGAACGAGGTTCGAGCCACGTACTCGAACTACACAAGAAAACAAAACAAAACGAAGCGGTTTTCGAGAAAATCAAAACACGTCAAAAACTCGTCAAAAAGCCACGAAAACTTTATACTAAGTAGCTGGGGTAGTTGTGTAACTACCCTCAAAGAATCGTCGAAATCCGAGGTCACAAGAGCAAGAAACAGCCCCTACAGCCCAGGGGCATAAGCGTAAAAAAAACTAATTAAAATTGTTCTCAAATTGGTCCTCAAGGACTGTTCTGCAAAAAACAACTAACAAACTCTTACACTTAGGTCCCTGCGGAGGGACCTATTTGTAATTATTGAAAACTTGGAAAGCGGTTTGCAAATCTGGTAATTAGACTGGGCTTATGCTGTAATTTCTCCACCGTTTCGAATTGCACAGCCGAGATTAGAAGCTGCAGGACGTGGTCGGACGCTGCGGGTGCTGACACGTGGCGCAAGACTGTGCGCCCTCTGTTCTTGAATCAGTTGAAGCTCATGGCGGACGAGCGACCTTCTCCGAATTCTTGCGGCTGCTCTCCGGCGAATCAGACACTCCGGCGGGGCCAGAGGGGTGGCTCCTCCACCCCTCGAGCTCGCCCGCGGTAGAGATGGCGGTGGCGACGCTCCAAGCGGCAGCGGTGGCTCGAAGAAGATGAGGTCTCGGCACTGGTGTCTTGATAGCTGTTCTGGAGGTCCAACTTCGAGGACGAAGATCGGCGATGCACGAGAGCCCAAAAACCGAAGCGATCGGCTCGCGATGCTCGTGGATCTGCAATGAAGATAGATATGTACTCGATTCTTGTTGAATCGGCCGAGATATTAAGAAAACAAAGTCCAAAGATGGTGAAAAATTCAACTCAAACTCCAGCAAATACCAGAATGCATGAAGATGGCGATGGTTTAGGGATTGATTGGAATCGAATGGAAACTAATCGAAAGAGTTTGTGATATTGCGTGAAATATGGATGATTAGGCTAATGACAGACGTGATTAGCCACGCTAATCGTGGCACGATGATCGAGAAACGAAATTGCAAAGATGGATGAATAAGCCTGGGAAAAGTCGAGGTGTTTGACCTGGACGAGCTGCTCGACGGCGGCTTTTGACCGGAGCGCAACGCGGCGATGGCGGCGATGCAAGGCGGCGCAACACCTTGGAACGATCCTCCGTCGACTCTTCTTCCTCGCGAGCTCCTTCCCCGACGCTGTCACCGCTCGAGTTGGTTAGAACGAAGCTAGGAAGATGGGGTAGTCGAACAGCCTGGAGCAGAGCTCTGGGGAGTTGGAAAGTTAATGGAGGTTGGCGAACTTGGGGCCCTTATATAGGGAGCTTGCTTGGGCCCCAAGGTTAGATCAATGGCTGGCGGTGAAGAGGTTTGTTAGGAGGAGGGGACGAAGGGTCTAGATTGGTCGGAGGAGTTGAAGGTTGAGCGGGAAAAATCATGGAAGTCGGCCACTCAGAACAGAATTTAGGTGCAACAGACTCTTGAAGAAGAAGGCTCCAGGTGCTGACACGTGTCAGCACCTGGTTCGCCCAGACCTTTTAAATACTTATAAATTAGATATAAAATAGATAATTACCTTATTTCAAATAAGTATAAATACAAGAAAGTTAAATAAATTTATTTTCTAAATTATGTCATAATTACTTTTAATAAGTAATAAATATTATTTAAAATATAAATATTTTATTAATAAATATGTATTTATAAATAGGTTTTGAATTTTTAATTTAATAAATAATTAAGTAAAAATTAATTTTATAATTTCTTAATTATTAGGGTATTAAATAAAGCTTGTATGAATTTTTATGGATTTTTATGAATTAATTTACATATTTTAATAAATAGAGTAACTGTCTATATAGGTCAATTATACCTATATTTTGAGGTATTTGATTTTATAAAAATAATAAATAGTCTCCAAAAATTATGAAATAATTTATGATGAAATTACAAGATCATGAAATAATTTAAAAATTATAAAATTAAGAAAATAAGAAATAAGGTGTGTTACATAAAATAAATAGCACAGAAACCCCTTTGTCTTTTGGTCCCAAAACCGACTTTTTGCAAACGGACTCCAAATTCAATGAAACCACCTTTATTAATTAGATAATATTATTTTATGAACTTTAAAGGTGAGTAGAGTGAAATTGGAGTTCGTATGAGGAAATTATGATGTTCGGAAGTTGAGATTTTGATAATTTGTAAGCTGGATTTCTTGGCATCTTTATAGGATAATATTTTTAACTTATTTTTATATTTTTATTTACATTTTTATGAATAATTAGGAGAAAGATTTGATGAAGAATAAGTTAAGATGAAATAATTAAAATTCTTTGAAGTTTTGTATTTATTTTATAAATAATGAAAGGTGGATCTTCATGTGATAAATTATTTTTATTTGGTTTTCTTTCCTTATCTCCCCCTACTTATTGGTTTGTCGACCAATCCATGCTGACTTGGTCTCGGGGGTTAGGCTATAAATATATCTTACAGCTATATTTATATTTTAAGTCATATTGCATATATATACATATATTCAATCTGCCTTTCCTTTATTTTTCTGGTTCTTTATTTATTTACATGATTTTAGTGGTTAAAAGTGAATATTTACACATGAATATTGTTTTGTTAAAATATGAGAATTAATGAATATTTACATGTATTTGTTAAGAGTTTTAAGACAAAATGCGACAGAAAAGTTAATGAATCATGGATTCATTTTATAAATAATGAAAGGTGTATCTTCATGTGATAAATTATTTTTATTTGGTTTTCTTTCCTTATCTCCCCCTACTTATTGGTTTGTCGACCAATCCATGCTGACTTGGTCTCGGGGGTTAGGCTATAAATATATCTTACAGCTATATTTATATTTTAAGTCATATTGCATATATACATATATTCAATCTGCCTTTCCTTTATTTTTCTGGTTCTTTATTTATTTACATGATTTTAGTGGTTAAAAGTGAATATTTACACATGAATATTGTTTTGTTAAAATATGAGAATTAATGAATATTTACATGTATTTGTTAAGAGTTTTAAGACAAAATGCGACAGAAAAGTTAATGAATCATGGATTCATCAACCCCCTATACTAAACTTTGCTAGTCCCTTAGCAAACACTTATTTTGAAAAAGTAAGTGAAAAAGAAAGAAAGTTAGAATGAATTTGTTTTCCTAAACCAATTCATGAGAACAGACAAAGGACGGAGCTCGATCGGGCCTAAAACAAGCATTTTGTCGGAACCTTAACTAGGATTAGGATTTTATCCTCAACAGTCTTCAAGTTCCATAATCCTTACTCAAGATCACTTCATTGGCTAGTTCAGACTCACTTATTCATATCGCAAACTCTATCATCCTTGAAGTCAACTTGTACAGTGTGTGAATTGATTTAGCTCTTCCTGCTTAGAGAACCGCAGAAACCGTCCATCCCGGCTATACACTCCTATGGCTTCCTCATCTCGCTACTCTTTCCTCGGGGAGGGAGGTATTCCCTTCTGAGTTCAGTCCTGCTATGTCCACAATCGAATATAGGGAGAAGTTAGAAGAATGAGAAAAGAAGTGGAGTGCGACTAGTGTATACGCATCTCCTTGTGAAGCCCAACCGGTGTAGCTGAGTCTCCACTAAGATGTGCAGGCATTTTTGGTGGAAGCTTGGACCATTGTGGTCATTTTTGGTGGAAGCTTGGACCATTGTGGTCTTATTTGGTGGCTTCTGCTTTGCTTTGACTTTGTAATTTGCTTGCACTGCATTCATCTTTTTGTGCCTCGACGGATATAGCATCTTTTTAGTCCGTCCCTTTTTTGAGGTCTTAGAAAAATTGTGTTAGCAGATCCTTCCCTCATCCGAAGCAACTATCGCAACCCCAATCTCTCCCGTCTTTAGACGTCAATGCCGCAAAGATAAGGATAGAAACGCATTACCTAGGTGTACTGCCCTTCGGAACTCCATGCAAGTCGAGCTAAGTGCAGAGTGCATGTGTTCAAGATTGGTTCACTGGTGTAGAGTTATACGGATGACTCCAAATGGTCTACTTAAGCTCAGATGACTTGATTTCCCGAATATGGTCTTAGGGAACCCAAAGATTTAAGTCAAAGACCTGAAGAGTCTAAATTCCAGTTCCTAATCAGGCTCCTTACAATGAACGTTAAAAGCCGTAATCAAGCTCCATCCTTTAGACTAGACTCAGTCCTTAGTTCCAGAAATCAAACTTATTCTGAAAAATGCGAATGCAAATGCAACCATGTTTTTGTGAAGTGTATTTTCTGAATTTTACTCATTTTTATGGATTTTAAGAATTTTGTAAATTTTCTGAATTTTAGGATTTTGTATTTTTTATTATTATTATTTTTTTATGGATTTTATGATTTTTATAAGCAAAATTTTATTCATAAATTTTACAAGATATATTTTATTTGAGTTAAATATCTAATGTATTTTACAAATTTTATCTACAAAGTATTTTACAAGGTTTGAATGGTTTTTACACATGTTTTAATAAATAGGGTTTTTAATAAGTATTATACAAATTTTAAGTACAAATTTTTAATACATATTTTAATTACAAGTTTTAAATACAAATTTTAATCATATTTTACTTATTTACAAGGATTTTATAAATAAGAGAGTGGATTTTAAATTAACCCGTACCCACTTTTTATGGATTTTATAGATATAGAAATTACATAAAAGTACGAGTTATGGCCGAAAGTATATATACAATATATACGCACCCCCCTATACTTAGCTTGAGCTATGTCCTCATAGCGTCAAAAGAGAAAAAAGGAGGGCATAACTCGTGCTAAGTAAAAGTGGGTGAAAAAGAGATATCGATGACAAGTCAGTCAACCCCCCCATACTTACGATCAGGTCATCGTAAGTATTATGGGAGAGTAAAAACGGGATGACTGAATGAAAAGGATAAATAACGAAGAATTCAAAAGGAAAGAATACGAAATCATCGAAATCATTCGGTCCCCCCTATACTTAGGATAAAGCATCCTAAGTATAGAAAAAAAAATGTAGCCAAAAATTGGGGACCAGTGATTCGTGAGAAAGAATGGCTATACAAAAGAATCAGCACAAAAAATAAAACGTAAATCAGCGGGCAATCGGTCCCCCTATACTTAGGATCTGGTATCCTAAGTATAGAAGACGAGCAAAAACGGGGACGATTGTGGTCTACGAAGAATGTACAAGAGTTGTGAATCTCCAGAATGGCTCAAAAGAATTTGTACAGGAAGAAATGAAGGAATGATTATGATTCCTGTACAAAATAGATCACTTCAGTACGGGCCAGATGATCAGTAGTCTCTACGAAGTGCTTCAGCATCTGCCCGTTAACCACGAACGGTTCTGCACCAGGTGACACATCTGATATCGCAATACTGCCATTGTCGTGCACCGTTCTGACTATGTACGGTCCTTCCCTCTTGCTTTTCAATTTGCCGGGAAAAATTCTCAACCTTGCATTGAACAACCAAACTTTCTGCCCAGGGACAAAGCTCTTGTGTCGAATATGTCTGTCATGCCATTTCTTCACTTTGTCCTTATAGATAAGTGTGTTCTCGTATGCTTGATTTCGAATTTCTACCAGCTCATTCAGATCTATCTTTCTCTTGGCTCCTGCTTTCTGTTCATTCATCAGTATCTCTCGAATTGCCCACTCAGATATGTGCATGATCTCTACGGGCAAGTGGCACGGCTTTCCATAAACTAGCCTGAATGGTGAAGTACCTAAGGGAGTCTTATAAGCAGTACGATAGGCCCAAAGAACCTGATCTAGAAGAAGTGACCAGTTCTTCCTATCCGGTCGTACTAGTTTCTGGAGAATTGATTTCACCTCCCTATTCGAGACTTCAGCCATGCCATTCGTCTGCGGGTGGTAAGGAGAAGCTACTCTGTGATCGATGCTGTATTGTTTCACTAGCTTTTTCACCTCCTTATTAATAAAATGGCTACCCCCATCAGAGATAAGAATACGAGGGATCCCGAACCACGAAATGATGTGTTCCCTTAGGAACTTGCAAACGGTCTTGCTGTCTGCGGTTCGTGCGGGTATAGCCTCCACCCATCTGCTAACATAGTCTACAGCAAGAAGAATGTACTCAAAGCCGCTGCTAGAAGGGAACAGTCCCATAAAATCTATACCCCATGCGTCAAAGATCTCGCAGATAATAACAGGTCGCATTGGCATTGCATCTCTGGCACTGACTGTCCCTACAGCTCTCTGACAATCTGAACAACTCTTCACGAATGTGCAAGCATCTCTGGTAAGAGTCGGCCACCATAATCCGCTCTGGAGTACCTTCTACGCTGTCCTCTTCCCTGAATGATGTCCTCCTGATTCTAAAGAATGACACAAAGTAAGGACACTATTATATTCCTCCTGAGGAATACATCGCCTGTAAACACAATCCGGTCCTTCACGAAAAAGAAGCGGATCCTCCCAATGGTAGTATCGTGCCTCGGAAACTAATTTCTCAACTCTGTTCTTCGGCCAACCCTGAGGACTTTTCTGTGTGACCAGAAAGTTCACTATGTCTGCATACCACGGAAGTTTTGTAACCGCAAAGATGCTTTCGTCAGGAAATCTCTCTGCGATCTCTGGCGTGTACTCATCTGAAGGATGATCTGACTGTAATCGGGAGAGGTGATCAGCTACCACATTCTTTACTCCAGGTTTATCCTTGATATCCAAATCGAATTCCTGAAGTAAAAGAATCCATCTAAGAAGGCGTGCCTTGGCATCCTTCTTTTCCATTAAAAATCTGATAGCTGAATGATCGGTGTATACGGTGATTTTCGAGCCAAGCAGATATGATCGAAACTTGTCTAGTGCAAACACTACTGCCAACATCTCCTTTCCTGTCACTGTGTAGTTTCTCTGAGCATCATCTGAGGTTTTGCTGGCATAGTGAATAGCTACGGGAAGTCCATTCCTCCTCTGCCCTAATACAGCCCCGACCGCGAAATCTGATGCATCCGTCATGATCTCAAAGGGTAGAGACCAATCAGGCGGCTGTAGGACAAGAGCACTGATTATTTTCTCTTTCAATGTGAGGAAGGCACTAAGACATTTATCATTTAAAACGAACTCGATGTCTTGCTAACAATTCAGTTAACGGTCGGGCAATCTTGGAGAAATCTTGGATAAACCGTCGGTAAAAGCCGACATGCCCCAGAAATGACCGTAACTGTTTGATGTTGGATGGTGGCTCGAGTTTCTTTATGACATCCACCTTGGCATGGTCAACCTCCATGCCTCGCTGGGAGATACGTGCCCCAACACGATCCCATGAGTAACCATGAAATGGCTCTTTTCCCAGGACAGAACGAGATCTACCTCACAACACTTTTTCAGAACCTGGTCTAGGTGCGCTAAACAGTCGTCAAAGGACTCACCATAGACCGAAAAATCATCCATAAAAACCTCTAGAAAATCACCGACCATGTCCGCAAAAATAGCAAGCATGCACCTCTGGAATGTCGCAGGAGCATTACACAATCCAAAGGGCATCCGTCTAAAGGCATACGTGCCGAACAGACATGTAAAGGTGGTTTTCTCCTGGTCTTCAGGAGCAATTGATACCTGGTTATATCCGGAGTAACCGTCAAGGAAACAGAAGTACCCCTTCCCTGCCAACTGTTCTATAACTTGGTCTATAAAAGGCCAAGGGAAATGGTCCTTCTTCGTCACGATGTTCAGCTTTCTGTAATCAACACATACTCGCCACGATGTGGTTACTCTCTTTGGAATCTCCTCTCCACTCTCGTTTTTCACCATCTGAATTCCCGACTTCTTCGGGACAACATGTAATGGGCTAACCCATTCGGAGTTGGAGATGGGATAAATGAACCCTGCGTCGCACCATTTTGTAATCTCTTTCTTGACAACTTCTCGTAAAACCCGATTCAGCCTACGATGAAACTCTCTGGAGGGTTTGCTGCCATGATCGAGATAGATATGATGTGAACACAAAGCAGGATTAATCCCGTGGAGATCGGATACAGTCCACCCAATGGCCTTGCGGTTTCTTTCTAGAATCTCCATCAGACGAGATTCTTGATCATCGGTCAAAGTAGAGCTGATAATGACCGGAAACCGTTGATGTGGACCCGCAAGGAAGGCATATTTCATGTTTGGTGGCAAAGTCTTGAGTTCTGGCAAGGTAGTATCTGGATCTGCTGCAACATCATTTATATCTGTATGGGGATCTGTGTCAATAGGTGTTGTATCTGCATTCTGATTATTCACCATCTCAATGTGCTCTAAAGTCGGACTACAGAAGATGTTCGAGACATCATCCGACTCCTCAGAATGATCAGAAGAAAATAAGTCTGCAAGATAAAATTCTGATTCATCTGAGATGAAGGAATTGTGTAGAGTCTTTGAATCTGAAAGATATGCATTATTTCATCAAAAGTCTGACCCCTTTGCTCATCATCATCCAAACTGAAATATAAAGTCCCATCGGAAGAATTACCTCCTGAGGTCTCAGACCCGTCTTCTGTCAAACATTCTTGGGTCTCTACCTGATATCTTTCGAGGTCATCAAGCTGAACATCATCCATGTAATCACAGGAGGCTAAAGAACTCAGAAAATCCGAAGATGCATCACTGAAGGTGTTTGATTCTCTCGCCATCTCTATATGTACCTTTTCGCCCTCGGCGCGAAAAGATACCTTCCCTGTATCATAGTCGAAGAGAGCCTTTGCGGTTTCTAGAAAAGGTCTCCCGAGAATGATCGGGGTAAGGTGTAATTGTGCGGGGCAATTCATATCTAGGACCGTAAAGTCCACGGGAAATTGCAGACCCTGCACGGTTACGATAACGTTCCTAAGTATACCCTTAGGTCTCTTTACAGATCTATCAGCAAACTGAAGGATCGCGCGGGATTTGTAAAGAGGACCTAACTCGAGCTTCTCGAGTAAGGAAGCGGGTATCAGATTGATCGATGAACCGTTATCTAATAGAGTGCGATCGAACTCGGCTTTTGCGATCTCGCATCTGACATAATGTGCACCTGAGTCTTTCTTCTTCTTTGGAAGCTTATTCTGTATCGCACAGGATGTAGCCTTAGTCAAGACATGCTTTTCTGTTCGAGATCTCTTTTTCCTACGCGTGGTGCATCTGTTCTTCAATTGATTCTTGAGCGTAGGAAATTGATCTAAGGCATCATGGAGAGGGATCTTCAGAAAGATGTGATCTTTGAGCAATTTTTCGATCTGTGGAGATTCAGGATTATTTTTGATCTTTTTCTTTCCTTTTCCAAATAAAGCATCGGGAAAAGGAATAAAGTCAGGATTCAGAAAATCAGAAGTTTTATTCAACTCAGAATCAGCATTTACATCGAGAGTCTTAGAATTATCTACAAAACTCTCTAAAACAGGGGAAGAAATGTTTTTGTCCAGGTTCTCTGCCTGATCTGGCGTGATATCATCGTCTGAGTCGCCAGTATCCATATCTGATGAGTTGGCATTGCTCCCGTCTCTTGATTCTGCATACTGGTCCTCATCCTCTTGCGGTTTCTCCTCCTCGGCTTTTGGATCATGCTCGTGCTCCTCTGGTACCCTCTCCTCTTCTCCAGCAGGTGTTTGCGGTAATCTACTGCTCCTGAGACGAATAAAGTTAGATAAAAATTCAGAAAATGAGATCTTACCTGCAGTATCTACCTGGTCTGCATGCCTCCTCTTGTTATTCGGGTTCATCTGAGGCTGGGCTGGGAGAGTGGTCTTTGGCACGGGTAACTCGTCCAGACGACGGTTAACCTGCTCCATCTCTGTCTTATGCGCGATCTGGAGCGTACTCAGCATATCCATGATCTGGTTGAGCGCCTGGGCCTGTGAAGACATCTCCGGTTCGGTGTGGTGGCCCTGGCTTGCTCCTCTCTCCTGCCTTGGCGTGAAATGCTGAGAGGTGGAAGGATGAGAGTAGCGCTGAGGTATGGAGGAAGACTGTTGCGGCTGCTGAAAAGAATAATTCGGTGAAAACTGAGCAGGGTGCTGATATGAATGTTGCGGTCTCTGATGGTAAACGTTCGGATGAGACTGCTGCGGCGTGAAGCTCTGGCGGTGGTGGAATTGCGGACGTCCATGCTGCGGATGACCGTACGGCTGCTGCGGCTGTTGGTTCGGTATACTCGGCTGCTGCATCGGAGTATACCAAATCCCGTTGATCTCGAAAGTGGATTGCGGCTCCACCTCCATCTCTGCGGTGCTGGTGATTTGACCAGGATTGGCATGAGACTGATCCTCATGCCAATCGAGCTGCGGAATCTCGGACTCGCTCTGGATGTAATGGATCTGACGGGTGGGTGGAGCGGGTGCAATCCTCCGTGCTGGCTGTGAAGAAGTCTGGCTCTGCTGGTACTGGAGCTGAAGATCAGAGACCTTCTTCGAAAGATCACTCAGCTGCTGAGGTAGAGATGAGAGTTTCTCCAACTCTCGCAGCGGCTGTAGGTCCTGGACCTGCTTGTGAATCACGTCCACCAACGTCAACTTCTCGCTAATAAAGCCCATGTTGGTGTTGGATTCAGAATCTGATATATTCGCCACCTTGTGATGCTCTCGGTGATGTGGTGGCTGCGGGGCTTTCTGAAATGCCCGAGTAGAGTCTACAACTCTCGAGTTCTCGGCCATCCCTTCGAAGATGGCCCAGACTGACTCAGCATCCTTGTTCAAGTAACTGCCGCCACATGCGGCACTCACGAGCCCCTGAACTTCCGGCTGGAGTCCTCCGAAATAATTTTGCACTAGCACCTTCATTGGTATCTCATGATGCGGACATCTCTCCGTCAGGTCCTTGAATCGATCCCATGACTCATGGAATGATTCGTTCGGCAATTGCGTAAAGTTGGAGATCTGACTCCTCATCATGTTCGTCCTTCCTAGAGGAAAATATTTGCGCAGGAAGGTGGACTTCAGGTCGTCCTACGTGGAGATATCTCTTCCCAGATGGCTCAGCCAATAAAGGAAGGCTTTGAGGCGCACGGCTTCCTGCGTTACTCCTGGATAGCAAGCCGTTCCGCAGATCATCTCAAACTGCTGCAAAAACGTGAACGGCTCCTCTGCGGCATTCCCATAGTACTTGGGAAGCAAGGAGATGAAGGACGGTCGGAGTTCGTATGGCCCTTGATTCGGCGGTAGCCGAATCCAATGGTGGAGCGTTCTTGCGCCCGGGTCATACTCGTCCCGTAAAGTTGCGGGAACCGCAGGCGGTAACTGGTTCCCGGCCCCTGCTCGCAGCGCGGCTATTTGCCCTTGTTATTCCGTCTGAACTCGGAATTGTTCTCGAATTTGTAGATTCATCTGCTGAAGTGTATCGAGAATCCCAGTAGTAATATCTGCAGCTTCTGATCTTCCGTCATCTTGCTCCTCGGCTGCTGCCCTCTCTTCTGCTGCTGGTGCTTTACCGCGAGCCATCGGCTTCGAGTCGTCTGGAAAAGAAAAGCTCTCGTAAGCACTCAGTGATAGTTCAGCTAGAGATGATTTATTGAGACGAGAGTCTATCTCAATTTTCTGGCCAGGAGGTGAGGGAGTCTGGGTCTGACTCGCCTCGAGATCTAAGAGGACCGGTTCGGAAAGAGAGTCATCCCGAGCCTGTGAAGACATACGTTCGACGGTGGACTGTTGAAGGCTCACAGAGTCTGAGCTGAAAAGCCGTCGAGACGTCATCTTCGATGTCAAGAGAAAAGTTGGGAGAGCACGTGTACGATTCAAGAGAGAGATAAATGCGAAAGCCGCGGAAACTCACGCCCCGCAAGCAAACACAAAGCAAACCCCGTTTTCACCAACTCAACCCTGATGAAGACCGTAAGAGTTCGGTCTTTTATCTTTTCGGTTTTAGGGTTGTAATTAGCAAACAAATTATTACGTTTTATAGTGCGCTGTGCAAGCTTATAGGTGCCCGATTTATTCCTCGCGATACTGTCCCGAGTCCTTACAGAGGATTACTTGTTTGCAGCCAGTATGGAGGCAAGTACGGACCGTTTCCGGCTACCCGTGTTGCTTGGGGACGATGCCTTACGCGATGTCCTCTAAATCCCCCACTCTGCTAAGTATTCTCGGACCGTTGCCGGCTACCCGAGCTTCCTCACTGACAAGACAGTGATCAGGTGTATGGACTAAGTAGTATTTTGAAAAATATCGGTTCTTAGATTAAGTGTCGTCTCTTGCTCGCGCACTCTGAGAAATGTGCGGGGGTTACTCTCCCCAAATCAATTGAATTGATTTACGGTTTTTGATCAGATATTTTTAGCAGTCCCAATTTTAGTTTTGCGATTTTTATGGTATTTTCAAACAACGTCTATTTTTTTTGTCTTTTTGTTTAAAAACCCTAAAGCAAGCACCTAGGTTGCAAGTCCTAAAACTAGCTACGTGGCACAAGCAAATAGAGTAAAAACCTAAACAATCATCTAGAAAACCGCGGAAAACCGATAAACGATGAAAAAGCCGCGGTGGGTGCCCTGATCCACCGGATACACGGTATCCGATGAATCAAGCCCCTAAAAAAAATGAATGTTTTATTAAGTACAACTCTCTCCCTTTCTCTCTCTTTTACAAATAAAAGGATACTAAATCTTTGCTCCTCTGCAGTCGACTCGTGAAGAAGAAGCCGACCTCTGCCCTTTCAACTGGCTCGGCCTCCGAAGAAGCCGGTTGATCCTGCAGGCCCTGCAAAGATGATTAGCACAAAAGATTTGATCGAGAAAGCCGAGAAAGCCGTAAAGAAACCAATAAGAAAACTCAGAAAACAACGCACGAAAAAGCCGTACGAAAAAAAACCGTACGAAAAACAAAACAAAGAGAAGAAAAAGAATAAAATCACGAAAAATAAAAATCAAGGGAATCTAACGCCTCCCCGGCAACGACGCCATTTTGATGAGGTAAAAAATGAATCTAGTTTCGCGGCTTTCTTTTGATTTGATGAAGAAAGTGGTCGATGTAGCAGAAGCCGCGAAACAAGTTTTTGATTCTTTAAAACCTATCAAACAAATTACGGTTCTCTGTCGAAAAAAACCGTTCACTAATATTTAACCAGGCAAGTGTTCCTGGGTCGAACTCAAGGAGGCAGAATATATTCCCTAGATTTCTCTTCTCGTAATTTTATTTTAATTCTTCTCTAAGTCAAAACGCTTTTTCTGGTGATTTTTATTTTTATTATTTTTATTTGATTTTATTCTTTTCAAATTTTTATTTAATTTTCAAAAAGGGATATTTTTCAAAAGATTTATTTATTATATAGTAGGTGGATAGAATATAGGTGATATTATATAGTAAGGGTGAACGAGGTTCGAGCCACGTACTCGAACTACACAAGAAAACAAAACAAAACGAAGCGGTTTTTGAGAAAATCAAAACACGTCAAAAACTCGTCAAAAAGCCGCGAAAACTTTATACTAAGTAGCTGGGGTAGTTGTGTAACTACCCTCAAAGAATCGTCGAAATCCGAGGTCACAAGAGCAAGAAACAACCCCTACAGCCCAGGGGCATAAGCGTAAAAAAAACTAATTAAAATTGTTCTCAAATTGGTCCTCAAGGACTGTTCTACAAAAAACAACTAACAAACTCTTACACTTAGGTCCCTGCGGAGGGACCTATTTGTAATTATTGAAAACTTGGAAAGCGGTTTGCAAATCTGGTAATTAGGCTGGGCTTATGCTGTAATTTCTCCACCGTTTCGAATTGCACAACCGAGATTAGAAGCTGCAGGACGTGGTCGGACGCTGCGGGTGCTGACACGTGGTGCAAGACTGTGCGCCCTCTGTTCTTGAATCAGTTGAAGCTCCTGGCGGACGAGCGACCTTCTCCGAATTCTTGCGGCTGCTCTCCGGCGAATCAGACACTCCGGCGGGGCCAGAGGGGTGGCTCCTCCACCCCTCGAGCTCGCCCGCGGTAGAGATGGCGGTGGCGACGCTCCAAGCGGCGGCGGTGGCTCGAAGAAGATGAGGTCTCGGCACTGGTGTCTTGATAGCTGTTCTGGAGGTCCAACTTCGAGGACGAAGATCGGCGATGCACGAGAGCCCAAAAACCGAAGCGATCGGCTCGCGATGCTCGTGGATCTGCAATGAAGATAGATATGTACTCGATTCTTGTTGAATCGGCCGAGATATTAAGAAAACAAAGTCCAAAGATGGTGAAAAATTCAACTCAAACTCCAGCAAATACCAGAATGCATGAAGATGGCGATGGTTTAGGGATTGATTGGAATCGAATGGAAACTAATCGAAAGAGTTTGTGATATTGCGTGAAATATGGATGATTAGGCTAATGACAGACGTGATTAGCCACGCTAATCGTGGCACGATGATCGAGAAACGAAATTGCAAAGATGGATGAATAAGCCTGGGAAAAGTCGAGGTGTATGACCTGGACGAGCTGCTCGACGGCGGCTTTTGACCGGAGCGCAACGCGGCGATGGCGGCGATGCAAGGCGGCGCAGCACCTTGGAACGATCCTCCGTCGACTCTTCTTCCTCGCGAGCTCCTTCCCCGGCGCTGTCACCGCTCGAGTTGGTTAGAACGAAGCTAGGAAGATGGGGTAGTCGAACAGCCTGGAGCAGAGCTCTGGGGAGTTGGAAAGTTAATGGAGGTTGGCGAACTTGGGGCCCTTATATAGGGAGCTTGCTTGGGCCCCAAGGTTAGATCAATGGCTGACGGTGAAGAGGTTTGTTAGGAGGAGGGGACGAAGGGTCTAGATTGGTCGGAGGAGTTGAAGGTTGAGCGGGAAAAATCATGGAAGTCGGCCACTCAGAACAGAATTTAGGTGCAACAGACTCTTGAAGAAGAAGGCTCCAGGTGCTGACACGTGTCAGCACCTGGTTCGCCCAGACCTTTTAAATACTTATAAATTAGATATAAAATAGATAATTACCTTATTTCAAATAAGTATAAATACAAGAAAGTTAAATAAATTTATTTTCTAAATTATGTCATAATTACTTTTAATAAGTAATAAATATTATTTAAAATATAAATATTTTATTAATAAATATGTATTTATAAATAGGTTTTGAATTTTTAATTTAATAAATAATTAAGTAAAAATTAATTTTATAATTTCTTAATTATTAGGGTATTAAATAAAGCTTGTATGAATTTTTATGGATTTTTATGAATTAATTTACATATTTTAATAAATAGAGTAACTGTCTATATAGGTCAATTATACCTATATTTTGAGGTATTTGATTTTATAAAAATAATAAATAGTCTCCAAAAATTATGAAATAATTTATGATGAAATTACAAGATCATGAAATAATTTAAAAATTATAAAATTAAGAAAATAAGAAATAAGGTGTGTTACATAAAATAAATAGCACAGAAACCCCTTTGTCTTTTGGTCCCAAAACCGACTTTTTGCAAACGGACTCCGAATTCAATGAAACCACCTTTATTAATTAGATAATATTATTTTATGAACTTTAAAGGTGAGTAGAGTGAAATTGGAGTTCGTATGAGGAAATTATGATGTTCGGAAGTTGAGATTTTGATAATTTGTAAGCTGGATTTCTTGGCATCTTTATAGGATAATATTTTTAACTTATTTTTATATTTTTATTTACATTTTTATGAATAATTAGGAGAAAGATTTGATGAAGAATAAGTTAAGATGAAATAATTAAAATTCTTTGAAGTTTTGTATTTATTTTATAAATAATGAAAGGTGGATCTTCATGTGATAAATTATTTTTATTTGGTTTTCTTTCCTTATCTCCCCCTACTTATTGGTTTGTCGACCAATCCATGCTGACTTGGTCTCGGGGGTTAGGCTATAAATATATCTTACAGCTATATTTATATTTTAAGTCATATTGCATATATATACATATATTCAATCTGCCTTTTCTTTATTTTTCTGGTTCTTTATTTATTTACATGATTTTAGTGGTTAAAAGTGAATATTTACACATGAATATTGTTTTGTTAAGATATGAGAATTAATGAATATTTACATGTATTTGTTAAAAGTTTTAAGACAAAATGCGACAAAAAAGTTAATGAATCATGGATTCATCAGTAGACTACATAGTCCTGAATGCCTGAAGGAAGAGCAAGAATAGGCATTGTAGTAAAATCTCCATATGAAGGGAACTTCCTTCTGTATCAACCGTGTCAGAGGAAGAACAATGCGTGAAAACCTCCTAACAAGGCATCTGTAATAGCCTGCTAATACAAGGAAGCTTCGAATTTGAGTAACTATCTTGGGTTGCTCCTAAGACATGACTGCCTCAATCTTCGTAGGATCAACTGTGATACCTACTCCACAAATGATATGCCCAAGAAATGAGACCTGGAATAACCAAAACTAGCAACTTGGCATAAGGCTTGTGCTCTCGCAATGTGTCCATGACAATCCATAGATCATTTGCATGATCTCATTCATTCCAAGAATATATCAGCATGTCATCAATAAATACCACTACAAACATGTCAAATATGGACAGAAAAATATGTTCATCATATCCATAAATCTTGTAAGTGCATTGGTGAACCCAAACAACATCACCATAAACTCTTAGTGTCCATAACGGGTCATGAAAGTTGTCTTCAGAATATCAGACTCTCGAATCCTCAGCTGATGATAGCCCAAATGCAGATCGATCTTCGATAACAGCAAAGATCCCGGTAGCTAGTCGAATAAATCATTGATTCACGGTAAAGGACAATGGTTCTTCATTGTTCTCTTATTCTTTATCTTTTATTTCTGCTACACTTCTGCATTATATTTTCTAATAAGATATTAGAGCGGGTTCGATTCTCGAGGGGGTATTTTTCTGAGATTCAATTTTTTTAGGTTTTGTACTTAAAGATTATTTGTTCAGAAACCCTAAATTATGCAAGTTAATGTTGTTGCATTCAATTGCAAGTTCTGGAGATTATTCGACGCATATTTGTATATTATTGTTCCGGATTTGATTCATGATTGTTGATTTGGTAAAGAAATTTCTAGGGTTTTGTGTTGTCCCCACATGTTCTGATGAATTCTCTAGAGGCATGCTCAATAACTACATATTCTGAAGCCTCGCATCTAGCTGAGGCTCACTTCAACGGCAAGGGCACCTCTCAATGGCGTAGATTCCATATAGGGTTCCTGTTAGCCATGTGAGTCCAAGTCGAACCATTCGTACATTAAATGTTATTGTAATATTTGATTTATCAATAAAGTTATTGATTTATTTACTCCTTATCTGAGATTAAATAAATGAATGCACTACAAGGTCCCTCTGTACAATTAGAGTTATGTACCATGGCCATCTTAATGATAATATAACTGTTGATTCAATGGTTGAATCATAGAGGTTGGTGCTTAGATGAATATCTAAGGAGTTAGATAGGGGACTCATCTAGCACCGTCAAATCGTTTTTAAGAGATGATCTCTAGCCTGAGTAGGAGATGCCAATCCTTCTCATTAGGCTAATATTTGATCGACATCTTGATGCAGGTCCTTTGCATATGAATAGAAATTCGAATGTGTCAGATTAGTTAGGCTAAAAAGGTTGACTTAATGAGATAGAGATAACCAAAGTCCTATGGCATATACTACCACAATATAGGCACACATCCTCTAACCGAAAACATATGTGTCTGATTGTGTATATTTGGCAGACTAATATACACTGGTGAGTTGGTGTGCATATAAGGGTATATGAGTAATATGATCTCTCAAAGGGATCATACATGTTCACTTGTGAATCGGAAGATATGAGCTCACTCATGAGGTCTTGGAACCAATCGAATTCCATGCACATTGTCGTGCTTTGGAAGAATGACAAGAATTTGTAGTTATGATATATGCTTGGGAAAGCATATGATCGATACTGACTCCCAATGACCAAGATTGAGAAACTTGATGATGGAACCTTGAAGATAATAGTACAAAATTGATCTATATCTTCGGGTTTATCATAGGTCTTCCAGTATGCAGAATGTACATGTATTAGGAATACCTGAGAGTGATGTGATCATAAAATATTGTGTAACCATGATGCTTCCATTTCGAGGAAATGGTGAAACAAGTATGGATTTTAGTGACTCTCTCAGTAGAAAGTGATCTGATCTTGGTCCAAGTGTTGGACATTGATCTGAATGAGATTCAGATGCAATTAGAAGATTAAATTTATGGCCTTGATTTAATCAAGTATCTATGAGAGGCCCATGAGATCTGGATTTGGGATGTGATCTCATTATCCAAGTCACTATACGTAGAACGTGCAATCGCCATGTCCTTGTCTCTAAGTATCTGTGGAGAATGCGTATTATTCTTTAAAGAGTTCAAGAGTAATTTCATTATTGAATTATATCAAAGTATTTAGAAATGAATAATTAAATGTGATTGATTTATCATGAATAATATAAATTTGATTCATATTATTTGAATGCATGAGAATGATAATCCAATATAATTAAATATGATTTAATTATTATGGATATGAATAATGTGGATAACACTATCAATTATTCATAATATATTATAAATATGATTTATAATGAGAGAGCTTATTATGATTTATATTTGTTGATAAATTATTGTTATGAATTGGATTCGCACTGTATAATTAATTGAAAATGTAAATCACATTTTATTTTGGGTTGTGAACGTAATTTACAAAATTCCAATGGCAAGATTACAATATTCACAAAATAATTATGAATTATTTTTGTAGAATAATTTACAACATGTGTTATTGTAAATATTGAAGATTTCCAAGGAATAATGCAACCTCATGAAATTACATGAGATTTCACCCTTCTATATTGGAAGGGTGGACGTCCACCCGATCCTATATGGAGAGGGTGGTCATCCACTCCATTATATGGAGTGGTATAATCTCCATTCCATTATCTCTCCACGATCGTGCTTGTTTCTCCATCTTCTTCGGTGTGCTTTGCTTGCTAAGAAGACGTATGATCTCGTGCGACGAGATCAGGAGTTCTTTGCTTGGATCAACTATTTGGATTGCCAGAAGAACGTGATTCATCCCCACGCTCGCAAATGTCTCCTCCTCACAGATAAAACTTGAGACAGGAGGTCTCTTTTCTTATAGGCTCAATCGCAACTATGCTACAAGAGGTATTCCTTTATCTGTTATGTAGTCTAGATGGAATGATCCGAGAAGCATTCTTGAATCATGTGGTTTCATTACATGAAATTTTTTTAATTATGTTGTATCGAGAAACTAAGACTAATCGCTCTTGATCGTATACGATACGATCCTCACGCTTTCGTGATGCGCTTGAGAATTCTTCCATATGCTTTAGTTCCAAACCCTAGTCGATGGGAGCAAAGAAAAAGGGAGGGTCCTCTGCACTTCCTGCAATCATCTTCGGTGACGTGAGACCCCAATCACAAGTAGAGCCACGATCCCACCTCCTCCGTGTGCAAGCCCAGCACGATGGAACCCCTTCGTGTGGTTCATGTCCTCCCGGTGGCGCATCGTCTTCAGGAGATCTATGCGATCGCAATAACATCTCCTCTCCATCGATAAAGGCAGTGTCGCTCCGAGCAACAATGCTACCTCCAGTCCTAAGCGGACCCACTCCAAGCTCCTAGCGACAACGATGCCCCTTCGACTACCTCCATCATGCGAGCACCTCCCCTCTTGAAGTCGCATCTCCACCTCCTCGAGATTCTGTAGCCCAAGCGATGGATTCCCAGGCATCACAGGGGCTATGCACAGCTCCAAGCAGAGCCCCCGATTGTGCACAAGTGGGCGACACCCTTCGTAAGAAGGGTTTTTTTGTCAAGGAACCCTAAATAAAGGGGGAGTACGTGTAAATATTTTGGGCATATGGAAAAAAAGGGGCATGGACTATTTAGCCCAAATGAGACAAAAAAGATAGAAGGGTCTAGTGAAAAAAAGGGAAAAAAAGGTGTGTTGCAATAAAAAAGAGGTTTTTTTTAAAAATGTGTGTACAAAAGAAAAGTCGTACGCAAAGAAAAAAGAAGGTAAGCAGGAAAAAAAAGAAAAAAGGAGATAAACGGCTTATTTTAAAAAAATAGAGATGGCTATTAAAATAGAGTGAAATAACCGAAGAAAAAAGATTTAAAAAAGATTTTAAAAAAATGAGAAAAAACTGAGAAAATTGTGACAGATTATTGGTTTTTGTCCTTCCCATTTTCATGTCTTCTCCCAATTTTGTCGACGTCAATGTTTTTCGACAATTATGGGAGAAAGGAGGAGTATTGTGTAGAATTACATGTTTGTTCCAGATTCGTATATCAGATTACAGAGTAGCCATAATTTTCAGATTGTACCATTCAATTTCAGACTCTGCGGATTGGTTCATAGTCCAAGTTTGAGGCACTCCATATTTGAGTGACCCAATTTCTTTGAGTTCTCCAAAGAGAGACTCCTTTTCAGACAAACATGTGTGCGGTCCTTTTTGTATGGTCCCCATCTTTTATTTTTTATCTTAGAGTTTTCATGTGTTCCGTAGAGACGTCATAGTAGAAATCTCATTCCCTATGCCATGTGGGCTAGGATTTTTATGTGATTTCATAGGGACTCCAAAGTAGAGATCCCATTCTATGAGTCAATATGGGAAAGATCGAGTTTTCCGATGAGGAGACTGTTGGAAATGCGAGTCCACGGCGAGCTATTAAGCAATAAAATGTTATTGCAAATGTCATTCCCTAATCTGAAATGAAGAATGAATAATTTACATAATAGGTCCCTTAGTACAATTAAGGTTGTGTACCATGACCATCTTGATGATCATACAACCGTTGACTCAACTGTTGAATCATAGAGGCTGGTGCTTGGATGAATATCTAAAGAGTTAGATTGAGGACTCATCGAGCACCATCAAATGATCGTTAAGAGATGATCTCTAGCCTGAGTAGGAAATGGCAATCCTTATCTTTAAAGGCTGATATCTGACCGACCTCTTGATGCAGGTCCTCTGCATAGGAATAGAGATTCGGAGGTGTCAGAATAGTTAGGTCAAAGAGTTGACTTAACGAGATCGAGATAACCAAAGTCCTATATCGTATGCTGTCATGATATAGGCATGCATCCTCTGACCGGAGACAGATGTGTTACTATATGTCTGAGTATGTACATTTGGCAGACCAATAGGTTGATGACCCTAAATCAAGGTCTATAACACCGGCGCGTGGTGTGTGTAAGGGTTATGGGCATATTGAGTAAGATACGATCTCTCAAAGGGATCATACAGGTTCATTTACTGAACCAGAAGACATGAGCTCACTCATGAGATATTGGGAAGAATCAAATTCCGTGCGCACGGTCTTCTCGCTTGGAAGCTTGACTGAATTTGTAGGTTTGATATATTACTTTTGGAAAGTATATGATCAAGACCTAGGTATGATATATGCTTTTGAAAAGTATATGATCAATACTGACTCCCAATGATCGAATGAGAAACTTACTGATAAAACCTGAAGTAGACGGTATAAAGTAGATCAAATACTTCAAGTTTAATCTGAGTCTTCAAGTATGCAGGATGTACATGTATTAGAATGCCTGAGGGTGATGTGATCATAAACGATTGTATAACCATGACGCTTCCATCTTAGGGTGTGATGAACGGGTCTGGATTTTAGTGACTCCTCTCAGTAGAAAAGTAAATCTAATCTTAGTCCAAATGTTGGACATTGATCTGAATGTGATTCAGATTCAATGAGAAGATTAGATTTACAGTCTTGATTTAATCAAGCATCTATGGGAGGCCCGCGATCTGGTTTTGAGATACGATCTCAATATCCAAGTCACTATACGTGGAACAATACAATCGCCCTGTCCTTATATCTCCAAGTATCTGCGGAGAAAGCGCATTATCCTTGAAAGAGTTCATGGATAATTCTATTGTTGATATATGTATCCAAGCATTGAGAAAATGGATAATTAAATGTGATTTAATTATCATGAATAGTATGAATTTGATTCATATTATAAATAGAGTTATCTAAAATAATTTAAATGTGATTTAATATCAAAGATGTAAGTAATATGAATATGATTCATATTATTAGAGAACAAGAGAAATGGGATCCAAGGTGATTAAATATGATTTAATTATCATTGATATGAATAATGTGGATAGTAATATCCATATTAGTCATATATATTATAAATGTGATTTATAATATATAAGAGAGAGAGAGATGTTTATAATTTACATTTATTAATTAAATGTTAATGTGAATTGGATTCACATTGGACATTAAATTGAAAATGTAATTTACATTTTATTTTGGGTTGTGAATGTGATTCACAAATTTTTAATGGCAAGATTGCAATGTCTACAAAATAATTGTGAATTATTTTTGTAGAATAATTTGCAACAAAAGTTGTTGCATAATCTTGGAGATTACATTAAAGAGATGAGAGCCACCTTCCATGTATATGGAGTGGACGGCCACCACTCCTATTTGGAATGTGTGGCCGTCCCCTCCTTCCAACATGGAAGGAGGCACTCTCTCTCCTATGATCTCCAAGAGATCTTGATTTAATTTGGTAATTAAATTATGTTGATTTATCAACATATATTTAATCTAAATTAAACTAATTGTTGTTGGTTTACAAACACAAATCTTGACCATTAAAAGAAACACAATCAATGAGAGCCATTGGATTTGTGTTGTCCCATGGATTGAGATCCATGGATCCCAAAACCCTATAAAAGGAGTGGCACCCCATTGCTCTTCTTTACACACAATGCTTGAGAAGCATATCTCTCTCTCTCTTTCTCTCTCTCCCTCTCATGGTCGTCCATCATGGATGCCCTAGAGAGGCTCTCCATCGCCGCGGCATAGTCGTTATGCTGCCCGATTATTTGCTCGAGGATCTTCGTCTCCTTCGGTGCGTCTCGCTCGTGAAGAAGACGTCGGATCTCGTGTGTTGAGATCAGGAGATCCTATCGCTTGGATCATCAACATGGATTGCGAGAAGCACGCGGTTCATCCCCGCGCTCGTAAGCGTCTCCTCCATCGGATCGGACTTGAGACAGGAGGTCTTATTGTTTAGAGACTCGATTGCAACCACGCTTCAAGAGGTAACCCTAATATTTGTTTGTGGTTTAGACGAAACAATCCGAGAAGTGTTCTTAGATCATGTGGTTTCGTCGCATGAAATTTTTTAATTTCCGCTGCATAGAACAACTAGTACGACTAGTAGTTCTTCGTCGTATCCGATACGACGATCACGCTTCCGTGATGAGCTTGAGGATATAACCATATCCTTCAAGTGGTATCAGAGCCTTAGGTCGACGGTTTCGAATATGATTCGAAAACCGAGAACGACTTGGGCGCGTTAAGGTCGCGAAAGTTTTTATCGCATTTGATTTTACAGATCTGTTTAGTAAATAATTTCAGCCATGTTTAAGTTGTTTAATCACGAATTATTTACTTGGATTTTGTTCCCCATTAAATAAGGAAACCATAGGATCTGAGTTTACGTAAATCGGATTTCGTATGCTCTAGATATGGTTGTTTTAATGAACATGTATGCATTGTTGCGGGAACTGTAGATCTGAACGTGATTAAAATATTAATTACTGTTTATACTTGCCTTGAAATGCGTGAAACATCACTTGGATTCTGTCCTAAATCAAATTAGCAATCTATGAAAATTGATGTTGTCTAGTTTGGATTCAATATGATTGAGATATGCTAATTTTAGTAAGTAGGTGTCACTGCTGAAATTACATTCCTAATTAAGAATCATGTGATTGTCAATTAATGAAATTAATTGTTAATTTCAAGAACTAATTATGGAAAATATTTGAGAAATATTGGAACATGATTAGTTGCCTAATTGACTTGGACCCAACCAATTAATTATTTAGATTTGATCTAAATCTTAATTGGAATCACAATCATCAAACTCCTTGCTTGAATAGGATTGGGAATTTGTCTAGCAAATTTCCTTATAATCAAAATTGTTTTGATTACTATATGGTATAATTTTCGGTTGAAGAACCGATGATCATCTCAAGTACAAATTAATCAATTTGGCATTATCCTTTCCCGAGGTGGATATAGTGTCTAGTCGGGGATCGCTGGGGTATCGGGTTGCAACGTATGCGGTCCGTCCCACTCCCGTCGGTACTGGCTATGACAGCGGGTAGGGCCGGGATAGTATCCGAGGGATTATGATGTATTTTTCTAATTATTAAATACAAATTAATACGTACTTTGAGAATAATACCATATATATTCAAGTAAGATATTCAAGTTTGTTGATTGAATTGGATTGATAATTAATTTAATATGATTAAATTGATTATGTCCAATTAGAATACTCTAATATGATTAGAGTTAATAATTCCCTTGGAAGAATTAATTATGTGAATGTGATTCATGATAATTAATTAAAATTTGAATATGAGATGGAGGATCACATAAGTACATCTATGGTCTCTCGTCAAGGCGAAGAGTTCCGTCGCCAGGGATTGCATGTGGGAGACGCCTGTCCGAAGTGACAGCTCCTGTATGCAAGCTCATCTAGATCGGGCTCTCTGCTTCTCAAGAGAGTAAGGTCGTATGCGTAGTGACCCCAATATCGGATCCTCATATTATTGGGGCGATATTGGATTGCGCATAGCGAGTACTATTCCTGTTGACAGTTGGTTCAATTAATGATGGGTCAACATCGCCTTAGGGGTGGTGGGCCTAGGTGTTAAAGACCGAATTGGGAAATGCAAGTTGGACTTGCAAGGCGGAATGTGTTCCCGCTTCTTTTTATCCGAGTTGTAGATTCTCATATTATTGGGATGTAACAAAGATAAGGAAGGAGATCCCAGATCTTGCTGAGATATGTTGGTAAGTATATCTCTTACATTGAAAGTGATTAAGGGAATGAACTTTCAGTGTTGACAAGGCAAGACAACTTTGATATAAAAATTCCTAAATCAAAGTAAAATGTATATATATATATATAAATTTATGCAAATTTCTTATTTCAGATAATCCTTCATTAAACCCACTAAATTCTATACTCAATAATAACCAGTAAAATATCATGGATTGGACTCATGATCCAGATATTGTACTTACATTTGGACACATAATGTATGTGGTTGCAATGTGCAAGTTTCCTCATAATATTGAGGAATGACAATTAAATAGATAATAGGACTACAACCCTAGGGCTTGTATGTCTCTATAGCCTTGATCTCATCGGATGTACTTTGGAAGTGACATGTCGATGATGATCATAATTGTCAATTAATCCTTATAAAAATCTAAGAAGATGTTATGGCATACATATGTACTCTTGACATTTAATCATGAATGACATGGTTCTCTGCATCATGTAGAATGGTGGCTCAATAAGAGATGATGTATGCAAAATGTTTGAATACCTACCTGAACCAATATTTTAAGGGTCTATACGGATGTAGACCTGATGAGTGTCATCATTCTACTATCTATACTCTAGTCATTCATGAAGCTTCATAATATTCATGTTGTATGAATTTAATGAAGTATGTATAAATGTTGAAATACTCTTACATTGAATTCTTTCGAATTTAACATAAGAGATCCTTGGTCTTAAACAATGGTTGTTTATAAGATAAAGGGAGCGCAGTGGAAGCATGGGTCGAACCCAAGTAAGAAGGAAAGTCAAAGAGTTGACTGTACAGTTATAACATCCATATGTCATCTAAAGAGTTGGATGAATGCCAATACTGCAATAAGTTTATGTGTTGATAGTATGACTATCAAGTCTGTCTAGAATCCTTAGAGAAGGACTCGGATAGAGCATCAGAATAATCTACATAAATCATTGATATTGACTTGCTTATAGAATAAGATAAAGTCTTGTAATTGTATCTCAATCTTCTACAACGCTTGCAATGGGTTACATACGTTTTGGAAGAATAGAAAATTTGATCTTAAGGCTTATAGTCATCCACATGGATATTGATGCAATTATTGCAACAATCTCTAAAGGATTGAGAGATTTCATAATTTCAGTGGGAGAGTCCTTAGTCTTAGAGAATGTCTCTATGACCTGGATGTTAGAATACATTCATTATTTATTTCTAAATGTAGGAAATAAACATGAATTCTGGAATGAATCTATCATAAAGAGTTATGATAGTAATCTAAAATCTAGTGGACTCCACTAAATTAGAAAATTAATGAATGGTTCATTAACATTTCTAAATACTGAAATTAAACCTTAAGATCATTAGGAGGATGAAGATCATTTGACAATGATCTAGCATCAAGCCTTGGACATTTATCTATTGATTTGATCAATAGACTAAGTAAGAGATGAAACTTTAGAATGTCTAAAATTTTAAAACTTACATACTTATGAATATTGTATTCAAAGTAAAATGTCCAATACACCCTTCTTTGGGAATGGTGTAAGATGTCAAGGTATTCAGGATCTCATACATATTGATGTATGCGGATCATCTATATCATAGTAAACATTATGGATATGTGATATCTATTGATGATTATGTATGATATGAGATTTTTTCTCTTCACTTAGAAACCTTTGAAATGTTCAAAGATTTCACATAATTTGGTCTACAACCAAAGTTTGAAGGAAGATAAAATGAATTTGATCTAATCTAGGTAGCTTGTACCTGTTAGATGAATTCAAAGAATGCCTTATGTAGTTATGAATATCATTTCTATCTCAATCCTCCTAACACATCTTAACTCAATAGAGTTATAAGGAGATACAATTGGATCATGTGTGACATGATCTTATCAATGATGAATTTTAGCATAATTATCCCTTAGTGTCCAGGTATATATATGTGTAGTAGAGACTACAATATATATCCTTAATAAGGTTCCATGCATGTTGGAAACTAGCACTTGAGAGTGATGCTTCATTAGGAAAATAAAGGATGGTATTGGATACATACTTTAAAACCTTGAGATTCTTAAAATATCTCATCTCTGAGAATATGATTCTTAGAGGTTGAGAATCTTGAGAAGCAAGATGAAAATGAAGTGTAGGAACTCATTTAATCTTGAAAAGATAATGAGGCTCCGGAAATTGGAAACTAAAGGACAATTTAAGATGAAACACTAAAACTTTTTCAAATGAGTTTGAGAAAGAATTCCATGTGTCAGAGAAATCTGACAATGATCGAACTTCATGTGATGAAGCTTCTGAAGATCATAGCATGGATAGATGGATGATTAGCAATAAAAGTCTAATGTAGACTTCATATACAAGTGTTGTATATAAAACCCCGAGGATCCACCTATATGGGTAAGACCTGTAAAGGTGTAAATGGATCTTCAAGAGAAAGGGAACCTGATGAGAAGGTAGAGACCTTCAAAGCACGGTTCATAGCCATGAGCTACACACTGGAAGAGAAGACATTGCTTGCAATGAGACTTGCTCTTCGGTGACCATCCTTAAAATCATCGGAATATTGCTAATCTTGGCTGCACAACTTGACTATTGCATCTTCAAGATGTAAGTCAAGATTGCATTCCTCTATAAATACCTCTTTGAGGATATTCACATGAAGTAGCCCCAGGGCTTCATGGTTGAGGAAATCAAGGTGTGCAAGCTAAGGAATCCATCTAAGGACTCAAATAAGCTTCTTAAAGTTGGACCATAAGATATGATGAGATTATAAATGTTATAATTTCAGATAGAATCTTGATGAGCTATGTGAAGCTTAGTGGGAGTGCCTTTATGTTCATCATGCTAAATGTAGATGATATCCTAATCATTTAAAATGATATAAGGATAATAATGAGTGTTTTATTATCTGGTTGTTCCATAAGTTGAGATATGATCTCAAGGATACCTCTTGGATCTTAGTTCTGAAGGTGTTCAGAAGCAAAGAGAAGGGGGTATTGGGATTGTCACAATAGTAGTACACCTTGAACATATTCCATTTTTTTTGGAAAATTTCAAGAAAAGCTTCCATCCCTTAAGATATGGTTTTGACCTGTCTAAAGGGATAGCACCTCAAAGAGTTGAGGAAGTGGATGCTAGAACTACTTGCACTTGTGCATTAGTTACGAGAAGATGAGTATATGCTAAATATGTACAGAAGCCAGATATCTGCCATACAGTGGGAGTAGTAAAGTGTTACTAATTCTACTATAAAGATAAAATACTTGATTGCAGTAATAATAAAATCTTCATAGATGATGAGATTTTTGAAATAGTAATCTCAAAGTCTTATCTTCAAAAGTTTAAGACCTTGTAGATAGTGATCTATGAGGGTCTTAACCCTAGATACCTTTGGAGATAGTGATCTCCAGGAACAAGGGTATTCTAATAAGGATTATTGAAATATTGGTTATGATAATTGTTAAGCTGTAGTTTCAAGGATACTATGACTAACAAAATTGAGTATTGGTTGCATGAGATGCAACATTCGCATTAAATGCGAGCACTGTTACTGGGGATATGCAAGTGCCGTAAAAGGACTTAGCATAGTCTCGCAGGAACAGAGTGACTGATCAGCTTACCTAGCAATTTTCTAAATAGTCTATGATTGTCACATGAGTGTGGGTTTAAATGATTAGCCCATCAATGCTCTTTGGGCTAGTGGGAGATTGTTGGAATTGCGAGCCCACGGTGAGCCATTAAGCAATAAATGTTATTGCAAATATCATTCCCTGATCTGAAATGAAGAATGAATAATTTACATAATAGGTCCCTTAGTACAACTAGGGTTATGTACCATGGCCATCTTGATGATCATACAGCCGTTGATTCAACTGTTGAATCATAGAGGATGGTGCTTGGATGAATATTTAAAGAGTTAGATTGAGGACTCATCGAGCACCGTCAAATGATCGTTAAGAGATGATCTCCAGCCTGAGTAGGAAATGACAATCCTTATCTTTAAAGGCTGATATCTGACCGACCTCTTGATGCAGGACCTCTGCATAGGAATAGAGATTCGGAGATGTCAGAATAGTTAGGTCAAAGAGTTGACTTAACGAGATCGAGATAACCAAAGTCCTATATCGTATGCTGTCATGATATAGGCACGCATCCTCTGACCGGAGACAGATGTGTTACTATATGTCTGAGTATGTACATTTGGCAGACCAATAGGTTGATGACCTAATCAAGGTCTATACACCGGCGCGCTGGTGTGCATATAAGGGCATATGAGTAATACGATCTCTCAAAGGGATCATACAGGTTCATTTACTGAACCAGAAGACATGAGCTCACTCATGAGATATTGGGAAGAATCAAATTCCGTGCGCACGGTCGTCTCGCTTTGGAAGCTTGACTGAATTTGTAGGTTTGATATATACTTTTGGAAAGTATATGATCAAGACCTAGGTATGATATATGCTTTTGGAAAGTATATGATCAATACTGACTCCCAATGATCGAATGAGAAACTTACTGATAAAACCATGAAGTAAACGGTATAAAGTAGATCAAATACTTCAGGTTTAATCTGAGTCTTCAAGTATGCAGGATGTACAGGTAGGAATGCCTGAGGGTGATGTGATCATAAACGATTGTATAACCATGACGCTTCCATTCCTAGGGAGTGATGAAACGGGTCTGGATTTTAGTGACTCCTCTCAGTAGAAAAGTAATCTGACCTTAGTCCAAATGTTGGACATTGATCTGAATGTGATTCAGATTCAATGAGAAGATTAGATTTACAATCTTGATTTAATCAAGCATCTATGGGAGGCCCGCGATCTGCATTTGAGATACGATCTCAATATCCAAGTCACTATACGTGGAACAATACAATCGCCCTGTCCTTATCTCCAAGTATCTGCGGAGAAAGCGCATTATCTTTGAAAGAGTTCATGGATAATTCTATTGTTGATATATGTAACCAAGCATTGAGAAAATGGATAATTAAATGTGATTTAATTATCATGAATAATATGAATTTGATTCATATTATAAAGAGAGTTATCTAAGATAATTAAATGTGATTTAATTATCAAAGATGTAAGTAATATGAATATGATTCATATTACATGAGAACAAGAGAAATGGAATCCAAGGTGATTAAATATGATTTAATTATCATGGATATGAATAATGTGGATAGCAATATCCATATTAGTAATATATATTATAAATGTGATTTATAATATATAAGAGAGAGATGTTTATAATTTATATTTATTAATTAAATGTTAATGTGAATTGGATTCACATTGGACATTAAATTGAAAATGTAATTTACATTTTATTTTGGGTTGTGAATGTGATTCACAAATTTTTAATGGCAAGATTGCAATGTCTACAAAATAATTGTGAATTATTTTTGTAGAATAATTTGCAAAAAAAGTTGTTGCATAATCTTGGAGATTACATTAAAGAGATGAGAGCCACCTTCCATGTATATGGAGTGGACGGCCACCACTCCTATTTGGAATGTGCGGCCGTCCCCTCCTTCCAACATGGAAGGAGGCACTCTCTCTCCTATGATCTCCAAGAGATCTTGATTGAATTTGGTAATTAAATTATGTTGATTTATCAACATATATTTAATCTAAATTAAACTAATTGTTGTTGGTTTTATCAATACAAATCTTGACCATTAAAAGAAACACAATCAATGAGAGCCATTGGATTTGTGTTGTTCCATGGATTGAGATCCATGGATCCCAAAACCCTATAAAAGGAGAGGCACCCCATTGCTCTTCTTTACACACAATGCTTGAGAAGCATATCTCTCTCACTGTCTCTCTCTCCCTTTCATGGTCGTCCATCATGGATGCCCTAGAGAGGCTCTCCATTGCCGCGGCATAGTCGTTATGCTGCCCGATTATTTGCTCGAGGATCTTCGTCTCCTTCGGTGCGTCTCGCTCGTGAAGAAGACGTCGGATCTCGTGTATCGAGATCAGGAGATCCTATCGCTTGTATCATCAACATGGATTGCGAGAAGTACGCGGTTCATCCCCGCGCTCGCAAGCGTCTCCTCCATCGGATAGGACTTGAGACAGGAGGTCTCTTTGTTTAGAGACTCGATTGCAACCATACTTCAAGAGGTAACCCTAATACTTGTTTGTGGTTTAGACGAAACAATTCGAGAAGTGTTCTTAGATCATGTGGTTTCGTCGCATGAAATTTTTTAATTTCCGCTGCATAGAACAACTAGTACGACTAGTCGTTCTTCGTCGTATCCGATACGACGATCACGCTTCCGTGATGCGCTTGAGGATATAACCATATCCTTCAGAGAATTTTTTAGACTCCATTCTCCAGCGATCGTGGACTTCGACGAGGATATCTCCACGGCTTTTTCAGTTTGGTCCGTTCAAAGTGGAGTAGTTGTCCACATGATGTGACGATCTAGAGTTCTCTAGGTAGAAACTCATTTTCAATTGTAGTGACTTTGACAATGCAAAGCACTTGCTCTCTGATGAGGAGACTCAGTTCGACTCACACTCAAGCACGTTTGTTTCTCCTCACCTGCACGAGCAAGGTCCTCGACAACAGTTAAAAGTTGTGCGCATTGAGTTGATGTTGTCTGTAGTGTCTTATATTGTGAGTTTGAGATTTCTTTCTGTTTGTCCAAGCTGAGCATTGCATGCTCCAGCTTGAGGGGGAGTGTTGGAGTATATACGTCATATGTATAGATGGTAAATGGATCCCTCCAAGATCCATTGACCACATCCAATATGTAATCACACATCTACTAGTGGTGGGACTTAGAGGGCCAGTGGAGGCTATATAAGAAGCTCCAGATCCCCTGTATCAGATGGGAAAGTGCAATGCAACATATGGCATTTTGAAGCCTTCTCCCGTGGTTTCATCCTGCTCCTTAAGGAGTTGGATTCCACGTTAAATCCTGTGTTTGCAATGTTCTTTATCTTTTATTTCTGATACGCTTCCGCTTTATAATTTCTAACAGTATATGCATAAGAATAGCCGTACTCTTAAAAACTACATCGGTTTGGGAATTAACCCTTTATTCCAATGCTTATTCTCCAAACAAACAAGATCTAAAAGACAACGTGAATATCATGATGGATTGTAACTGCAAGACACGAAAACACTAGAAAGAATAGAGTGAACACAAGTTCTAAAGAGAGATGCAATGGATACAATCAACTATCGTATCATTTTTTATATATTTTGGCCTTTGAATCTATCAAATTCTAATTGGATGCTAATAAGTCACCGAGTACGTGTATATGTAAGCTGATATGTATAGTATTTCAATTATTTTATGTGATCTATCTACATTCATTTCACATATATATATATAATGTGTATATGTAAGCTGATACGTATAGTATTTCAATTATTATATGTAATCTATCTGCATTCATTTCACACACACACACACACACACATATATATATACATTTTTAAGAAAATGTTAAAACATTTTAAATATTTACCATATTCGCATTCATTTTTATAAAATGGATTATAATATTGTGACACTGCATCCATATTTGATCATTTGTATATTCTTAAATCAATAAGATGGCGGATGAAGCTTCCAATCATGTACCCATTTTTCTAGGTGGATTTTTTGATTGGACATGAGTCATTGTATATTAGGTACTTGACCAAGTATTTTCATGCGGTACACATGGATTTAGAGTTAAAATGCATGATCTAGCAGGACAACTGCTAACTTAGATAATTTGGACAAACCTTATCGATATGCCTTGCATCCTAACCATCTATTATGTTGAACCCAGTTAGAAAAAATTTCCCTACACCCTCTGTTAGAGTATTTGAAGAATGCGTCACTTACAGGATCTATTTTCCCCATCACTGAGTGTAGTCCCACATCTACTAGTAATGGGTCTTGGAGGCTTTGTGGAGGCTATATAAGGAGCCCCAGACCTCCTGTATTCTTTGATAAAGTGTAACGAACACATACGTCCTCTGAGGCATTCTCCCGTGGTTTCATTCGCTCCTTAGGGAGTAGGGTTCCATGTAAAGATCTTGTTCCTCCATGTTTCATATTTCTTGATCTATGCTATGTTTATCATTCCGCTTCCACATTCTATATTTACTAATATGGTATCAGAGCGAGTTTGATTCTCGAAGATTTTCATTATTTTTATATTGATTTAAGATTCGATTATCAGTTTCATTCTCGATTTGAAGATCGTTATTATGGTCAAGATTCGGTTCTAGGGTTCAATTTCTTACACCCTATTTTCAGACAGAAATTCCTGCAAGTATTGGTTAGCGACGGTAGATTTTATTCTCGAAGTGCCTTTTCCATTGATTTTCCCAGATGCTATATATCTCCCATTATGATACATTTTTTTCCAGTGCGATGCCTTAATTCCAGGTCGCGCGTTATTCCTAGCCACACCTTCAAGATTCTATTCAATCTCTAGGAGTGGCGCATCCCTAAGGCGTGCAAAGCCTCCACAGGCCACGAGCGCCACCATATATCTACAAGTGGTGAAGATCTGCTCCAGGCGGGAAGCTTCCAAACCCACATCCCTCGAAGCCCTAGCGCTAGGTGGCGCAACCTTCAGCGTATGTCCCATCAGCCCTTGCATGACCTCCTATCTAGCACGTTGCTCCTCCCTCTATCGGATCTCACGCAGGCAGTGCGAGATCGAGCCCTAAGAGCACAGTGGCTCCAGGCAGAGCTTGGGCTCCTCCTCGCAAGTGAAGGCGACTGTCTAGGCGACGTCCAACCCTCTGTCGATTTCTGTCCAAGCGACCTCCAACCCTCCGCCAATCGACTCTCCTTCAGTGGCGAGAAACCCCTCAAGTTCCTGCATCCATCCATGGCATTGAACGGATCCAGTTGTTGCATTTAAAGAATAGGATTCCCAATTAGGAATCCTAGTTGCGTATGAGAAAAAAAGGGGCTCGCCTGTTGGCCCTTCTTTACAAAAAAATATCTTGTAGAGGCTTGTGCCATGTTTTGTTTTTTTAAAAAAGAGATGAGAGGGTTATTTTCTAAAGCTCAACTGGGCTAAGATATCTTTGGGTCCAAATGGGCCACATTTATATTGTCAAAAAAATCGAAAAAAGGCGCATACAAGAAAAAGTCGTACGTAAGTATTTTGGGAAAAGAAAAAAGTAAAAGGTCATAAAAAATTGAAACAGCTTTAAAAAATTATTTGAAAAGCCAAAAAAATGATGATGTAAAATAGCTTAAAAAATCCAAAAATGGGAGAAGAAAAGTCGAAAAATATATAATATTGGATTATTTGATTTTGTTTATTCCCCATCATCATGTATTATCTTCTTTTCTCCCAACTTGGTTGACACCCACGTTTTCCGACAATTATAGGAGAAAGGGAGATATACGTAGAGTCACAGATTTACTCATATCCTCCAGATACAGATTTCATACTATTCAGAATCTAGACTCTACAGTATTGATTGTTGTTCCGATACGACGACGACGCATGCCATCATTTGTCATGGTCCCCACCATTCTTGTTGTTTCAGCCAGAGTTTTCATGTGAGCAATAGAGACTCCAGAGTAGACCTATGCCAGATGGGAAAGGATTTTCATGTGGTATTGATGAATACCCATTCATTACTCTTTATTCTTTTATTTTAGCTACAAATCCTTTGCCAAACACATGTATATTCATGTAAATACAAATAATTATCAAAAAGCATGCATTGTGTAAAAATAAATAATAAGCATGTTTTTGTGCATAAATAAAAGAATAAAGAGATGAAAGAAAAAGAGGGAGATATTTAGAATAAATATTGAGCGACCTAGTCCCAAGGGAGGGCTCAGCATGGGCCTGACCGCATAAAAACCCAAGTAGAGAGAGATAAGGAAGCTCATGTGTATATACCTGTAAATATATAAAAAAATATTTTCCTCTAAATAAAAATGGGTTGTATTTATTTGTAAATATTTGTAAATCCAAAATCAAAATAAAAAAGATTAAAAAGAAAATAAAAACTTCCTTCCTTATATATATTCACCTTGTACATAAGACCACATACCTATTTATTTCACCCTATAAATAAATAAATTAATTAAAACCTCATAAAAAGTGTAAATATTCCTTACTTCAAGATATAAATGAATAAAATAAAAATTCCAAAAAAAAACAAAAATAAAATAAAAAGAAATAAAAATAAAAATCAACATCACCATTGTATAGATACCATATGTGTATATAAATAAACCTATTTATTTACCCCTCGTAAATAAATAATAAAAATAAAATAAAAATACCTAATTATTCCAAATTTTATCTTGTAAATAAATAAAATATAAAATTGGAATAAAAATGTACAAAAATAATAATTAAAAATCAAAATAAAAAATTCAATATTGTACACATACCTATATAATACTATATTGTAAATACCTAATTTTTATTTCAAAAAAATAAATAAAAATCACAAAAAATAGTTTAAAATAAAAGAAACATTTTTCATATTTTGACTTCTGTGAAATTCGGCCATTTGCTATTTTTGATTTAATTTCCAAATCTTTTACACGTGGTCGCTTTCCATTGGTCCACGGGGGATGTTGACCCCCCGGTCGACTCCCCCCACCCCCTTTGGACCACTATCCCCCGGATCTGCACGCCCGACCCGATTTCTCCCATTTCTCGCGTCACGATCCGATCACTAAACCCCTTAACCCCAGGTCCTACTTCTTCCTGATTCATCTCTGATCCACGCCCGGGGTGGGTTTAAGGGGTCCGAGCTCCGATAAGCTCGCCCGACCCTCTCTTAGCCGGACCCCTAGCCGTATATAGCCTGAGCTCCGTCCGCACTTTAACGCATCGTTGGCTCCCCATTTCCCTACCCAGGACCTCCACCACCTTCTCTTGAGTGACAGCTCGCGTCCGGTGGTGTCGCAGCGAGGAGAGAGTGCTCGGACCATCGATCCGGCGACCTAGCGTCGTCGTGCGCCGCCCCTTGCATGGTGCTAAAGCCTCAGGCATCGACGGCCCTCGAGGCAAAGACATCACCATTGTATAGATACCATATGTGTATATAAATAAACCTATTTATTTACCCCTCGTAAATAAATAATAAAAATAAAATAAAAATACCTAATTATTCCAAATTTTATCTTGTAAATAAATAAAATATAAAATTGGAATAAAAATGTACAAAAATAATAATTAAAAATCAAAATAAAAAATTCAATATTGTACACATACCTATATAATACTATATTGTAAATACCTAATTTTTATTTCAAAAAAATAAATAAAAATCACAAAAAATAGTTTAAAATAAAAGAAACATTTTTCATATTTTGACTTCTGTGAAATTCGGCCATTTGCTATTTTTGATTTAATTTCCAAATCTTTTACACGTGGTCGCTTTCCATTGGTCCACGGGGGATGTTGACCCCCGGTCGACTCCCCCCACCCCCCCTGGACCACTATCCCCCGGATCTGCACGCCCGACCCGATTTCTCCCATTTCTCGCGTCACGATCCGATCACTAAACCCCTTAACCCCAGGTCCTACTTCTTCCTGATTCATCTCTGATCCACGCCCGGGGTGGGTTTAAGGGGTCCGAGCTCCGATAAGCTCGCCCGACCCTCTCTTAGCCGGACCCCTAGCCGTATATAGCATGAGCTCCGTCCGCACTTTAACGCATCTTTGGCTCCCCATTTCCCTACCCAGGACCTCCACCACCTTCTCTTGAGTGACAGCTCGCGTCCGGTGGTGTCGCAGCGAGGAGAGAGTGCTCGGACCATCGATCCGGCGACCTAGCGTCGTCGTGCGCCGCCCCTTGCATGGTGCTAAAGCCTCAGGCATCGATGGCCCTCGAGGCAAAGACCAGGAGCTGCAGCAGCTTCTTCCCAGTCGACATCGATCATCAGGTAACCTTAGTTTCCTTTAGTTTTAGCCAATTTTCATTTACGCCCAAATTAGTTCATCGCCGTCGACCAACGATTCCAACCACACCCGGCACTATCTTGATCATCGGAGTCGAACTTCACCTTCGCCTTTCTCCCACGCACATTCTTCACCCATCCATTCAACCCAGTTCGCACAGGAACTGGGATTGGAGCTCCTCCGCCGTCGCCTCGCCTGAGCTCCTCCAATCCGACGCACCAATCACCCCCATCGCCTCTAACCGGGTCAAGGCATTTTGCCCTCAACCCAGGAGTGCTTCTGTGTAGTTTTGCAGGTCAGAGGAGGACCATCTGAGGTCCTCCACATTCAGCACAAGAGCTTGAGCTCCGCCTTCGTTGCTGGAGCTCTTCGGAGCATTCCAGCGCCACCGGAGGGGCCTGACCGACGCGGGAGGCCCGGGCGATCATTCTCCACCTATCAGCAGCCCGCGAGGAGGTTCATCACACGCACATCAGGCCGGTGAAGTTCGCCGGCCACCTGTTCTTCCGAGACCTCCTCCACCAGGTAGGTAGTTTAGCCATTAGTTTAGGGTAATTTTAGCATTTTCGATTCTCGCCCCTTTTGCTCCGCCGTCACCATTCGTCGTCTCCATCCAACCATCGGCCACTCCGACCACGCCATCACCTTCACCAGACTCCTCCGCACATTCTTCATTCAGTCACCCAACCCTGACTCACCTTGGAGCAGGGACTTCGATCCTCCTCCTCTGCCGCTCGCCGGAGGACCACACCCCGACGCACCTACTCGCGCATTTTTGCCCCTAACTTGGTTGAGGCAATTTGCCCTCGACCAAGGAGCTGCTTGGTGAGTTTTGCAGGTCGAGAAGGACCCATCTGTGGGTCCGAGCTTTCAGGCGCAACAGCTCCAGGCCACTGCCGTCGCGGGGCCATTCTGGTGGTCATCAGCCTCATCGGAGACCATCATCCACTGCGGGACTTCACGGCGGAGCTCTTCCGCATCTTAGCAGCAGCTGAGGAGGCACATAGCGCGAGCTTTGGGCCGGCGAACATCGTCGGCGACCTGTTCTTGGTGCATCCTCCCCAGCCGTCCATCCAGCCTCGCCGCTCCAGATACTATCTCGGCCCTTGCTTTGAGGAGCAGCAGCACCCGTTCGATCACCAGAGGTAGGATCTGGACCGTCAGATCATCGAGGTTTAGCCACAGCACCTAGCAGACGTCCGATTCGCTACGTGGCACCGCCTCCACCGTCCGATCGAAGCGGAGGCCCTTCGTTTACCCACGTCGCACCACTGCCGTTAGATCCTCCACGTGGGAGGCCTTCAGCCGTCCGATCCAAGCCGAGTTCCTTCGTTGAGGTGCCATCGATCCTCCACCGTCTGATCAGCTACGTGGCACCGCCTCTTGCCCTTGGATCATAATAAGGGGTAATTTCCCTTAGGCCCTCTGCCTTTTAGTTTTTAGCGTTTAGTCCTGTAAATATTTTATAGCGTTTATTTTAGTTTGAAATATTTGCATAGTGGACCTGGTAGTTTATGTTATTTGCTTTTATACCCTTATACGTTGTGGGACACGTGCTTCGTCATGTGCATTTTGTGGTAAATTGCATGTAAGGGCCTGTTGTTTATGGTTGTTATGGAATGAAAATATCTTTTTAGTATTTGTAGATATACCCCTATGAGTGTTTTATTTCCACATGTGCCGAATTTCTTGGGTAATTTGCACTTAAGCTCTTGGACTTTTAGCACCTGTTGCTAATAGGTCCAGGGACTTAAAATATTTACATTTGGGTCCCTGAGTACCCAGTCCATTCACCAACTGGGGCTGCCTCGAACTCTAGCTGAGATCTCCATGCGGGGGATGACTGCAGAGCAGTTAGCACTGGTGATTACCACACGTGACGGTTCACACCGTAGTTCCGACATTCACTTATTGGATACCATCTCGAGGGTACTTTCACATAGATATCCTTCTTCACGAGATGCCGTAGTCAGGACAATACATGAGGACATTGAAGTTCCAGTGCGGTGTTTCATTTCACACGAGGATTCAGTTTCTACACACCAGCCCGAGGACTTGGATGCTCCAACACTACAAAGTACAGATGGGATGACTGCTACGTCAGAGGTTCGGACCCAGAGTCTACTCGAGCTCCCGTTGGTTTTCTAGCTAGAGTTCGAGGCAGCTAAAGTACGACATTCACTTCCATTGACAGACTTGATAGAGATCTCCATGCGGGGGATGACTGCAGAGCAGTTAGCACTGGTGATTACCACATGTGGCGGTTCACACCGTAGTTCCGACATTCACTTATTGGATACCATCTCGAGGGTACTTTCACAGAGATATCCTTCTTCACGAGATGCCGTACTCAGGACAACACATGAGGACATTGCATTTCCAGTGCGGTGTGTCATTTCACACGAGGATTCAGTTTCTACACACCAGCCCGAGGACTTGGATGCTCCAACACTACAAAGTAAAGATGGGATGACTGCTACAGTAGAGGTTCAGACCCAGAGTCTACTTGAGCTCCCGTTGGTTTTCCAGCTAGAGTTCGAGGCAGCCCCAGAGTTTCCAGTCGACGAGTCTTGGATATCAGATCTTCTGATATTCCAGGAATAGGAGGAGCCCCCGCTACTACAACCATTCTTTCAGCCACTTCAGTGTCCAGTCCCGGAGGAGTTAGCTTCCTTTCTGCAGAGATACTTCTCGGAGTTTGACAGTTACCAGGACTAAGCCCAACAGCCACAGTTTGATATGGGACACCACTTTGACACTTTAGATACAGATAGTCCCATATTCGAGCCTTTTGTCCTCTACTTTGCCAAGACAGACATAATTGCTGAGGACCAGTTGGCAGCCAGCATCGCCACAGAGCGAGTATCAACCGCAGACACTTTGCCAGACTCGCGGTGTTGACCAATACCTTCTCCTGCTTCCAGATTGCTGAGAGCGACATTTCAGATGATGATGCAGCCTGGTGCACAGAGTGGATACTTGACAGCAACGCAGATGCCCTTCTAGATCCTGATCCTCTCGTACTCACTTCTGATCTTGCATCTCTCCCCGAGGGTTATCTGCGGGAGGATGCCGTACTCGATGAGTACTCGGTTTCACCTTCTGAGAGTGTCTCCGATCTGGCGGAGCACGAAACCGAGTCTTTTGATCCTTCTGACTCTGAGCCTTCTCACCTCGACGACCCTCGTGAGGATGAGCCCATCCTGGAGACATTTGATGATCTGTCGGATCTGCTTCTATTCCATGCATCGGATATCAGTCTTCTTAGAGAGTCTCCTGATCTTGACTGTCCACACCTTTTTGAGACATTGATAAACGAGGAGGATTCTATAACTGATCCATCCTTCTCCACGTTTGACTTCTTCGTCTCCGTACTTCCACTCCACTCTAACCCAGAGCCGACGATTTCGTTTGTGCTATTGGATCCCGATCACATACTTCCATATCACTGGCCGGAAGCAGACACCCGCTTGATTGCATACCTGGGTGTCTTACTTTACACTTTGCATTTCGTCGTTGTTCTCATACCAAAACTGCAACGATAGTACGGCATTTGCCTTCCCGATGTCGTCCTGAACCTGGATACAGCATTATCTTAGCCTTTGCGCCCAGCTAGGGGCGTAAAAACTAGCGCTTGTTGAGAGGCACCTCAACATTGTACTCTTTTATATATACGTGTTTTGTCTTAGTTTGATCTTTCTTTCTTCCGTTCTTGTTTTCACCCCAGGTCTTGCTTAGGATTATCTTTGCTATACTTAGGATATTCTTCATCCTAAGTATAGGGGGTGGAAACACCGGATTGTTTGTTTGTTCTGTTCCATCACTTCTGTTGTGTTGCCTATACTTAAGGTTCTTCACCTTAAGTATAGGGGGAGTGATGCCCTCCACATTGTAGATATTTGTTGATCTTCTTCATGTCTTGCTACCTCTGTTTTGTTGCCTATACTTAGGGATATTTTACCCTAAGTATAGAGGGGGTAGACCCTGTACATTCTTCACTCGGTTTTCCCTTTGTGTATAGACTGCTATACTTAGGATTATTTGATCCTAAGTATAGGGGGAAAAGCCGAGGTCCTTTTGATTTTCTATTCTTTCATTCGTCTTTGTATATAGCCTTCCTTTTCACTTCCCTATACTAAGCACGAGTTATGTCTTCTTCATCGCTCTTGACTCTGAGGACATCGTTCGAGCTAAGTATAGAGGGGTGTGTATATATTTCATATATACTGTAGCCATAACTCGTACTTTGTGTGAGTGTGTTAATAAATAAAAATGACTAAAAAAACCCAAAAATCCATAAAAATTAAAAAAATTTCCCTGTAAATAAACATTATTTCACATGCACATACATAGCTATTATACTAATTTTTTTGTAAAAATGTTTTCGAAAACTTTTGCTGTAAATAGTGTGTAAATATGTGTAAATAAAAAATATGTATATAGTATAAAATTTTTCCAAAATGTTTTGAAAACAAAAAGTTCGCAAAAATCATGTATAAATTTGTGTAAATATTTTGCAAAACTTGCATTCATGCACACATCCATGATTTCAAAACATTTTTAAAAAACTTTTGCATTTGTGTAAATATTTGTAAATAGCATCCTTGTAAATATTTGTATAGTTTTTCCTGGATCATAGTTGACATTTAAACTAGCCTGAAAATAAATTGGAAAATGGAGCTTGATTAAGATCTTAATCCATCTAATCATAAGAGGAACCTTATAGGGCTTAGGGTTAAGGCTTTTCAGGTCCATAGTGACTTAATTCTTTAAGTCCACTAGGCTATGAGCATATGTCATCTTGATGAGCCTAAGTAGAGCACTTAACAACACACGCATGACTCTTAGAGACAATGGCTTGACTTGCACCAGCACTTTACCCATAGCTCACCACGGATGAGGTGGTGAGGAGGCAGTTTCCTTTGGCTTGGGGTAGCATATGAGGGTAGTACTTCTAGGCAGAAACTCTCTTCTTCTTCTAGTGAAGGAAGTGCATCTCAACTTGGTCTGGTGGTGATGAAGTCTAAAGACAGAAGTTGTGGGTTGCAATAAAGCTTCAAAAGAGGGATAGTCTACTGGCTCAAGAGGAAAAACTCCTTGTATATATGCTGCACTATACACATAAGAAAATGTGCAAAAATAAAAGAACTCCAAAAAAGTGGTGGGTCAGATTGAAAATTTGATAACCCCACCGGAGTGTATATAGTCAAATAAAGCAAAGCGTATAGTATACATGTTCCATCTCATGAAGCTTGCAGCGGGAGACTCAGCTACACTGGTTAGAGCTCCCAAGGATACATGGCTACACTGGCCATGGTCTATTCTCTTCTTCCCCCTCTTCTTGAGCCGGTTGCACTTGAACTTAGAAGGGAATACCCCGCTTCTCGAGGAAAGAGTTCCTAGACCGAGGCATTAGAGTTACCAGGTTGGGGGAGGTTGTTTCTTTGTTACTTCTGAGGTGGAGAGCTACATATCACTTACACCGTACAAGGAAAGATTCATAGTCATTAGAGTTTGTGTATGTAGACTTGTTCTGATCTGGTTTATTAAGGAGTCTTGTCCATAGATTGGTGGAACTTATACGCTGTTAGGTTTTAAGCTTAAGTCCAAATAAGGTTCCGACACAATAATAATCCAACGATCTGATCGAGCTCCATAATTCAATTTAATGAAGGCAAGTTTAATATTCATCATGAATCCATGTACATTCTCCTCTTTTTCTTTCTCTTTTTCACTTCTTTTTCAAATAAGTATTTGCTAATAAGGGACTAGCAAAGTTAAGTATTGGGGGATGATGAATACCCATTCATCACTCTTTATTCTTTATTTTAGCTACAAAACCTTTGCCAAACACATGTATATTCATGTAAATACAATAATTATCAAAAAGCATGCATTGTGTAAAAATAAATAATAAGCATGTTTTTGTGCATAAATAAAATAATAAAGAGATAAAAGAAAAAGAGGGAGATATTTAGAATAAATATTGAGCGACCTAATCCCAAGGGAGGGCTCAGCATGGGCCTGACCGCATAAAAATCCAAGTAGAGAGAGATAAGGAAGCTCATGTGTATATACCTGTAAATATATAAAAATAAATATTTTCCTCTAAATAAAAATGGGTTGTATTTATTTGTAAATATTTGTAAATCCAAAATCAAAATAAAAAGATTAAAAAGAAAATAAAAACATCCTTCCTTATATATATTCACCTTGTACATAAGACCCCATACCTATTTATTTCACCCTATAAATAAATTAAAATCTCATAAAAAGTGTAAATATTCCTTACTTCATGATGTAAATAAATAAAATAATTACAAAAAAACAAAAATAAAATAAAAAGAAATAAAAATAAAAATCAACATCACCATTGTATAGATATCATATATGTATATAAATAAACCTATTTATTTAGCCCTTGTAAATAAATAATAAAAATAAAATAAAAATACCTAATTATTCCAAATTTTATTTTGTAAATAAATAAAATATAAAATTGGAATAAAAATGTACAAAAATAAATAGTTAAAAATCAAAATTAAAAATTCAATATTGTACATATACCTATATATAATACTATATTGTAAATACCTAATTTTTATTTCAAAAAAAAATAAATAAAAATCACAAATAATACTTTAAAATAAAAGAAACATTTTTCATATTTTGACTTTTGTGAAATTCGGCCATTTGCTATTTTTGATTTAATTTCCAAATCTTTTACACGTGGTCGCTTTCCATTGGTCCACGAGGGATGTTGACCCCCCGGTCGACTCCCCCCCCCCCCCCGGACCACTATCCCCCGGATTTGCACGCCCGACCCGATTTCTCCCATTTCTCGCATCACGATCCGATCACTAAACCCCTTAACCCCGGGTCTTACTTCTTCCTGATTCATCTCTGATCCACGCCCGAGGTGGGTTTAAGGGGTCCGAGCTCCGATAAGTTCGCCTGACCCTCTCTTAGCCGGACCCCCAGCCGTATATAGCCTGAGCTCTACCCGCACTTTCACGCATCTTTGGCTCCCCATTTCCCTACCCAGGACCTCCACCACCTTCGCCTGAGTGACAGCTCGCGTCCGGTGGTGTCGCAGCGAGGAGAGAGTGCTCGGACCATCTATCCGGCGACCTAGCAACGTCGTACGCCGCCCCTTGCGTGGTGCTCGAACCTCGGGAATCGACGACCCTCGAGGCAAAGACCAGGAGCTACAACATCTTCTTCCCAGTCGACATCGACCATCAGGTAACCTTAGTTTCCTTTAGTTTTAGCCAATTTTCATTTACGCCCAAATTAGTTCATCGCCGTCGACCTTCGATTCCGACCACACCGGGCAATATCTTGATCATCGGAGTTGACCTTCACCTTCGCCTTTCTCCCACGCACATTCTTCACCCATCCATTCAACCCAGTTCACACAGGAATTGGGATTGGAGCTCCTCCGCCGTCGCCTCGCCGGATCTCCTCCATTCCGACGCACCGATCACCCCCATCGCCTCTAACCGGGTCAAGGCATTTTGTTCTCGACCCAGGAGTGCTTCTGTGTAGCTTTGCAGGTCAGAGGAGGACCATCCGAGGTCCTTCACGTTCAGCACAGGAGCTTGAGCTCCGCCTTCGTTGTTGGATCTCTTCGGAGCATTCCAGTGCCATCGGAGGGGCCTGACCGACGCCGGAGGCCCGTGCGATCATTCTCCACCTATCAGCAGCCCGCGAGGAGGTTCATCGCGCGCACATCGGGCCGGCGAAGTTCACCGGCCACCTGTTCTTCCGGGACCTCCTCCACCAGGTAGGTAGTTTAGCCATTAGTTTAGGCCCTTAGGGTAATTTTAGCATTTTCGATTCTCGCCCCTTTTGCTCCGCCGTCACCATTCGTCGTCTCCATCCAACCATCGGCCACTCCGACCACACTATCACCTTCACCAGACTCCTCCGCACAGTCTTCATTAGTCACCCAACCCTGACTCGCCCCGGAGCAGGGACTTCGGTCCTCCTCCTCCGCCGCTCGCCGGAGGACCACGCCCTGACGCACCTACTCGCCCATTTCGCCCCTAACTTGGTCGAGGCAATTTGCCCTCAACCAAGGAGATGCTTGGTGAGTTTTGCAGGTCGAGAAAGACCCATCTGAAGGTCCGAGCTTTCAGGCACAACAGCTCCAGGCCACCGCCGTCGCGGGGCCATTCTGGTGGTCGTCAGCCTCATCGGAGACCATCATCCACTGCGGGACTTCACGGTGGAGCTCTTCCGCATCTTAGCAGCAGCTGAGGAGGCACACATCGCGAGCTTTGGGCCGGCGAACATCGCCGGCGACCTGTTCTTGGTGCATCCTCCCCAGCCGTCCATCCAGCCTCGCCGCTCCAGATGCGATCTCAACCCTTGGTTTGAGGAGCAGCAGCACCCGTTCGATCACCAGAGGCAAGATCTGGACCGTCAGATCATCGAGGGTTAGCCACAACACCTAGCAGACGTCCGATTCGCTACGTGGCACCGCCTCCACCGTCCGATCAGAGCGGAGGCCCTTCGTTTACCCACGCCGCACCACAACCGTTAGATCCTCCACGTGGGAGGCCTTCAGCCATACGATCCGAGCCGAGTCCCTTCGTTGAGATGCCATCGATCCTCCACCGTCCGATCAGCTACGTGGCACCGCCTCTGGCCCTTGGATCATAATAAGGGGTAATTTCCCTTAGGCCCTCTGCCTTTAAATTTTTAGCATTTAGTCCTGTAAATATTTTATAGCGTTTATTTTAGTTTGAAATATTTGCATAGTAGACCTGGTAGTTTATGTTATTTGCTTTTATACCCCTGTACATTGTGGGACACGTGCTTCGTCACGTGCATTTTGTGGTAAATTACATGTAAGGGCCTGTGGTTTATGATTGTTATGGAATGAAAATATCTTTTTCGTATTTACAAATATACCCATGTGAGTGTTTTATTTCCACATCTGTCGAATTTCTTGGGTAATTTGCACCTAAGCTCCTGGACTTTTGGCACCTGTTGCTAATAGGTCCAGGAACTTAAAATATTTACATTTGGGTCCCTGAGTGCCCTGTCCATGTGCGTGTTGCGTGGGTACGTGGGATTTTTGCACCTGGACCCCGTGAGCTTCCAGTTTTATTACTTTTAGGCCCTGAAAGATACTTTTATTGCGATCAGGTCCTAGTGACTATGGGCTCTTGTTTGCTTTAAATAAAATATCAAATTATATCCAATTTAAGTGAGAATTTGAAACGTGGCTCCTGCCACTGTGTAGAATTTTCATTGATTTTTGGGAAATTTTTGGAGACCTTTTATTATTTTTAAAAATTCAAAAACACCCTTTTTCTGTATGTCTAGATATAAAAATAACAAAAAATATTAAAACCTTCTCAAAATTCTAAAAAAAATCCAGATTTTGTGTGTTTTGCTGTGCTTGATTTTCTGACCAATTTTGGTCATTTTTGGACTTATAAAAAATAAAAAATTGAAAACCTTGAAAACCATAGAAAAATTCTAATAAATCATAGAAAACCCCAAAAATAATAAACTCAGTCCCTGATTGTTCCTTTTTGTTTCTATTTTATAGGAACAATACCTCCAGGCTTTGATAGGGACATTTGATATTTTATCTTGGCCCTTGAAGCTTGGTTGTACAGTGTTCATTGATTTTCACCTTGTTTCATTTTTAGAAAATTCTATAAAATAAAAAAATTATCAAAAATTCACCAAAAACAGTAAAAAATACAAAAAATCTAAAAATATTTTTGTTCGATTTTTTGGAGCTTCTTAGAGTAGCTAAATAATTGTTGTAAGTTGCTTGTTTCATTGTTTTTCTTGATTTCTTTATAATTAAACATTCCAAAAAAATATACAAATATTAAAAATCCACCAAAAATCATTTGTTTATATTTTTATCCATTTTTAGACTACTCCGTAGGCCACAAGGCCAATCCGTGCTCCTTGAGTCCGACCCTGGTCGCTATACCAGGCTAATCCAATAGTCAGAGCCACTAGTTATTTTGCTCTGATTTTATCTCTGTTTAGTGGTCTATTCTTACATTTTTCTTGTTGAGCTGAGATCTCTATCGATCCGGGTCGTAATGACCTGAGAGTGATATTTTTACCTGATCCGGTGATCGGATTTTGGCTCATCAGGTATCATAGGGACTCCAGAGTAGAGTATCATTCTCTGAGCCAGATGGGAGAGACCCAGTGTCACACTCCAGGCCATTCACTCTCCTCAAATTAATGTACGTCATGAGAAGCAAAATCCTTGACAACATCCAACACTTGTGCACATTGAGTTGATATTGTATGTAGTGTCATGTATTGTGAGTTGAGTTTCTTTCTTTTTGTCAAAGCTGAACATTGCATGCTCCATCTTGAGGAGGAGTGTTAAAGTATTTGGAGCATGCGTCGCTTATATAATATGAGGGTAATGGATCCCTCCAAGATATGTTTATCTCATCACTGAATTTAGTCCCATATCTACCAGTCGTGGGACTTGGAGACTCTATGGAGGCTATATAAGGATCCCAAACCTCCTGTATTCTTTGAGAAAAAGCAATAAAGCATATGGTCCTTTGAGGCATTCTCCCATGGTTTCATTCCGCTCCTTAGGGAATATGGTTCCACGTTAAATCGTGTATACTTAATATTTCTTTATTTTCTTTGTTCTCTATTATTATATGCTTCCGCATTCCTATTTTCTAACACCCTCTACAAGAAGGGCAGGTGAAGCCTGTCATATCGGTTGGTGGTCTTGATATATCGTCACGACTGTAGCCAAAACAAAATTCAATTTGGGTAATTGGAGACGCTTGTCTCTGGTATTCATTTGTACTTGGTATCATCGATATTCTTCCTTCTCCACATATAGTGAAATCAATCGTCATTGCCCACAGACGTAGTCCAGTTAATGGTGAGCATCATAAATTCATATGCATGTGTATTATTTGTTTGGTGTGTGTATGTTTTCTTAGGCTACTGGCAGGACCCCTGATATCAACAAACACTTATGACATGTTGGATTACATTTTCAAGAGAACTTATTTTGATAGCCATATAAAAGTGATCGTTGTCTAGAAATCCCAAGAAAACTAATGGGATTCCAAATATAGTTTACACGGTTCAGAAAGAAAACACTAGAATTTTACAAGAAATATAGTCAACGGCTAGAAGAAGAGTTATATTCAATTCAGCGTATAGTCAGTCAATTCACAAAAGAAAATGAGAGATTAGTTTATTAATGGAATGCACACCTTAATTCAGGAGCAGACGCATCAGTACCACCACGGACACCACCTGAACTTGATGCGAGCTTCAATGGGGAAGGACTCAGCTGAAAAGGCTCATAAACCTCTAAGAACCGCTATCCTCAGTCAAGAATCCCACTTTGAGAACATCAAAACGGAACCCAAAGGACAAAAAATGGAATAACAGAAGACGAGAAGATGCGGAAGAAGAGAGTATGTGCAGCATGCATACCCTTTGCGCTGGCAGAGGCCTCCCGGAGGGATTCGAATCGGTTGCCTTGCTGGAAGTGGCGCAGCAGGCTAGGAGATTGCCCATGTCCTCACTGCTCTTGCTGTTACCACGCGTCCTTCTATTGCCGAGGGGAACCGGCGCGTTGCGGCCGCTCCATTGGGAAGGGAGGAGCGTTCCTGGTATTTTGAATGGATGACCGTTGGTGGAGTCGAGACAGAAGGCCGTCTATATGCTTAACTGGGCCTCATCGTGTGGATCTCTGTACTCTGCAGCTTCACCATCCAACGGTTCCCTTTCCAAGGGGTGTATAGCCGTTTGATTGCAATCCACAGTATACATGGGTCGAATATTGGTGTCAATGTCTTTTTGTCTGTTTTAAACAATCGATGCTAGGGATGCAATCAGTTACGGATATATATATGTATCCAACCCGTTACTGTATTTATTTTATATTGGTTTTGACATCCGTATTCGAATTTATTTTAAAATGGATACGGATATGGATATCGTTTTGATATCCTCAAACATTCATATATGAATTCATATATGTGTTTTCGTATCTAAATATAGTTCTAGATTTATTTTTAACCATATATAACATATTTCTAAACCTTCTTTTACCATATTTGTATAATTTTTATGATACAAACACATTTAGTAAATTTATATAATGTGCGTTTTATCCAATTCACATATATATAAGTCAATTCTATATAGTATTTCTAACATTACTTGTATACGATCATTATCTATTTTACATAACGTATCATTTTTTAAATATACGGTAAGTTATTTTTAATATCCTTCAATATTCGCATATGCATCCGTATTCATATTCAAAAGCAGATAAGGATATGGTAATACCCATATCTGTATCCGTATCCATCCGTTTGTATCTCTTATTGATGTTGATGCACATCAATATTAAAAAAAGTAAAATACCATAGTCTCAAAAAATGGAATATCATCTAGCATGTTAGAAAAAATATTAAATTTGGATATCTGTATTCGAATGCCAATCAAATTTGGATAATAGTTGTAGAAAGTTTAAAATATGAATATGGTGACAATAAAAAAGATTCAGATCTGGATATCCGAATGCAAAATAATGACATACACACGCATATGCACACAATGTTGTGTCTCATAAACAACTGAGCTAACCCAAATCCACACATCCCCTCAATCTATGACACCCACTACGTCTTTTTGCCTCAATAACTTCATGGGATTTGTAATAGAAGAAGCTGCAAATAAGCTTCAACCCCTTGATGACCATATCTATAGAGTGCCCTCTCTGCAACTATAACTTTAATTGATTGGTTAAATGTTTCTATTATAGTGTGTTTATTGCATTTGTATCATTTTAAATTACATCAAGTAATTCGACCCGTATTCGCTCTTTATTCGATCTAGATTAGTACTCGATGAATATTCGATCTTAATTCGTATCATATTATGTTAGGATATGATTCTCGAAATTCATATTTGTTATCGTTTTGGTATAGATGAAGCGATTTTGGATATGGAAATATCTATATCTGATCCATATTTACTTGGTTTTCATCCATATTATGAACCTAAAAGGATTCACTTTAAATAAATCTTGTCGATATTATGTATACTCCATGTTTTCTGAAATTATATGGATGCCCTAAAAAACTTCTTTTTGCCACGTGTTAAAATCTGTCGTTGTTACAACTATTAGATTTGCAATGAAAATACTAAGAACTACCCCCATGTTCTCATATCCGTTTCCCTTTTCATCAATTGTAGGAGATTCCAATGGAGACCAATCATGCCAAATAGTGGCATTGGAAGTGTCTCTTTGAGACGTTTTCAGTAAGCTCAAGAATGTATCCTATCTTCCTACATCAAGTTAAAGCTACCCAAGTATAAATGGGACAAGGTCCATTTACGAGGTTTGTTAGGATATGTGTTAAAAATGAATAATTAGATACTTCCATGATCAAATTATCACATTCACAAATTTAGTCTCTAAGAATAAACATATGGTGATGTCCTTCAAGTCGCGCGTTGCTTTCTACCATATCGTTTCAAACGAAGTTTTACCATAACTTTCCTCAAATTTTGAATCTGTGTAGAATTGATTCAATAAGAAATCATGAATAGTCATTGTTCAATTGATACATAAATTATATACTAAATGTTATTTACTAATGTTATTAATTAATATATTGTAAATAGACTATACTGATTAGTATCAATATATAATTATTAGTTTATAATGCTAATTAGTGGTATATATTATTAACAAACATATTATTAATAAATAATGAGAAGTAAAATAAGAAATAAGATACATTATCCTTGAGCGGGACTCAGTCATTATGACGTGGCTATATAAGAAGCTCCACACCCATTGTCACAGTTGAGAGAGAGAGAGAGAGATCAATAGAAACATCAACCCTTTGAAACGGTTCTCACGGGGTTCGTCACGCTCCTTATGGATCCTCGTGTTTATTTTATGGTTCCACATTCATCATTTTCAACATGGTATAAAGAGTGGGTTCGATTTTTAGTGTTTTTATTCTTGAGAATTCATTTGCATTATTAGAGCAGTTTGATTGTGCGATTTGATTTTTTTCAAGTTCAATTATTATTTTTGTTCAAGTTCGAAGTCCGTTCAAGTTTTGAAGATTGTCAACAGGTTCCAAAAATTTTAAGTTTTAAAACCTAATTCTGCAACAGCATGAATACTGGCGAGGAAGATTCATTCGAGGTTTCACTTGGAAATCCTAATCGAGATAATATCTAGTCCGAGTTCAGCACAAAATTGTTAGCAAATAGCGTGTACAAATGTTTAATGTTTATGAACCAAAGCATAAACACATACTTAAATCATCAAAACACATTTTTGGCCCCATACCGAGGTGGCATACCGCACCTCCCATAGTTCAATGCATGGAGGGATCGGGCATACGTTAAGCAGGAAAAGTTGTTCAATCACTGACACTCGCAGCTTCGCTCGTAGTCAAGCAAACATTTAGGATAATGAAGGCATGCTACAAGGCAACAAGCAAATGACCATTTTACATCTTCCCGAAGCAAATAATGGTCGTAATGGACAGTGTCGTCCCTGACATTTCGTGGACCCTGTGCAAAAGAAAAAAATGGGCCCTTATAAAATTCGATGAACAATGTGCCCTTATATAATTCCATGACTTCTGCATTAAGTTGTTCATGGAAATTTCGATTCTATAAGGGCTCATTTTTTGACGAGTTGTTTCATCAAAAAATCGATTTCATAAGAGCTCATTTTTAACAAATTGTTTCATCAAAAAATTTGATCGCTCATTTTTCGGTGAGTTGTTTTAGTAAAAATTTGATTCTAAAAGGCCTCATTAGGACATATAAAATTTTTTTATAAATTAAAAGATGAATACATGCAAAAATGGACCTCTAAAGTTAATGGATCCTTGGGCCATTGCACTCGTAAACTACCTTCATGGACAACCCTGATATTGCCATGAGATTCACGCTATTACTACCGGATAAATACCTTACTAGACAAAATCATTTTTAAGCGAATGGTTTGCTATCCAAACAACTTCATCCCTTTAATTAATCTTCAATGTACAATAGCAATACTCAAAATAGTCCGTGCTATTGTTTTCATTATCTCTTTGGAAGAAGGAAAATAATGGCCTAAAGTCATTGTTCTACAAGGAAATGCAACAACTACGTGGGTATTCGAACTCGCTCTTATTTTATAAATACAGAGAGGATATATATATAGTTCAATATAGCATATGCCTCGTTATCTTGTATCTACATGTATTTCACCATGAAAACAAGAGCCATATCTGTTCGTTTCCCTATGCAATATAAGTTATATATTAGTTAAACTTATTACAATCTATCTCGATTTTAGCAGCATCCAGGAAAATATAGGAGATAGATTAAACAGAAAATCACACATTTTCCATCCATTGTTGATAATCGCACAATTATACTAATTCCCATGCAATTAGCCTTGTTGAATCTCAGTTAATAATCCGTCTAGTGCTATGAAATTTGTCCCTCGATGTACAATGCAAGCATGTTCCGCTATTGGTTAACAATAAATTCTTATGGAAAGTCGCAGTCCCAGAAACTTAAAAAAAATTCGGAACTGTGAAACAAATAAAGAATAAAAGGTTTAAAAAATATGATAACATAATAATAACAAAAGAATTACCAGTGAGAATTTTTCCGGAGAGAGATCGAGAGAACATAACAGCAAAGATATTGAGAAAGAGAGAGGATGTGATGAATTAAATTAAGAATTGCTTGAAAAGATAAAATATGGCCGTTGAGTAGATGATTTCATGGGAAGAGCAAACATCTTTTCCATATTGAGAATCTCGCAATAAAAATGTTGAGGTAGATGGAGATCTAAGGAGCCTATTTTTGGAATTTTTCAACATACAAGAAAATGGGCCCCTTAAACTTCATGGGTCATGGGCCGTTGCACTTCCAAACAATCCCCAGGGTCGGGCCTGGTAATGGAGTGTTGCATTATCAACAATTTCGTTCTTTAGGTGCAGAGTGAGGACCAAATATTGTTTGCATTTACTAAAAAATTCTGCCTTTATGAACAAGTCAGGTACTGTAGATGCTGATGAGGATATGTTCGATAATGACCACTCATGAAAATATTCGGATTTCCGAGGAAGACATACTAGCAGGGGAGACAATGCAGGTTGTCGTAGCTATCGTTATGTGGGAAGATTGGTAGTGATATTTCCTGATCGTGAATGATGTGAACTTAGTTTGAATTACTTCATCATATATGGGTGCATGTGTGGACTCCGATATTTCCCATATCTTATTGGGATTATGTTATTTTTATTGATCCGTAAATTTACGGATAATATTTTACTGCGATATTAGTTTGCTCTTCATGAATGCTTCCTTTTTTTGTGATGATGTTTAGCTGTGAATGCAAGTTGGACGAGCATCCACCTACATGGCAAGGTTTCAACTTGTGCATCCATGAAGATAAGAGCCTTTCTTTTTTCTCACCTTCATTATGAATTTCATTTTTTTATTCATGTGTTTTTTTGTTTTCGAGGAACTACATGCAACAACAATATAACAAAATGATCTTGATGATGATAGCTCACATTACTGACAACCAGTCTGAGTAGATGCACAGGGCTTGGATGAGCACCCACCAAGGGGTGTGCCAGGGGTGTGCCTTAACTGACGGTTACGACGATATTCCACCCATGTAGCTTTGGCTAACTAAGCAAATTTTTCTTTATTTTCCTTCTCCAAACAACTTTCTAAGCCACATCTCAATTTTGTTTAAAACACCTAGTTCCTGCCTACTATTAACATTATATATGTATTCCTTGCTTTATATTTGGTTATCCAGTTTTGCATTTCAATGTTACGATTCAACCGTACAAGGCCCACTGTCGTAGATGCGACTGCTCGACGAGTGCACTGCTTGTACATGAGGACTCATGCAAGCATGAGGATGTTGAGGATAGGTTGTGGTACACATGTCCAGGGGATGTAAGTCTGCATAATCAACAAAATTCGTTTTCGTATATTGCATAATTAAAATAAGTTTCCCTTTTCAGTGGATGTGCAGTTACAAAGTCAAAATGTCGTTGTTGCACCATACGCTAGATTCCACGTCTGTAGAGAAAGTGTTCTTAGTGGACATAATCAATGTGCTGGAGTTTTCAAAGGAATTCTATGTGGAGAAGCATGAGGAAACTGAACTGCAACTAAGGGATAAGGACTGGCTTATTGTCCACCTGATAAGCGATTCAAGATATGAGCATGACATCATCGATGAACCAATACGTGATAAGCACATCGTGATGTATAATACGAATTATGTTTTTCCCCAGCAGCGAATTATGAAATCTCTTATGGAATCATATTTTGCAATCAATGGGGACAATTTATTCGGGTTTTGTAAGTGATTGATGCATAACTTAGTTAATAGTGCAACGGTCTATAGTATACAATTTCAACAAACATCTTTAACTAACTTACAAACCTTATTCCTTAACTCTCATTTGTCAGTCGAATAGACAATAGTTCTTGCCCACCCTTATTCTTCTTATTCCCCATCCTTATTCATGCTTATTCCCGAACCGAACACCCTTAATCGTAGTTGGATTGCAAACTATGATCACGCATATAGTTGTACATTCTTAGATGCCCCTCATACTTGCAAATGAAACAAAAGTCCTCGGCAACCTCTTCTGTGTTCATCATCTTCAAACTTTTCATATCCTGGAAGCAAAATGCTTGGAGACGAGATCAATGGATCCAGACCACTTGTGAAAATGACTCAAAGATTACAATCATTAAAGAGATACATAAGGCACTCATCAATAATCGGTGTCCACTTCTTCACCCGAAGTTCGGTGGGTTCTTCTTCCGCTATATGGACATTGTTAGTAAATCCTATAACCCCATGAGCCTATATGGGTTAGTCAATACTAAAATCATAAAAAAGAATGCAATACCTATATACACCAAAAAGGTGATATAATAAAATGAATAGAACATACCTACCGCGATGATGATTGCCCACATTCTCAAAGATCAACTCACGTTGTGGTACTGGACATGGATGAGTAGCTACTATAGTGGTGTGGCTTAACCAGCAAATGCAACAACGTTTGATCTATGAGGAAGTTGTCATCTGAGTAGAGTTTTTCACACCCTATTTTTTCATTATTGTCCTTAAATTTGTGAGGAATATGGGTATGCTTATGGGAATCCATGGTAGAATGTGAGTACCAAAGTATGACTTGAAGATGTTGGTCGAGTATGTAAGTATTGGGTCTACATGTAATCAATCATTTAAAAATTGATATTTCTTAAATATAAAATGGTGAGTTTATTTAACAACCTTTTAGATTTTGTTGATATGGTGTAATGATTTTTTTGAGCCCAATTCGAACTAGAGGCAATGATGATTAGATATCATTTTAACAAGTCCTAACTTGCATACCTTGTTTCTTGAAATGACGAGGTGATTTGGATGCCTATAAGGAATCTTTTGTCTTTACATTAAAAGTTTGATTTCTGTCAATGGTGTCCAGGATTTGATAGTTTATCAACTCGAAAATCCAATGGTCCCCCCTTTAACGTCATTTGCAAGTGCAACCCAACTGTCCAAATTTGAAACTATTTTTATTTTTTTTCCTTTTTTATGCTTTCACACAAATGGAGTTCTTGGAGGGGCGTCGTGTTTTCGAGATGATAAAAATGGATCCTACTATCATTGGTAATTAAACACTTCTCATAGGTTGTCACATTGCATCTTTTAATATACAAGTAGTATTAATTGGACTTTTATATATATATATATATCACAAATCTCGATGTCGTCTATTTTCTAAGTCTTTTTTAATATTTTAAGTGTTTAGATCATATTTGTTCTCATGCGCTAAATTGCACGTGTACCTTACTTTTACGTGATTTAATCATTCATTGGGTATGTATGGATTTAAGCTTGAGGAGGTATTTTGGCATACATGTGTGTGAGGAATATGAGTATGCATGTAAGTAGGGAGCCATGTGGGCATGAATGTAAGGGTGTATGTACTTGGGCATGTATTTAAGAGTGTAAGGATTATAGGTATGCATATTGGTGTGTAAGAGTGTATGGTGCAATGTATGTGTGTTTGGGCATGTATGCAAGTATATGAAGAATATGTATATGCATATGGGAAATCATGGTAGGATGTGGGTATTGTATGATGCATTGTGTGTGAATCCATAGTAGAGTGTATGGTGCAATGTATGGGTTTTTTTTCTTTTTTTATCATAAATATGTGTTCTGTTGATTTTATTATTAATTAACTTTCCCCGAGACTTTTCCTAATTTCATACTTGTGCAAAGGTAAGGCTTTGTAGGGGAATGCCCAAAGATGATAGTTACACTTCTTCTCACAATAGAGAAATTGGGACATATCATCATAATGAAATCCTCGACATTATAGAGACCGTTTTAAACAGATATAGTGTCAACACAAATCATAATTCTTATTATGATGATCGCAAGGATCCTTACTTTAATTTATTCCTCAACTATCTGCGAGAAGATGGAAAATCATATATATATATATATATATAGTACAGATGTCAGATCTCAAAAATAGCTTGATGGTCCTTGTTAAATATGATAAAGATGGTCAAAATGATGAGGACAATGACAATGATGACAATGAAGATGAGGAGTAATCTAGTGTCTCGATGTAGTGGTCAGTTTGTTGTGGAGTCGTCATCTGCGGGAGGGATGCCGAGGAAGAGAGAGGGAGAGGGAAAGGCAAAGTCAAAAAAGGAATAAAAATGGGAAAAGCATCCTTCATCGAGGGAAGAAGTGAATGATTTGAAATGTGATGGCTAGTACCAATATGTAACTTATATTTTAGTATTAATAAAATTTTCTCATTAACATTATGTTCTAATTCAAATTATTATTGTGATATAGTGTGTTGTGACGTATGTGAATGTGGAACACCTTGTGATGCTTGAATGTGAATGTGGATATACTTGTGATTCTTGATTGTGAATGTGGATATATATATATAAATGTAATGCTTGATTGTGAATGTAGATTATATGGAGTTATTGTATTCTTGTACATGCACAATTTTTATATGCTTTTACAAGTATAGGTAATTGCGAGGGAGGTGCAAAATTGAACCAGGTAATTTTTTTATTCTATTATCAGAAAATGCGACTACAAATAGTCTCCTATGTAGTCGCATTTGGTATGTTTTTTAATATGATGACGACATCCATTACTAGCACGCGGGACCACTATGCTCGCATACTACAAGAACAACACGACCATAATGTAGATGTAATTGATTTTGTAGCCCCACAAGTGTAACCATGACATTTTTGGCTACTTGTAGTTTCATATGTCTATTACGACTGTATTACGAGTATAATGTGACAAAATGGGACTACATTCATGCTTGCATTATATGTAGTTTCTTGTAGTGTTGATTTTTCTTTAATTATTGAGAACGTTAGATTATGTCTTCTCATGAGTCTTACCTTGTTATCATTTTACTTTAACAAAGGAAGGGTACGAAAATCATAATAAATTACTTTAATGCATATTGTCATAGTTAGGTTTGTAAAAAAAATAAGTTGAAGGTGTTGCCTTCATAGTAGCTAAGCCGAACTGGCCAGTTGAACTGGATAAACCAAGAACTTGAGGGAAAACGGTCCAACCACCCGATTTTTATTCAGAAAATTAAAAAAAATCAAAACCTTGTTAGACTGCTTAAACCTGGTTGGACTAATTGAACCTAACCATTGGTTCAAACCAAGGTTTTTGAAATCGAAATGGTCTTATTGGATTGAACCATGTAGTCAAACCGGTTCAACCGGATGATGACGTCATCATTATTTAAAACGGGATTAAAACGGACTGGTGAAAAAAAAGTAGTTGAACCGACTAATCAAACCGAAATGAAAGAATATATATAATACACTTAAATATCGTTGAAATATATATATATATAATACATAGATAATGTTTATATTTCACACTATACATAAAGTATTTTTCTTATACACCATCAAATATCATACATATCGTTTATATATATATATATATATATATATAACTTGGACTAGATGCTCTATAACATGATAATAGTTTAATTAGATTTAAAACCCAATACATGCAAAAAGATATGTTAGTGCTGTTGGTTAGAAGTTTGAAATAGGTAACCAAAGACCACGGGTTCAACTTCCATTATAAATAAAATTTTTAAATAATTTGTAAATTAAATGAGGTTTAACTTCGATTGAACCTGGTTAAACTGGATCAAAAAATAGGTTGAATCGGGCGGGTAAAATAAAATTTGAATAATCGAACAGAACCGATATAAACCGGTTAACCGGACCGGTCCAGGCCTAGTTCACCGATCGGATTAGTCAAACTGGTCGGTCCGATTTTCAAAACATTGATTCAAACATTCATTTTTTTATAAAAAAATAATTTCTAATAAATTAACAAAACACAAACTTTTTCAGAAATATTCATAATCTAGTCTCATTCTAACCCATAGTATAGTTTCCCTTTATCTCTTCTCCTTCACATGCGTCAATGACTCATTATCGCTTGTCCCTTCGTGTCATACGAGCATTCTCTCTCTCTCTCTCTCTTTATATTGTGTATGAGATTGTCCACTTATAACAATAGCAAACAAAAAAGATGTTTTAAAATTAACAACGCTAGCTTGTCAGTCATACTATGAGAAGCAATGAATCAACAACACTAGCTTGTTGTTAATTAGAGTTTAAAAATTTTTAAAATTATTAATTTTTTATATCACATATATGTTTTTACATAAATTTTACGAAATAGGATTATTACGTACTTTTGAATTTTTTAAAGAACATTTATACCATTAACTTTTCCGCAATTTCATTTGTGCTCTATATTTTCTTAAAAAATTCACAATATCATCCTTATGTTGGTAGAAAATGGGAGCACATGTGACCACTACTATTAATTTTATAAAAATAAAGGAGGAAATGCAATTGTATTAAAAATAGGGGTATAAGTGTTATTGGGACAATTTGAATGAACATAAATAAACAAATCCTCAAAAGATATGATGTAGCATTTTTCATATTTATTTGTATGATATACCAGTCTAACTTCGTTCGAACCGATTTAACCATACGAACCAAACCAACAATATAAGAGTTCGATCTTTTTTTATTTTTTGAATTTCTAACGTCATCACCGGTTCGACCGGTCGTCCCAATGGTCTGACCATAAAAACCAAAAATCGATATATAATCAATTTGATATCTGGTTCATTTTTTTAAAATCTTGGTTGATGATACTCATCTTATGGGACAACTAAAAGTTCTTAGATCCTCGAGAATCATAATATTAAATCTTAAGGCATAATATTCATCTTAGTCAAACCTACAACTATTCACCTTCTCACCTTCTCAGTACGAATGCAAGTAAAAGTATTTGTCAATCAATTAAGATTTCAAGATAAAACATGGCATATAGCATGTATTCGATATCCCACCCTTAATATATGAATCAAGAAGACTATCAAGAATAATAATAGATAGTTTAAAAAAGAGTCGACCTATTATTATGAAAAGCTTCTTCCTAAATGAAATCTTCATTTATTTTAGATAATAGGTATTTAGTACAGATAAATAAAATTAGGACTTTAAAACATTTGCACAAACTCAACAATTCATAAAATGCCATATAAAATCAACTATTTTTATGAATTAATTTAATTATTTTGATGTTTTTACGAATTTTTAAGATTTGAACTTTTAATACGACATTTTTTGTATATTATATAGGTTTTATGAATATTATATGCAAGTGAAATTATATAGGTAAAATAAAAAAACACTCTTGTGAAAAAAGTGCTTATATTTAGGTGTAAAACACAATGTAAACATCTTACTTCCTTTCTTTCATTTGAAAAAAAGAGAGAACATGCTCCCCACCCACATGCATGAATTAAACTATCTCCTCCTAGTCTTCATAAACATTAATCTCACACTGAATATGAAGGAAAAAAATAATAATAAATCAAAAATATTATTTTTTGAACTAAATATGTACTAGATTTAAGAATTCGGAAATTATATCAAAGATCTTGAAATTAAATCTTTTAGCGAGAATGATGAACAATATAATGTATGATGAGTAGCAAACTCATCACCATAATCCATCAGGAATGGAGCTAAAATCTAAACAAATACCTATATTTATCGTACAGTAAGCGTGAATTATGTACACCAATAAAAATAAAAAACACCATAACAACATACAAAAATAAAGGAAAAGATCTAAATAACCACCTACCAAAGTAACACCTTTAGAAATATATTTAATCTTAAAATAGATATTATACAAATAGACCCAAAGATTCTAATATCATTTAAAATAATTTACATGTAGATTAGGGGAAAAATATGCGAACATAGCCATGGAAGAAACCCTATGTCTCCTCCAAAAATCACAAGTTTTGTGTTTTGTATATAATTATGGAAAAATTCGAGTTCTTTTAACTTTATTATATTTATATAAGTAACATATTTAAATAAAAAATAAAAAATATAGAAAATATCTATAACAAACATTAAGAAATAATAATGATTTATTTCGATCTCAATTTACAAATTATATAAAAATTTATATTTACATATAAATTGCATAAAATGCCTAAAATTTTAAAGGGCTTTTATTAGTTGAACCCCTCTGAGATATTGCAATATTAGTTATACCCCTCCCTTTTTTGAAATATCAGTTGTAACCCTACCTTCTTGCAAAATTCGCAGTTATGTCCTTCTGTAATATAAGTTATGACATTGCTTTACCTGAACAGAAGAGTAGAGCTGTGAATTTTGCAAGAAAGTAGAGGCACAAATGATATTCCAAAAAATGATAGGTATAACTGATATTGTGATATCTTAGAGGGGCACGATTGATAAAAATCCAAATTTTAAATATGTATACATAGTTTCTCAAAAAAAATAAATATGCATACATAATGTACACATATTTCATACATCCAAAAATTATAGCTCTTAATAATAACTTATTTTGATTTGTTTATTATTAAAAGGTATTCAACTTTTCATTTCCTTCATTTTTATTATTAAAATACATACCAAGTACAAGTGGTACAAAACCATCTCACCCCACAAGCTGGCCAAGAATCCTCAAGGGAAAGCATGACCTACGAGAACCTCCACAAATATAGGCCAAGCAATTAACATGAGACTGTTGATGAGAATTGATGGGTTAGGGATGATGTTCCCCAAGTACGATAGTGCTCATCCACCAACAAGGAATAGGATTATCAGGAAAGCTTGGGCTCGATGAGCCTCAACTTGAGCTCAACTCGATAACAACTCATGAGCCAAGCTCAAAAAGATGATGTCTCAGAGTTCGAGTTGAATAAATAGCTTTATCGAGTCGAGTTGTACTTAACTTACCAACTATACTCAATAAATTTATTTGATTACTTTTTTTTATGTTATTTTCATTGTATATATGAGCATGATGTATGAATAGAAGGAGAAAATAGTGCAATACCTTGGAGTTACGTTATATTTGCACATTCTCTCTCCTAGTTCCCAAATTCTCTCTTTTTCTAATACAAACCGATTAACAATCCAAATCCCTCTTCCATCTCCATCAACCCTGCAGTGCCCCCTCAACTTGTCATTTCTAACTTTCTCACTCATGCATGGCGTTCATTCATTATCCTTCCTCGTGGTGTGGCTAACGACCCAACATGGTGACATCACTAATGCTATCACCACACCAACATCATTCCTTCTGCTTCCATCCTTCTCCTTCATGTGACATTAATGTTTGAAACCTATAGACTTTAGGATCGAACGGACAAGTCACATCATTCAAAAGTTCATAAAAATAATGGTTAGAACGAAAAATGTTGGATACTGGATACATTCTTCATTTGTTGCTATTGGACTTGTATTTTATGTCAAATTTTTAAAATTGTTATCAAACGTGCATGAAAGAATACAGTTATATCTCAAAGATTAGTATTGGTGAGATTCGAGATAAAGTTCAACAGCTTATTTAGATATAGTTCACACACACTGAATATAAAATCAACCTACAAAAGGTTCAATAAATAGCTCCTGAGCCAACTCGAATTCAATGAGTTAAAGTTCAAGAGAGCATTCTTGGACTCAAAGCTTAACAAGCCCAGGCTTAAGTCCAAACTTATTATCAAGTTTGAGCATTCTTGGCTGAATACTGATGTAACTTATTCATACTTCACACAATGAATGGATCGGTACAGCACAAATACACAAGCTAAATCTGCCTCTGGAAGCAAACCCATTAAATTAACGTGCTGATAGAATTACTTAAATAATAATTGAATAGAGAGCATAATGGCACCAAAAACAAGGTCACAAACAATATTTGCTGCAACATCCATCGGAAACTAAACCAGAAAACTCAATTTGGAAAAAAGCATCGTGGGTTTGCCTCAGGGTTTTAGACAACGATCAAAGAGTGTACCGAGATCTGTTCGATTTCTCTCTTTTGGAGTCATCCTGCTTGAAAGACGAGGATTAGCAGTTATTGCAGTTTCAGTATCATTCACTCAAGCATAACAGCTTACATGGAAACTGTATGTGATTTTATCATTGGAGTCTATGATGTCCTTCCACTTCCAACCTATGCTCATGTGCAGGGGTCACATAGACAAGGCAGCATGTCCAATATTAGCTTAAAGAATGGTTTTTTTGAGGGACTAATTTCCAAGCATATTGCAACTTCTCAGCTAGATAGCATTTTCCATTTAGTCAAGAGTTGTTAGTCAATCAAAGTCAGCATCATACAATTGATATTTCCGTGAGAGAATATCAGGAGGCATAATTTGCCAAAGAGGAACTCCATACAGTTACTTCTTTCAGACAAGTTTGTCTCAAGAAAATAGTTCGAGGGATGAGTTTGAAAAACAACAAAAAAAAATAAAGCCTACCAACATGTACCAGTTCCACTTAGACTGGTAAGCATAGTAATCTTATAACTACTCAAACTGACATCTTTCGCCAAATCCACTAATGAAGGAAAACCCTAGTACAGAATTGCTGTTTGTTTGGGAATCAAAAGTCCGTATTCACTATTTAAAACCAAACTCTTCTTTTGTAGTATAAAGACGTCAGTATATTCACAAGATGCCTCTAAGGAAATTGGAAACACACAAAAAAGCATTAATAAAAATACTAATAACAATCCTCAAGCTAGAGCATTGATATCAACCATGTCCAGCTTATCACAAATGTAAACAAAATACACTTCTCGGACAGTCCTTCCACGAAAAATATGCAAAATGAAGCTCCAAAAAGATGAGGGGCAATCTTTTCTTCAGCAACAAAAAAAAATCTTTTCTTCAGCAACAACTTTTTGAATAGTATGGAAATCAATCTTAATATGCTTCGTTCTCTTTGAATACATTGTTGGAAGCAATAACGATACCAGCATTGCCTTAAATATCAAGATCTGTATCATTCCGCCAAAGATCAAAAATAAAAAATATCGGGAATATTGAGAGCATATCGTCGAAAATCACGGAGCTGCTTAAAAACTCAAGTTTTTTTTTTAAAAAATAGGGTTCTAATGTTCACTAATCAATAATACAATTGCATAGTTGTTTCCTAAAATAGATATCTAAATCAAAATTTTCTATTAGTACTATCATCATGATCACTGTGCACAGACAGATACATTATACTATGCATGGGGTGCGATAAAAGTTTAGTCATGGTGAATGCTTAAATAAGTTGATATGACGAATAAGACAATCTCATACACTCATATTTCATAATGTAACAGAAGAATACTTAACAAGAAAGCAAGTTAAAATTTTGCCACTCGTTAGATTCAGGAGTATTTTGTTGAAACCATATGCCATACTCGATCATGTGCTCCTCAGACGACTCTATATTCCACATAATTCTCACATGCAGGTGTTCATGGTTCATCAAGAACTCCCTATATTCATGGCCAATCATATTCAAGAGGAAGCCAATCTAAGGATGATTGCCCTCAAATATCAGTTATATCCATGGGCTCAAATATTGTGTTATATCCATATCACACATATTGATGGCATTTGCAGATGCTCAGATAGCAATGAGGCAAAATAGGAGTACATAGCCTATATCGCCCCCATATCAAACAAAATATAGTAGAAGACACGAGGAATTTCATTATTTCATATATCGCCGACAATTTTGCAGATATATGGGCAACATAACCCTCCTTATCAATATCACCGCCAATATATCACCAACATATCATCACATATCGCCATAGAAGATAACAGGCATATTTTCACGGTGCATAAAATCTGGAACAGCGGTCTGAAAATATACATAAGCAGGAAGGGAGACAATCCATGACAACCCCTCCCCCCAATGTAGTTTGAGTTATTTAACCTCCGTGCAAGGGCAAGCAACCACATATTGCATCTTGTTGTGCCAAGCAATTGAACTTGTATTTAAGGTGGCAAAGACTAAACAAGTAACATATCCTTGAAAAAGATTCCCATCATGAAATGAATATATGTGAAAAAGAAATCGACCGTTCCATTTTGCTTCCTTAAACTAGCAACTGAAATTCGATCAGCGAGAGCATTAAAGTCTAATGTCCAATCTCCATAAAGAGAGTCGGTAAAAAAAGGACCAGGATAGGACTTTTATTTATCCTAGTTCCCATGCAACTAGCGATCTAGGGCAAAGACTTTTCTTTTCTCTTGTTACGAATAGGAGCCTCTCTTGCGTTTGTCCGATTTTGTTTGAGTTTCGTCAATTTTATGAGGGTTCACATAAGAATAAGAATATGCCGAGAGATCCAGTTGTCTGTTATTCTTGAAGTGAAGCTTAAATGTCCCAAGTTGCTATGGATTAATACTAGCCCTTGTAACTTATTGGACTTGGGCCTGACCACCATCGCCCCGATATTTTTAAGCCCAATTTATATAGTAATCATCCTCTTATAATCCACTCATTTTCTAAAAACCAGATGTGGAACTATGTTTGGAGTGTTTCAATCTCCCCACTTACATTTGTAACATCCTTGTTGCATTCAATCCATCACATATTTCAGTAATAGTAACGATATCACCTTCTGGGTAGCATTTTCCTTATATCTTTTTAGTATGAGTCCCTCTATTGGATAGTCTTATCCACTATTAGATAGAACAAGCTCTGATACTACATGTAATGTCATGAGTCTATACCCGAGCCACGAATACAACTTGTTGGACTTGCACCAACTGGACCAGTCAATCATCGCCCAAAATGCTTAAGCCCAAGATAGAAAGTAGTAATTCCCCCTCTAATAATCCACTCTCACACTCTGTGAATACTAGATGTCGGAGTGAGATTGTGTTTAAGGTGTTGCAGAAGCCTTTTGCATAGAGCCTTTTAAGTACTCAAGAATAAGGCAAGCATCTTTGCCAATGAATATAGCAAAGCTTCTATATATGTTTAGCAGGCTGGTAATACTCATGCATCATCTAGTATATCCTCAAAGGGTATATCACCAAGGCCCATGTTTCACATAAGCATAAAAAAGAATAGATGATAGTTTGGATCCCATAATGTAAGCATCTTAGAGAATCTAAAGTGTATAATTTCTCTACGAAAAAACTATAATTTTAGAATTTTAAGCAATCTCAATACCAAAGTCGCGACAATGACCAAAAGCATTCATAACAAAGATCCTGCAGATATCGATGGTTTGTACTCAATCGGTGGGGTCATTGACTAAGGAGTAATCAACAGTCAGGTGACTAATCGGGTTTAGTCAGCATTTAATTAGTTTGAATTTTTTAAAAATTTATTTTAAATATATAAATCAATTTTTATACATTCTTATATATGTGTTGGGATTTAAGTAATTTCAATACTATAATATATTCATAAAAACTTAACAAGAATACTACACCTATTAAAAAATTAACATTCATACTAATAAACAACATAAATATAACCAATAGCATTAACAATGAATGAATAACATAAAAAATAAATCAGCCCTTGATAGAGAAATCCCATAATAAATCCAAATCAACAAAAAAGTGGTATTGATTATTCTATCGTTTTATGCCACTAGATCATATACTAAAAAATGGAAATTAGTAGTTCACGTGTTTGTTATGGCATTGTTGTAAAAGTCAGTCGACTAGTCGGTCTGACTGGTCAAGTCAGTATGGCGGTTGACTGAATATTGAATAATCAGTCAATAGTCAATCTACCGACTACTCGACCCGACTAGTTGACTGACTAGGCTAACTAATCGGTTGATTTTATTTTATTTTTTCCTTTTTTGAAAAGCATACTTATTCTAATATGCTTGATGTTTTATTTAAATTCAATTACTTTTTTTTATTTCATTATGATATTATAAAAAATATACAAATTATTATAAACACTTAAGAAATATATTTATAAAAAAATTATATATATAAAAAATTTGAAAAATCAAAATCGATTAAAGACCGACTAAATCCAATTAGTCACTTTGTTGTTGATTAATCCTTAATCAGTGACCCGATCGATCGACTATCGACTATTGACTTCTGCAACCATGGTTCCAGTATAGAGAATGTATTGAAATATAACCCTTACAATGAAAAATGAAATTCTTGGGTTGGTGGACAGAACGAGGGATAAGCGTAATTACGAGAACATGAGGTCACATATACAGTACTGGCAGTTATCGACAAGAGATATCTTAAAATGGCAATCATTTAATATGACTTTATATTCAATAATCTTGTCAGCCAAACATCAAAATATAGTATATTGAATGGCATGGCTTTTGATGTGACTTTTTATATTCAACGCTTCTTCACCCCTTATTTCAACTTATGCCTCATGAGGCCCCCCAATTCTTCAGCTGCAAGATAACCTATGGATGTAAGATAACCTTGTTAATTTTCCCTAAAAAAGCATTATAAATGTCTACATCTATGCATAAAAAGATTTGAAAATAAAGGGTGATGCACGTGCACCCTACACCTAAAAAACTTGGAATTTTCACCCTAAGAATCATATAAATTTTGTAAATTACATTCTCAACCTTTGAAACATCAATATTTCTCTCTCGACCCTATAAATTTGTTTTGTCTAATCCCACAAACCTTGCCATTACTTTTACTTTTACTTGAGTTAGTAACATGGGTTAATCTAACCAGAGGAGCATTCCACGGTGGATCTTTTACCTCCTCATCTCATTCCTCTTTTTCTTCTTCTTCTTCCATCCCTCTTCTTATAGCACCTCTTCATTTTCTCACCATTCACTCCATCCATCCATTGAATCACAAAAATTTCCTATTTTCACGTCTAAACCATGTTTGGGGATTATGAAATTGATTTTCCTCAATTTTTTTGAGACGATTTCTTAAATCGATTGATAAAATATTTGAGATTCCTAAAGAAATATATAAATGAGTACACTAAGGCGGAGCCGCAGAGGAGCCTGTGGTTTATCGGGTTAGTTCTCCTTCCTCGTCTAGTTCCTCGAGTTCATAAGGGCATCGACGAACACCTAGAATGCATCGCTGGAGTGGTCAGATTTCATGAGGGTATCGATGAACATGGATTAAAGGGTGTCACTTAGGAAGAGGTTTTGCATTTGGGAGTCTATAAACAAAGCCATGACCTCGTCGAGGTCTCTGGTGGAGGAACAACAGGAGGAGGAGGAGGCGGTAGAGGGGGCAGGGTGGAGGAACAAGGGGAGAATGATGAGGATGCAACAGGTGAAACAGAGGATGGAGAGGGAGAGGGAGAGGGGGAGAAGACGGGGGAGAGGAGGAGTTCATGGTCGGGGAGGCTACGATTGGTGAAATAGAGGAGGGAGGGGGAGATGGGGAGGAGGTGGGGGAGAGGAGGTCGGGGAGGGGGCAGCGAGCAAAACAGAGGAGGGAGAGGGAGAGGGGGAGGAGACAAGGGAGAGGAGAAGGTCAGGGAAGCGACAATAGGTGAAACAAAGGAGAGAGAGGGACAGGGGTAGGAGGCGAGGGAGAGGAGGAGATGGGGGTTTGGGGAGGCTGGAGGAGCAACTGCAGATGCGGGTGGGAGGAGTTGTTGCGGCTGCAGATGGTGTGGAGGGAGAGAGTGGCTAGAGGAGTAGTTGCGACTGCAGGCGGAGGAGCAGCTGCAGGCGTAGGAGTAGGGTTCCATATTAAAATCATGTTGTTCGTTCTTGTTTATTATTTTATTCAAATATGCTTATTATTTTATTCAAATATGCTTTCGCATTTTTATTTTCTAACAATATATACGGATGAATGAGGTGTGTGTTGTTACACACAAGTTTACACAAATAAATTTTAGAAAGAGGCAGTGTTGACCATCATTTTTGGCATTTCTGACATTAAATTCTCATGCACTTACGTAGTTGAGATTTTGATTACTTGATTTACTTGCTCGATTATTTTCATGATACTTATATTTGTTATCCCTTTATCAACATATTTCCGCAATATTCATGGGTTCTTCTTTTGTTTGTTTCCCAACTCCTATCTCAAGGGGCATTATCCCGCATCCAAACAAAGCGTGAATTTATGAGATGCCAATAAAAAGGACATAACAAGGGAAATGGAAGAGGTTCGCATACTTGTGAAATGACATGACATCTAGTTTCTAGGAAATGTGGGGTATACATTTAATATGAAAATTTTGCGAGTCATACATGCTCACGCCTTATTTAATTAGTGTCATGATATATTTGTATATATTAAATGATTTATATATTGCATAACTATAACAGTATTATTCAAATGCTCGATAATTAGAGAAATCAATTCAAATATTAATGATAATAAAAAGGAAGCTGAATCAGAGCTTAGGAGCTAGACCTCCCATAAGACAGAGTCCACTATGTGCCCATAAATGTTTATCCATTAGTCAATTGAGGTGTTTTGGGAAGAAAAGAAAATGGTGTGTATGAATGACTGGAGAGAGCCAACTCTGATATAAATTCTTAGATAAGGGTCATATTCAGAAAAAATGAAGGTAGACTTGAGATAGTACTATTGGATGTAGTAACCGGAGCTAGGAGTTATTTGGTAAGAGAAGCGAACAAGCTAAGATAGAGAGCTCGATCAAGCTCCCCCGAGCTGGCCCGGGCTCTATAGCTACTATAAGTTGACCCAACAAGATTCATTCGGCTCTAGCTTGTATTTTTGCAGCAGTCCATGTGGTGTATTTCTTCCCATTAGCAATGACGGCGACAACTTCATCTCTGCGTTTATTGAAATACAAAATGCAATTGTAGAATGTTTTTTCAATAAGTGCTGAAATGGGCAAACAACGTGCATCCTTTAGTACAACATTTAACTCTCACCAAGATCGGTGATTGATTGACCGAACCTAAAACCACCATCGTAAGCCAAAGCCCACTGCTCTTTTGGACAATCATGAGTTTCAAACCATCTACTTGCGTCTCTATTCCATTCTCTTAATTTTCTCATGAAGCACGTAAATTTCTTAGAGGATGTCTGTAAGGCAGCTGCAGTCACAATATTGTTCATGGACCCATTATTAAATACAGTGTTGAAATTGCTAGACACATGTCACGAATAAAAATGTCAATGTGCAAATGGTGGCAGTAAGTCAACATCAACATCATTCATTGTAGACTTTATACCCGGATGGCGATCTAAAATAATACAAATGTGACCTGGATGCATCCCAATAACCTTGATACGCAATAGCGAAAGAAACCACTTCCAACTTGACGCAGATTCTTTGTACACAATGGCAAATGCAAGTGGGACAATATGGTTATCACCATCAATCCCACATGCAATCAGTAATTTTTGTGTATACTTTCCGTACAAATGTGTACCGTCTATGCTGATTAGAGGCCTATAATACTTGAACGCTTCAATACATGGACCAAACAGCAAAAAACATTGCTGAAATCTACGACAATGTGGCTTCCTTGTATCAGGATGCTCTGTATGTGTAATTGTAATTTCTGTCCCTGGAATGGCATCTTTCAAAGCATGTAAAAGATGTGGCATTTCCGAATAGGATTTCTTCCATTCACCATAAATGATTGCATCGCCTTTCGTCTTGCATCCCAAACCCTTTTCTTTGTAACCAAGTACTTGTACACCTTGTTTATATGGGTCCTCAGAGTTGAAACCGAAACAATTGGGTTGTCCTTCACAAAGTCGAGAACTTCTCGTGTCATGAAATTGCAGTCAAGTTGGGGATGATCTTGACCGATAGACGGACTGATGCATGAATGTGGATCGCCAAGATTGGATATTACCCGCATCCCATCGAATCTACGGTAATGACCACGTAAAATCACTTGCATCCATTGGAATCCATCGTGCACGAGATGGACCAAACCAATGTGGTGGATTTCTTAACAGTGAAGTTGTAATGGGAGAAAATGTGGTACCTTTTCACACAAAAAACAAGGTCATCTTTTGTTTTGAAAGTGTGACCCTTTCGTAGTTCATCACTAATGTTGTCAATGGCACTTTCCTTTTGAAATTATCTTCGAAATTTGTGAGTCCGTCACCGCCTAAAACATTGAAGAAGGGTATTGAAGAGACAATTTGAGAATCATTTGTTACATCATGCCCAACATCTTCAACTTCCTCAATTTCATTCTCTATCTCATCATCAGTTACCTCTGGAGGACAGTCATTCAGAACACGATCCACTTCCCTCATCGAAGCTTCGCTAATATATGTACTCTCATCATTGTGTGCCAGAATATGTGCCTCGTCGTTAGATAGATATGCAAATGTGGGCGCACTGTGATGTTCAAAGGTGCGTTGTTCGGTTCCAAATTCAATCAAAGATGCATCTACTACCATCTCTACAGGAGACGACTTTCCATATGTCTGAGCGTAAAGGAAAACATTGTCTACATCATCATCATATGTAATGGATGTCATCACTGAACCATTTCCAATGCGCTGCGATATCTTGACATTGTAAGTGCTCCTATCCAACGAAAATTTCTTATAAACCAAACCCAACAATTCCTCATAAGAAATGGATTTTCTCAGTCCCAGACCTCGTTTGACAATACTAGTAGAGTCTTCATTATGACTCTTCAACTCAAATATGCAAAATATGGAATCCATTGACCTCCTGGAAATTACATTCACATGGTCTTAAGTCATACAAAAGCACAATGTCCAACTAGAAAATGATGGAGCATAATAGATAAAGAACAAAACATTGAATGAACAAAACACTTCATAAAAATAAAATAAAAATACAATTAAGTGTATAAAAATGAGTAATAAATTTACAAAATAATAAACAAAATAAATAAAATTTAATGTACAAAATAAAAATAAAATAATAAAATATATAGATTTGTATACCTATATAGGCCTAAAAAGGCAACATGTATTTTTATACCTCTAAAAAATAAATAAAAATCATAATAAAATAATTTATAAAATAATAAACATTTTTATTTAATAATCGAAAATTAATAAATTCATTTACTAATTTAAAATGATTTTTTAAAATAATTTTTAGAGGTTTTCCTGGTTGGTCCACGTGGACCAACCAGGTTAGTCTGACAGTTGATCGCGGGTAAACTGTCTGACCCCCCTCTGCCACCTTTGTCAGAATGTGTTTTCCCCTCGATTCTCCCATTTTTGGAGCTCGACCCTTTCATTATTTCACGTCGAGTTCTTCTTGACTTTTCTTCCCCTATAATCGAGGAATCACGCTCAATGTTTACTTTGGCGATTGGGCTGCTGCGTCGTCTGATTTACCTCAATCTTTGGAGCACCCCGGCCACTCTTTTAAAAACGCCCCAAACCTTCCTTCGAAATTTGAACCCCCTTCTACACGAGTTTGATCTCGATTTGGAGCTCCGAATCGACTCCACTAACAAGGGAGCCTCCAGCTCCTTCGCGCGAGGCCAAGCGAAGGCCGGAGCGACGCTCCACCCCCCATCTCTGGCTCCAGCCGTGAGGTACTCATCTCACCATTCCTTAGCTCGAGGTCACACTTTTTATGATATTTTCTTGCGTATTTTCATTCACAGCAGCCTTAGGATCGTATCCCCACTTCCAGTTCGCCCTTGCACCCATCCAATCGCCACCTCCACCACCTCAACGAAGCAAGCTCCGGCAAGCCACCTTTGTGCCGTCTTCCACCCCATTCACATCCAGGAGGGGCGAGGCAGTTTGCCCTCGCCCTCCTTAACAGTTTTTTACAGGTGTTTTTGAGCCCAAAGCCCGCCTGGGGGCGATTTTTGCCCGCGCCGGAAGGACCTGGCGGTCTTGTCTCGTCCCCGACGTCGCAAGGGGCCCTGGTGCAACCCTCACCTTTTTGACGCCCCCAGACGCCATAAATCACCGCAGGATCGTCAAGGAACCTCCCCGAGCTTCCCAGGTGGCCGGAATGGGTCAGGAGAGTGGCTTGAGACTCGGATTTTCTGAGTTCTTGAGTTGTTCTTCCTGACCAGTCCTCAACCGTTCGATCTTCGAGGAACCCCAGGATGAGTAGCATCCGTAGGATCAGACGCGTCCAGGCTATCCATCGTCTGCAGATCATCTAATCTGGACTGTTGGCACGAAGGGGTATCGCGCGAGCAGATCTCGACATGTGGCGTTAAGTATCCCTCCATCAGTCGTCCAATATGTTAGGTTGGGTATTTTGCACAGTACACCCATCCCGTTTTTGTACTTAATAATTAACTTTAAATCTTTCATAGGCTGCTTAAAAACTTTTGTAACAATTACACAATATCCCCCGACGTTTGTAACATTTCATTTTAGTCCCTGTAGGTCACGTGCTTTCGCGCACGTGACTTGGCATTTTTGCATGGACACCCGGAGTATTTTGCATATTTACTTTTAGTCCACAACTTTTAATTGAAATAATATAATTTTTGGCATTTTTGCATGTAAGCCCCCATTTTTTTGAATATTACATCTCAGTCCTCCCCAGGCGCGTGCGTCGCGCGTGCGTGGGAGGGCTTTTTGCAGCACACCCCTTCTGATCTTAGCTATTTGTATTTAACCCAGCACGTTTTTAATTAGTTATAAATTTTGGGGGAAAATTGCACGTGGGGCCTTCAACTTTCTGATATTTACAATACATCCCTACTAGGTAATGCATTTTCTATTCGTCGCCTTTATTTATTTCATGTATTTTTAAATTGCCAAAAATCACCAAAAAAATATCATAGCTGTCTGTTGCATTGCCCTTCAACGCCATATTTTTGTTTCACATTTTATTGCATTTTCTTATTTATAAAATTCAAATCCGTGGGAGGGATGTCGAGGCAGAGAGAGCGGAGAGGGAAAGGGAAAGTCAAAAAAGGAATGAAAAGGGGAATATCATCCCTTCATCGAGGGAAGAGGTGAATGATTTGTTGATAGCTAATACTTATATGTTATTTATATTTTACTATTAACAAAGTTTTTCATTCACATTATGATTCTAAGTTTAAATTATTCTTGTGATATGTGTTGTGGCATATATGAATATGGAACACTTTGTGATGCTTGAATGTGAATGTAGATATACTTGTGATTCTTGATTATGAATGAAGATATATATATATATATAATTGTAAGGCTTGATTGTGAACGTAGATTAAATGGAATTATTGTATTCTTGTACATGCACAATTTTTATATGCTTTTACAGGTATAGGTAGTCGTAAGGGAGGTGCAAAATAGAACCAGGTAATATTTTTTTATTCTAGTATCAGAAAATATGACTACAAATAATCTCCTATGTAGTCGCATTTGGTGTGTTTTTTGAGTATGATGACCTATTACGAGCACTACAAAATGTGGTTATAATTGATTTTGTAGCCCCGCAGGTGTGACCATGACATTTTCAACTACTTATAGTTCCATATATCTATTACAACTTTATATTATGACTATAATGTGAGCAAAATGGGACTACATTCATTCTTGCATTATTTGTAATTTCTTGTAATGTTGATATTTTTATTAATTATTCAGAAAATGGGATAGTGTCTTCTCATGAGTCTTACCTTGTTATCGTTTTACTTTAACAAAGGAGAGGTATAAATATCGTACTAAATTAATTTAATATATATTGGCATAGTTAGGTTTGTAACAAAATAGTTTGAAGGTGTTGCCTTTATACTAGTTAAGTTGAACTGACCAGTTGAACCGGTTAAATCAAGAACCTGAGGAAAAACGATCCAACTACCCAATTTTATTCAGAAAATAAAAATCAGTCAAAACCTGGTTGGACTGCTTAAACCCAGTTGGACCAATTGAACCAAACTATCGGTTCAAACATTCATTTTTTTGACAAAAAATAATTTCTAATAAATTAACAAAACACAAAATTTTCAGAAATATTCATAATTTATTCTCATTCTAACCCATAATATAGTATCCATTTATCTCTTTTCCTTGACATGCGTCAATTACTCATTATCGTTAGTTCCTTCGTGTCATACAAGCATTGCCTCTCTCTTCCCACATTGTGTATGATGTTGTCCACTTATATCAATAGCAAATGAAGAAGACGTTTTAAAATTAACAACACTAGCTTGTCATAGTCATCCTATGAAAAGTAATAAATTAACAACATTAGCTTGTCATTAATTAGAGTTTAAATAGTTTTAAATTTATTATTTTTTTAAATCACGTATACGTTTTTATATAAATTTTACGAAATATGTTGTTATGCTCTTTTGATTTTTTAAGAACATTTATACCGTTAACTTTTATGCAATTTCATGTGTGCTCCTATATTAAAATTTCATAACATCACCTTATGTTGGTATAAAATGGGAGCACGTGTGTGGCCACTACTATTGATTTTGTAAAAATATAGGGGGAAATGCAATTTTATTAAAAATAGGGGTATACGTGTTATTGGAAAACTTGGAAGAACATGAGTAATCAAATCCTCAAAAGATATGATGTAGCATTTTTCATATTTATTTGTATTATATACTGGTCTAACTCGATTCGACTCGGTTTAACCGTACGAACCAAATCAACAACATAACATTTTGGTCTTTTTCGATTTTTTTAATTGCTAACGTCATCACTGGTTTAACCGGTCGGTCCCTTTGATCTGACCATAAAAATAAAAAACTGATACATGCACGGTTTGATGTCTGGTTCGATTTTTAAAACCGTAGTTGATGATACTCATTTTATGGGACAATCTAAAGGTTCTTAAATCCTCAACAATCATGAGATTAAATCTTAAGTTGTGATATAAAATACATCTTTGTCAAACCTATAGGTATTTACCTTCTCAGTAAGCATGCAAGTAAAAGTGTTCGTCAATCAATTAAAATTTCAAGATTTTACATGGCATATAACGTGTATCCGGTATCCCACTCTTAATTTATAAATCAAGAAGACCCTCAAGAATAACAATAGATAGTTAAAAAAAATCGACCTATTATTATCAAAAGCTTCTTTCCAAATGAAATCTTCATTTATTTCAGATAATATGTATTTAATACAGATAAATAAATTTTGGACTTTAAAACATTTGTACAAACTCAACAATGCATAAAATGCCATGTAAAACCAACTATTTTTACGAAATAAATTTAATTTTTTTGATGTTTTTATGAGTTTTTAAGATTTGAACTTTCAATACAATATATTTTATATATCATATAGGTTATTATGAATATTATATGCAAGTAGAATTTATAGGTAAAATATAAAAGAATACTCTTGATTTAGGTATAACACAATATAAACATCTTACTTACCTTCTTTGATTTGAAAAAGATAGAACATGCTCCCTACTCACATGCTTGAATCAAACTTCGTTCTCCAAGTCTTAATAAACATGAATCTAACACCAAATGTAAAGGAAAAAAGAAGAAAATAATACTGAATAAAAATATATTTTTTTGAATTAAATATGTATTGGATTTAAGAAGTCAGATATTATATCAAACATCTTGAAATTGAATTTTTTAGCGAGAATGATGATCAATATAATGTATGATGAGTAGAAAACTCATCATATAATCCATCGTAGATGAAGCTAAACAAATACCTACATTTATCATAGAATAAGCGTAAATTACGTAATTATATAAAAAATAAAAAAACATCATAATAACATACAAAAAATAAAGGAAAACATCTAAATAACCACATACCAAAATAACACCTTAGGAAATATATTTAGTCTTAAAATGCATATTATACAAAAATAGACTCAAAAAATCTAATATCACTTAAAATATGTTTTGTGTTTTGTATATAATTATGGAAAAATTTGATTCCTTTTAACTTTATTATATATATACGTAATATATATAAATAAAAATATAGAAAATATATAAAATATTTATAAAAAACATTAAGAAATAATAATGACTTATTTTGATCTCAATTTATAAATCATATATAAAATTTATGTTTACATATAAATTGCATAAAATTCCTACAATTTTTAAGTGCTTTTCTTAGTTGAGCCCTTCTGAGATATTGCAATATCAGTTATATCCCCTCCTTTTTTTGAAATATCAGTTGTGCCCCTACCTTCTTGCAAAATTCATAGTTATGTCCTGTAAAATCAATTATGACGTTACTTTAACTTAACAGAAGGGTAGAACTATAAATTTTGTAAGAAAGTAGAGGCACAACTGATATTACAAAAAAATGGCAGGTATAACTGATATTGCAATATCTCAGAGAGCACATTGATAAAAACCCAAATTTTAAATATGTATACATATTTCATACATCCAGAAATTAATGGTTCTTAATAATAACTTATTTTGATTTTTTTTCTTAATTATTAAAAGGTATTCAACTGTTCATTTCCTTCATTTTTATTATTAAAATACTTACCAACTACAAGTGGTACAATACCATCTCACCCCACAAGCTGACCAAGAATCCTCGAGGGAAAGCATGACCTATGAGAACCTCCTCAAATATAGGCCAAGCAATTAACATGAGAATGTTGATAAGAATTGATGGGTTTGGGATGATGTTCTCCAAGTACAATAGTGCTCATCCACCAACAAGGAATAGGATTATCAGAAAAGCTCGGGCTCGATGGGCCTCAACTTGAGCTCAACTCGATAACAACTCATGAGCCAAGCTTAAAAGGATGATGTCTCTGAGTTCGAGTTGGATAAATAGCTTGTTAGGGTTATCGAGTCGTGTTGTACTTATCTTGCCAACTAGACTCAATAAATTTATTTGATTAATTTTTTTAAGTTATTTTTATTGTATATATGAGCATGATGTATGAATAGAAGGATAAAATGGTGCAATACCTTGGAGTTACGTGAATTTTGCACATTCTCTCTCCTACTTCCCAAATTCTCTCTTTTTCCAATACAAAGCGATTAACAATCCAAATCCCTCTCACATCTCCATCAATCCTGCAGTGCCCCTCAACTTCTCATTTCTAACTTTCTCACTCATGCATGACGTTCATTCATTATCCTCCCTCATGATGCGGCTAATGACCTAACATGGTGACATCACTAATGCTTTCATCTATCCATCAACCAAATAGGGGGGCTGGGAGTAGAAATACCGGAATGGTGAGTTTCAGAAATGAGACCAAAAGATGTTATTTTGCACATGAAATTACATTTTCTAGATCCATAAAGCTTAATCATTCAGAAGTAATAAGATGCCTTAACAGTTAAGACACCCGCACGCCCACAATTTCCATATCACCTTCTGGAGAGAGAGAGAGACATAAAACCAGGCACAGATTCTAGTCCTCTCGAAACAGGGGATAAAAAGCATTTATCGCTTATATGGTCACCAGATCTTTCGGTCAATCCATTTATTTCATTGCTGAATACTAATGTAACTTATTCATACTTCACACAATGAATGGATCGGTACAGCACGAATACACAAATTAAATCTGCCTCTGGAAGCAAGCCCGTTATATTAACGAGCTCATAGAATTATTTAATTAATATGTGAACAGAGAGCATAATGGCACCAAAAACAAGGTCACAAACAATATTTGCTGCAACATCCATCGGAAACTAAACCAGAAAACTCGATTTGGAAAAAAGCATCGTGGGGTTGCCTCAGGGTTTCAGACAACGATCAAAGAGTGTACCGATATCTGTTTGATTTCTCTCTTTTGGAGTCATCCTGCATGAAAGACGAGGACAAGCAGTTATTACAGTTTCAGTATCATTCACTCAAGCATAACAGCTTACATGGAAACTGTATGTGATTTTATCATTGAAGTCTATGATGTCCTTCCACTTCCGACCTATGCTCATCTGCAGGGGTCACATAGACAAGGCAGCATGTCCAATATTAGCTTAAAGCAAGGTTTTTTTTTGAGGGACTAATTTCCAAGCATATTGCAACTTCTCAGCTAGATAGCATTTTCCATATAGTCAAGAGTTGTTAGTCAATCAAAGTCAGCATCATACAATTGATATTTCCGTGAGAGAATATCAGGAGGCATAATGTGCCAAAGAGGAACTCCCCACAGTTACTTTTTTCAGACAAGTTTGTCTCAAGAAAATAGTTCGAGGGATGAGTTTGAAAAACAACAAAAAAAAATAAAACCTACCAACATGTACCAGTTCCACATAGACTGGTAAGCATAGTAATCTTATAACTACTCAAACTGACATCTTTCGCCAAATCCACTTAATGAAGGAAAACTCTAGTACAGAATTGCTATCTGTTTGGGAGTCAAAAGTCCGTATTCTTCACTATTTAAAAACAAAATCTTCTTTTGTAGTATAAAGAGGTCGGTATATTCACAAGATGCCTCCAAGGAAATCGGAAACACACAAAAAAGTATTAATAAAAATACTAATAACAATCCTCAAGCTAGAGCATAGATATCAAGCATGTCCAGCTTATCACAAATGTAAACAAAATACACTTCTTGGACAGTCCTTCCACGAAAAATATGCAAAATGAAGCTCCAAAAAGATGAGGGGCAATCTTCTCTTCAGCAACAACATTTCAAATAGCATGGAAATCAATCTCAATATGCTTCGTTCTCTTTGAATACATTGTTGGAAGCAATAAAGACAACAGCATTGCCTTACATATCAAGATCTGTATCATTCCGCCAAAGATCAAAAATAAAAATATCGGGAATATTGAGAGCATATCATCGAAAATCATGGAATTGCATAAAAACATAATTTTTTTAAAAAATAGGGTTTCTAATGTTCAATAATCAATATAATACAATTGCGTAGTTGTTTCCTAAAATAGATATCTAAATCAAAATTTTATAGTAGTATGTATGGGGTGCATTAGAAGTTTAGTCATGGCGAATGCTTTAATAAGTTGATAAGACGAATAAAACAATCTCATACACTCATATTTCATAATGTAACAACAGAATATTTGACAAGCAAGCAAGTTAAAATTTTGTCACTCGTTAGATTCAGGAGTAGTTTGTTGAAACCATATGCCATACTTGATCATGTCCTCCTCAGGCGACTCTATATTCCACATAATTCTCACATGCAGGTGTTCATTGTTTCATGGTTCATCAAGAACTCCCTATATTCATGGCCAACCATATGCAGGAGGGAGACAATCTAAGGATGATTGCCCTCAAATATCAGTTATATTCATCGGCTCAAATATTGTGTTATATCCATATCGCACATATCGATGGCATTTGCAGATGCTCAGAGAGCAATGAGGCAAAATATGAGAAGAACATAGCCTATATCGCCCTCATATCAAACAAAAGATAGTAAAAGACACGAGGAATTTCATTATTTCATATATCGCCGACAATTTTGCAGATATATGGACGACATAACCCTCCTTATCAATATCGCCGCCGATATGTCACCGACATATCATCACATATCGCCACAGAAGGTAGCTGATATGTTTTCACAGGACATAAAATCTGGAACAGTGGTCTGAAAATATACTTCAGCCGGAAGGGAGACAATCCATGACCTCCCCCCCTCCCCCCAATGTAGTATGAGTTATTTAACCTCCATGCAAGGACAAGCAACCACATATTTGCATCTTGTTGTGCCAAGCAATTGAAGTTGTATTTAAGGTGGCAAACCCTAAACAAGTAATATATCCTTGACAAAGATTCCCATCATGAAAGGAATATATGTGAAAAAGAAATCGACTGTTCCATTTTGCTTCCTACAACTAGAAACTGAAATTCGATCAGCAAAAGAACCAAAGTCTACTGTCCAATCTCCCTATAGAGAGCTGGTAGAAAAAAGGACCAGGATAGGACTTCTATTTATCCTAGTTCCCATGCAACTAGCAATCTTGGGCCAAGACTTTTCTTTTCTCATGTTTTGAGTAGGAGCTTCCTTTGCGTTTGTCCTATTTTGTTTGAGTTTCGCCAAATTTAATGAGGGTTCACATAAGAATATGCCAAGAGATCGAATTGTTTGTTATTCTTGAAGTGAAGCTTTAATGTCACAAGTTGCTATGGATTAATACTTGCCCTTGTAACTTATTGGACTTGGGCCTAACTACCATTGCCCCGATATTTGAAATCCCAATTTATTTAGTAATCATCCTCTTACAATCCACTCATATTTTGAAAACCAAATGTGGAACTATGTTTGAAGTGTTTCAATCTCCCACTTACATTTGCAACATCCTTGTTGCATTATATTCCATCACATATTTCTGTAATAGTAACAGTATCACCTACCGGGTAGCATTTTTCATATCTTTTTAGTAAGAGTCCCTCTCTTGGATAGTCATATGCACTATTAGATAGAACATGCTCTGTACTACATGTAATGTCACGAGTCTATACTTGAGCCACTAATACAACTTGTTGTACTTGCACCAACTGGACCTGCTAATCATCGCCCAAAATGCTTAAGCCTAAGATATAAAGTAGTTATTCCCCTCTCTAATAATCCACTCTCACGCTATGTGAATACTAGACGTCGGAGTGAGATTGTGTTTAAGGTGTTGTAGAAGCCTTTTACGTAGAGCCTTTTAAGTACTCAAGATTAAGGCAAACATCTTGTCAATGAATATAGAAAAGCTTATATATATGTTTAGCAGGCTAGTAATACTCATGCATCATTTAGTATATCCTCAAAAGGTATATCACCAGGGCATATGTTTCCCATAAGAATCAAGAAGAATAGATGATAGTTTGGATCCCATAATGTAAGCATATTAGAGAATCTGAAGTATATAATTTCTCTGAGAAAAAACTACAATTTTAGAATTTCAAGAAATCTCAATACCAAAGTCGCAACAATGACCAAAATCATTAATAACAAAGATCCAAGGTTGTAGAAATCAATGGTCGGTACTGATGAATACCCATTCATCACTCTTTATTCTTATATTTTAGCTACAAAAACCTTTGCAAATACATGTAGATAGGTGTAAATATAAATAATTAGCAAAAAACATGCATTGTGTAAAAACTAATAATTAGCATGTTTTTGTGCTAAAATAAAAGAATAAAGAGTCAAAAGAAAAAGAGGGAAATATTTAGAATAAATATTGAGCGACCTAATCCCAAGGGAGGGCTTAGCATGGGCCTGACCGCATAAAAGGCAAAGTAGAGGGAGATAGGGACTCATGAGTGTAAATATATATATATATATATATAAAGTAAAAATATTTTCCTCCCAAAAAGAGACTAAAATTGGATTTTAAATATTTGTATATATTTATAAATATAAAATCAAGATAAAAATAGAAATATTAAAAAGAAAACAAAAACATCACTCATGTACATAGTCACCATGTATATAGTCCATTCATCTTATATTTATTTAGCCTTATAAATAAATAAAATTAATTTCCAAAAATCTTGTACATATTCTATGTCTTATGATGTAAATAAATAAAATAAATTAAAACAAAAAACAAATAAAAAATAACAAAATAAAAAATAAAAAATAATATTGTAAATATACCATGTATATATATGTACATATCTATTTATTTCACCTATGTATAAAAATAATAAAAATAAAATAAAAATATCTTTTTATTCCTTATTTTATGCTATAAATAAATAAAATATAAAATGGGAATAAAATTGTATAAAAATAACAAATTAAAAATCAAATCTAAAAACCCTATATTGTATATATACCTATGTATAATACTATATTATGTAAATACCTTATTTTTATTTTGAAAAATTAATTAAAACTCACAAAAAATAGAAAAAAATAAAATAAATATTTTTCATGTTTTAAGTTTTTATTAATTCGGGCATTTACTATTTTAAAATAAATTAACAAATAAATGGACCTTGGCGGCTTCTGATTGGTCCACGGGGGTTTGTTGACCCCGGTCAACTTCCCCCGCGGACCCTCTTCACCTCGGATCTGGGTGACCGACCCGAATTCTCAATTTATTTCCCACTCGATCCATCAACCATTTCACCTAACCCCGAGCTCCGATTGATCAGCACACATCTGAGACCCTCGCCTGGGGTGGGTTCTAGGGATCCGAGCTCCATTTTTCATTGCCCGACCCTTTCTTCTCGGATCCCTGATCATATAAAAATTCTCCTCCGGCGAGCTTTTCATGCATCTTTGGACCTCCCCCTCGTCTCCTGTGACCTCCTTTGGTGAGCCTGAGTGACAGCCGTGCCTGCCGGAGTAGCAGCGAGGCCCGGGAAGCCGGGAGCCACTGATCTGGTGGTTTTCACCGCCGTGCGCCGCCGCGAGCGCGCTCAGCCTCGGGGAGACGACGCCCCCTTGCAGGCAATGACCCCGGAGCTCGCTGGGCTTCAGCTTAGTCGACAGCATCCGACAGGTAACCTTTTTAGGCCGTAGATTAGATTAGTTTCGAGTTTTTCCGATTTCAGTAGTATAGCTCCGCCGCCTCCTCCCTTCGCTTCCGTCCATCCGTTCACCCATCCGACACCGCCACCATGTCCACCAGACTCCTCTCCACCTTCTCCGACCTTCCATCCCCCCTGGCTTGCCCCGAAGCAAGGATATTGGCTCTCACCCTCCGCCGCTCGCCGGAGAGCCTTCGTCTCGACGCACCAGCCACCCATTTCCCACTCTGACGGGTCGAGGCAGTTTGCCCTCGACCCAGCTCTCTTCCTGTGCAGGTATCAGGCCTATTCGACCTCATCTGGAGGTCGAAACTTCAGAGCACAGGAGCTTCAGGCCACCGCCGTCGCGGGGCCATTCTGGTGGTTCTCCGACTCATCGGAGACCGCCATCAGCTGCGGAGCTTCACGGCGGAACCTCTCCGCACCTCAGGAGCAGCAGGGAGGATCTCAGCGCGTGTATCGGGCCGGCGAAGCTCGCCGGCCAACTGTTCTTCCACCATCTTCCCCGACCGTCAGATCAGCCTTAGAGCTCCAGATCCGATCACGACCGTTCACTCGCGGAGCTGCAGATATCGTCAGATCAGTGGAGGTGTGATCGCAATCGTTGATTCACTGAGGGTTCGGCCACTACGTACGACGACCGTCCGATCTCCACGTGGAGGGCCCTCACCTGTTCGATCAGGCCAAGCGTTTCAAGGTCAAAGGCGCCACCGCTCTCGCTCGTTGGATCTGCTACGTGGCGCACATCCGGCCGTCGAGATTAAATAAGGGGAAAATTGCTCTTAGGCCCCTCTAGTTTTCGCATTTACTTTCTAGTCCTGTAAATATTTTGGAACCTTTATTTCCGTTGGGTTTTTTGCACTTTGGACCTGAGCTTTACTTTTTTTGCACTTATGCCCCTGTGTGTAGTGTAGCACGTGCATCGACACGTGCCTTTTGGGATATTTTGCATATTTAGTCCTGTTGGTCTTCCATGTTATGGAATGAAAGAAAATTTTCAGAAAATTACATTTATACCCCTGTGCGTGAATTATTTGTGCATGTGCGCTTATTTTTGGGTATTTTACAACAAGCCCCCTGGACTTTTAATACTTGTTATTATTTAGTCCAGGGACCTTGTTTTTATTGCAATTAGGTCCCTGAGTGCCCCAGACACGTGCTTTGCACGTGATTTCTTGGGATTTTTGCTCCAGACCCCCAAGACTTTCACTATTTGCGTTTAGGTCCTTATGTACTTTGCCCTTGTGTTTGATTTTAATAAAATAGCAAATCAACTCCAAATTTGATGAAAATTGGAAACATGGCTCCTGCCATGATGTAAATTTTTCTATAAATTTTGGAGACATTTTAGACATTGTTTGATATTTTTAAAAATTCAAAAACACGTATTTTCTTTACTGTCTGACTTGAAAAATCACAAAAAATATTAAAACTCATCTAAAAATCACAAAAATAGCTACTGTTGCTTTTAGTGTGCTTGAGTTTCTAGGCAATTTTGGCTATTTTTCATTATTTAAAACTCCTAAAAATTAAAAAACCCTAAAAACTCATAAAAATTCTAATAAATAATCTAAAAATCCAAAAACAATAATTAAGGTGCCAAAAGTTTCCTTATTTCTTTCTCTACAGGAAAATCACCTCTAGTCTTATTGGGGACTCTTAGATATTTTATCTAAGTCCCTTAAGCTCGGCTGGACAGTACCTCCTTTTTCTGACCTTGTTTCATTTTTAGAAAATGAAATAAAAATTAGAAAAATCTCAAAAATTAACTAAAAACAGTAAAAATTATAAAACCACAAAAACATTTTTATTTGAATTTTTGGTTGATTTTTAGTGCATTAAATAAATAGTTGAGTTGCCTTGTTCTCTTGTTTTTCTTATTTTCTTAATACATTAAAAATCCAAAAAAAATAAAAAGAATTAAAAACCACCAAAAATACTCTTTTATTTTTGACTACTTCGTAGGCCGCAAGGCCATCACGTGCTCCTTGTGTTCGACCCTGGTCGCTATACCAGGTTAATAAACTAGCAAGACCGCTATCTTGTTTTGATTTGATTTTATCCTATATTGGTGGTCTCTTTTTCTTGATTGGCACACCCGAGCGATTGAGGTCGCAACGACCACTTGAGACATACCTGATTACCTCACTTGCTCGATTTTCGTGCCATCAGGTACTCAGTTAGTGGGGTCATTGACTAAGGAGTAATCGACAGTCGGGCGACTAATTAGGTTTAGTCAGCATTTAATTAGTTTGATTTTTTTGAATTATTTTAAATATATAAATCAATTTTTATACATACATTCTTATATATGTGTTGGGATTTAAACAATTTCAATGCTATATTACATTCATAAAAACTTAACAAGAATGCTACACCTATTGAAAAATTAACATTCATACTAATAAACAACATAAATATAACCAATAGCATTAACAATGAATGAATAACATAAAAATAAATCAGCCCTTGATAGAGAAACCCCATAATAAATCTGAATCAATAAAAAATTGGCATTGATTATTCTATCGTTTTATGCCACTAGATCATAGACTAAAAAATGGAAATTAGTAGTTCACATGTTTGTTATGGCATTGTTGTAAAACTCAGTCGACTAATCGGTCTGACTGGTCAAGTCAGTAGGGTGGTCGACTGAAGATTGACCAATCAATCAATAGTCTGTCTACTGACTACTCGGCCTGACTAGGCCAATTAATCGGCTGATTTTATTTTATTTTCTCCTTTTTTGAAAAGCATACTTACTCTAATATGCTTGATGTTTTGTTTGAATTCAATCACTTCTTTTTATTTCATCGTGATAGTACAAAAAATATACAACTTATTATAAACACATAAGAAATATATTTATAAAAAATATTATATATATCTATATATATATATAAATCAAAATCGATTAAAGACCGACTAAATCCAATTAGTCGCTTCGCTATCGATTAATCCGTACCCAATGACCCAATTGATCGACTATCGACTATTGACTTATGCAACCATGGTTCCAGTATTGAGAATGTAATGAAATATAACCCTTATATTGAAAAATGAAATTTGTGGGTTGGTGGATAGAATAAGGGCTAAGTGCGATCAAAAGAACATGATTTCACATATACAGTGGCAGTTATCGACATGACATATCTTAAAATGGTAATCATTTAATATGACTTTATATTCAACAATCTTGTCTGCCAGATATCAAAATAAATTATATTGAATGGCATGGCTTTTGATGTGACTTTTTATATTCAACGCTTCTTCACCCCTTATTTCAACTTATGCCTCATGAATCCCCCCAATTCTTCAGCTGCAAGAGAACCTATGGATGTAAGATAACCTTGTTAATTTTTCCCACAAAAAGCATTATAAATGTCTACATCTATGCATAAAAAGATTTGAAAATAGAGGGTGTGCACCTGCACCTTACACCCAAAAAACTTGGGATTTTCAACCCAAGAATCCTATAAACTTTTACATTCTCAACCTTTGAAACATCAATATTCCTCCTTCCACCCTATAAACTTGATTTGTCTTACCCCACAAATCTTGCCATTACTTTTACTTTTACTTGAGTTAGTAACATGGGTTAATCTAACCAGAGGAGCATTCCACGGTGGATTTTTTACCTCCTCATCTCATTCCTCTCTTTCTTCTTCTTCCATCCCTCTTCTTCTTGCTCCTCATCATTTTCTCACCATTAAGCTCATCTCCATCCATTCACTGAATAACAAAATTTCCTATTTCACGTATAAACCATGTCTGGGGATTATGAAATTGATTTTCCTCAATTTTTTGAGATGATTTCTTGAATCGATAGATGGAATATTTGAGATTCCTAAACAAATATATTACGGAGTACGCTGGGGAGGAGTCACGGAGGAGCTTGTGGTTCATCGGGTTAGTTGTCCTTCCTCCTCTAGTTCCTCAGGTTCATAAGGGCATCGATGAACACCTGGAAGGCATCACTGGAGTGGTCGGATTTCATGAGGGCATCGACAGATATAGAAAGGATGATGCCGAGGAAGAGGGTTTGTGTTTGGGAGTATATGAACAAAGCCACAGCCTCATCGAGGTCTGAGGTGGAGGAATAAGGGGAGGAGGAGGAGGTAGTAGAGGGGGCAGGGTGGAGGAACAAGGGGTGGAGGAGGAGGAGGTTGACTTCGAGGAGGAGGCAACATGTGAAACAAAGGACGGAGATGGAGAGGTGGAGGGGGAGAAGATGGGGGAGAGGAGGAGTTCATGGTCGAGGAGGCTACGACGGGTGAAATAAAGGAGAGAGGAGGAGGTCGTTGAGGAGGCAATGAGCGAAACAGAGGAAGGAGAGGGATAGGGTGAGGAGACAAGGGAGAAGATAAGGTCAAGGAAGCGACGACGGGAGAAACAGAGGAGGGAGAGGGGTAGGAGGCGGGGAGAGGAGGTGGGGGTTTGAGGATTCTGGAGGAGCAACTATGGATGCGGGTGTGAGGAGTTGTTGCGGATACAGATGGTATGGAGGGAGAGAGTGGCTAGAGGAGTAGTTGCGGCTGCAGGCGGAGGAGTAGGGTTCCGCGTTAAAATCATGTTGTTCGTTCTTGTTTATTATTTTATTCAAATACATTTCTGCAATTATATTTTCTAACAATATAGGTGGATGAAGTGAGGCGTGTGATGTCACACACAAGTTTTCACAAATAAATTTTAGAAAGAGGCGGTGTTGACCGTCAGTTTTTGCGTTTCTTACATTAAATTCTCAGGCACTTGCGTGGTTGAGATTTTGATTACTTGCTTTACTTGCTCGATTATTTTCATGATACTTATATTTATTATCTCATTATCAACATATTTCTGTAATATTCATGGGTTCTTCTTTTGTTTGTTTCCCAACTCCTATCTTAAGGGGAATTATCCCACATCCAAACAAAGCGTGAATTTATGAGATGCCAATAAAAAGGACATAACAATGGAAATGGAAGAGGTTCAGATACTTGTGAAATGACATGACATATAGTTTCAAGGATATGTGAGGTATACATTTAATGTTAAAAATGTTGCGAGTCATACATGCTCATTCCTTACATAATTAGTGTCATGGTATATTTGTATATATTGAATGATTTATATATTGCATAACTATAACCGTATTATTCATTTGCTCTATAATTAGAGAAATCAATTCGAATATTAAACCTCCCATAGGGAAACTGAATCCGAGCTTAGGAGCTAAACCTCCCATAAGGCAGAGTCCACTATTTGCCGATATCTTTATCCATTGGTCAATTGAGGAATTTTGGGAAGAAAAGAAAATGATGTGTATGAATGACTGGAAAGAGCCAACTCTGATATAAATTCTTAGGTAAGGGTCATATACACAAAAAAAGTAGACTTGAGATAGTACTATCGGATATAGTAACCGAAGCTAGGAGTTGTTCTGTAAGAGAAGCGGACAAGCTAAGATAGAGAACTCGATCAAGCTCCCACGAGCTAGCCTAGGCTCTATAGCTACTATAAGTTGACCCAACAAGATTCACTCGGCTCTAGCTTAGTTTCGCAAGCATTAGTGAGCCCAGCTCAGTTTGGCTCGTGAACCGCACATGTAAACTTTGATATATGCGCACCTCCGTGACAAACATTCAGAAACAATGGAATGTGCACAAAACCCATAACTAACATCACAAGAGTACATCAAACATGTATTTTAAAGCTTGGGGAGAAATTCACCAAGTAGAACTGATATAATGTATCCCACTTATCATGTTAGGAAGAGGATAAGTTGTCATTATCTAGGCCATGGCAATTAAATCTAGTGATAAAGTGGTTACATAATAATCACATTAACCATCGACATTATGCGGACAAGACTCAACAAAGTAACACTAAGAGAACTTGATACAAGGAGCAATGTTTTGAAATGTCACCAAAATTGTAGAAGAAATACAAGATCTAGCTAAGATTACTCGACCAAATTGACATTTCCCTCATTTTTTTATCCCATCAATAATTTGACAAAATAACTATGTCGAATATACAAAACAACTGATTAACATTCATCAAGTGGTGGCAGATAATCTCCCGAGGATCACTTGACATTCTTGAAGATAATGCTCTGGATACTGGAGTTCTTGATGAGATTCAAATTTATTGTATCCTTTATCAAAGAAAAGGAGCATTCAACATAATTAATTGTATCAAATATATAATATCATGTGCAAAGAGTTCATATTGGTCTGTTTTCTTAGAATTTGGCTATTAATATCCAATTTTTTAATTAGTAAATAAATTTCAAACACAACACTTCCAAAGTTCTAGTTCAATTCAAAATTGGGACTCAAAAATTGGATTTTGTTGAGCAAAATAACATAATGCTAATTGTGAAGGTAGGAAAGTTGATACTGATAAATCATGTATTTTACGCAGACAAATGATATCTTACACCAATCTTTTGGAGGCCATTATTTGATTGGGACTGAACTTTAGTCCATTTTTAAAAACGGTGAAGCCTTTTCCCACTATAAGGTCATCTACATGGATTCTTGCTCAAATCCACTTTGTAGGATTCAACTATTTTTTTATTCCATTTATTTATACCATTTTTTTATTTTTCATTATCTTATGAATTGAGAAGCGTCCAAAAAGGAAGAACAAATGCTAGGATTAATAAATACCTTCGTCTTTGCATGCCCTTGAAAGAAGACTATAATTTTCCATCCCGAGTAGTGGTAAGTTGCATAAACTTGGATGGTCATACAGAATAGATGATGTAGTTGATCCAGAGCAGCTATTACTTTGCGAATAGCAACTTTCTCTATGGCTTGTTAGGGATGTAGCATGGGGCGTTTGCAATCAACTTGAAAAACCGGTTTCAACTGAAAGTTCCTGACAATTGCATAAGTTCAATGTCGATATAAATCACTGGATTGCTTTGTAGGTTTTCTTGGTAATTGAGATTGGTTGTTGTTTTCCTTGTTGAGATGCTTATCAAGCGCTTTCATTGCTTTAGCTTGTCTCCACTACAACAAATTCTCAATGAGGCTCACCACACTAGCGACGTGATTGCTCCTATTTTGCACACTTCTATCATCAACAACAATTTGGTTTTGATCCGGAGAAGATGTGGATGCTGCTTTAGCATATTGACCTCTTTGAAAATTTGCCCATCTTGATCCATTTGCAATAAGAATAAGGAATCCGATGATTCTTCTTCTATAACACCTTCCTTAGTAGATATTCACAATCGCCATCCTCACTACAATCAACGAACACATCCTTGTCCTCTTCTTTGCCACCTTAATAATGCCCATCACTGTCATCGTCATCACTTCTCGAGCAATTCTGACATCTATGATTAGGAGGGTATGTTGTAATGTTCTCTTCTTCCTGTGTATGTGTTTCTTCTTCGCATTTCTAATAGCATTCATTTCCGTTTGCTGATATGGATGATCCCTCTGTGAATGGTGCAACCTCATATGTTGTTACGTTAGGATAGAATGCCACTCTCGTCTTCGGATTTTCTAAATTATGTTGCTTGAGGCAGCTGAAGCTTGGTTGCTTGAGACTAGAAAAGTTGAATTCCTTCAAAAAAATCTGGACTCTACGGATCAATTTTTGTCTCTGTAAAGACAAAGAAAAATAAGATTAAAGGTCTTTACACAAATCAACAAAAACAACAAAGTCTTTTCCCACAGTTAAGTAGGGTCGTCTCTTTACACAAATGCACAAGAAAATACAACAAGTATCAATAAAGACAAATTGCACAAATGCATTAGTTGATGTGTGTAGAAATCAATCATATCACAAAAAACAAGGATTTGTATCAGAAGCCTTCTTAACAAAACGAGAAAACCATGGGAAGGGAGACCTTAGTAGTTGCAGACAACTAATTGTCTACAGTTACATATACCCACAGGGCTCACAACCCGTTCACCCATATAATAAAGCCCCGCTAAAGTTGGGCATAGATATCATGCATCCCCAACTTGTCCATATGGTTCTCGTGAGATTGGTTGTCAGAAGTCCCTTAGAAAAAATATTGTCGGCTTGTTTTTAGTCTTTTTTATAACAATACAAGATCCTTCAGCTGGGTCATTTCTCTTCAAATACTTGGTTCTATTTGTTCTATTGCATATGCAAGACAATGTTATTAAATTAATTTATCCTAGTCTTGTTGTGAAAGAATAAGATATGTACCTCTCAATTTATTCAAGTGTCTAATACAAGAATTTTTAGCCACATAAACACCCATTACAATAGCCGTATACTCAGCTTTCAACACTAGGATTTGGATAACAAGGTTGTCATTTAGATATAGGCACAAGCTCCTTTGACTCAATAAAGTGACGATCAACTTTAGCATTATTGATTTTATCATGCAAGACAAGGCTATTAAATTAATTTATCACAACCTTGTTGTAAAAGAATAACATCATTTGTAACTCTAAATTTTTCCAAAGTCAATTAGAAAAATCTTAAGGCATGCCTCCACAACACCCATTACAATAGCCATGTACTCAAGCTTGAACACTACTATACCATGGATAAATAGATGCCTCTTTTTCGTCCAAATAACAAGGTTATCATCTATGAAATATCCAATGGTAGATCTTATCTTTGGGTATTAGTGCATCTTGCCTAATGTGCATTACATAGACCTCAATCTCGAGCTTCACATACTTGCTTGAAATAAGACCTTTACATGTAGGCGCATGCATCAACTGACTCTATTAAAGTGGATCAGCTTACTCACAAGCATTTTGTACTTGAAAGGATTGTTTTCCATAATGTAAAAAACATTAAAAACTATTTAAATAAAAATCTAAATTTTATACGAATAGATAAAGAATGAAATCACCTCATAATGGGACCACATGGCATATATTCTCTCATTAATCACAAGAGATGTCGTGATATCTTCAAACCTCGGACGGAAGAGGTCTCCTATGACAAGTTAGATCCAACTTCTCATTGCACGCAATCTTATGTTGAGATGTGAATTCAGGAACCTTCAAGAACTTCTCCTTCTTCATTATCCATACACAAAGATCATCATGTGGGAACCTCCTATTGACTTTTGCATTGTGACTCATGTAAATCAAGTCTCCACCAAGAACACTGCACAAATAGGCACCACCATGGAGACAGGTGTCACGTGGCCTTGGTGATAGCACAGAGGCAACAACTTGTAGAGAGGGATACAGGAAGGTGGGAAACTAGGGTTTCTAGTTAAAACAATATGGCTATCCAAGGTGGGAAACTAGGGTTTCTAGTTAAAAAAATATGGCTATCCAATAGAAAATCAAGTAAATCACAAAACACAAGGTTTTACATGAAAAAAACCCTTACTAATGAAAAATTACTACTAGAAAGAGGATGGATTTTGGCTAGCACTTATTAGTTACTAGGATTTGTATGCATTTTTCTCTTCCTTTGAAAGGAAAATATTACAAATATAGTCCTACATGGTTAATAAATCAACCCCTACCTATTTACACTAAACAAGTAACATATCCTTGACAAATATTCCCATCATGGAAGGAATATATGAGAAAAAGAAATCGACCGTTCCATTTTGCTTCCTTCAACTAGCAACTAAAATTCGATCAACAAGAGAATAAAAGTCTTCTGTCCAATTTCCCTAAAGAGAGCCGGTCAAAAAAAAGGACCAGGATAGGACTTCCACTTATCCTAGTTCCCATGCAACTACGGATCTTGGGCCGAGACTTTTCTTTTCTCTTGTTACGAATAGGAGCTTCTCTTGCGTTTGTCCGATTTTGTTTGAGTTTCGTAAATTTTATGAGGGTTCACATAAGAATATGGTCAGCAATTTTTTATTATTCTTGAAGTGAAGCTTTGATGTCCCAAGTTGCCATGGATTAATACTTGCCCTTGTAACTTATTGGACTTGGGCCTAACTACCATAACCTCGATATTTTAAGCCCAATTTATTTAGTCATCATCCTCTTATAATCCACTCTTTTTCTGAAATCAGATGTGGAACTATGTTTGGAGTGTTTCAATCTCTCCCACTTACATTTCCAAAATCCTTGTTGCATTACCGTCCATCACATATTTCTGTAATAGTAACGGTATCACCTTCTGGGTAGCATTTTCCTCATATCTTTTTAGTAAGAGTCCCTCTCTTGGATAGTCCTATCCACTATTAGATAGAACATGCTCTGATACTACATGTAATGTTACGAGTCTATACCCGGGCCACGAATACAACTTGTTGGACTTGCCTCAACTGGACCTGCCAATCATCGCCCAAAATGCTTAAGCCCAAGATATAAAGTAGTAATTCCCCTCTTTAATAATACGCTCTCTCACTCCGTGAATACTAGATGTCAGAGTGAGATTGTGTTTAAGATGTTGCAGAAGCCTTTTGCATAGAGCTTTTTAAGTACTCAAGAATAAGGAAAACATCTTGCCAATGAATATAACAAAGCTTCTATATACGTTTAACATGTTGGTAATACTCATGCATCATCTAGTATATCCTCAAAGGGTATATCACCAAGGCCTATGTTTCACATAAGCATAAAAAAGAATAGATGATAGTTTGGATCCCATAATGTAAGCATCTTTAAGAACTTAAAGTATATAATTTCTTTGAGAAAAAAACTATAATTTTAGATTTTTGAGCAATCTCAATGCCAAAGTCGCAACAATGACCAAAATCATTCATAACAAAGATCCAAGGTTGCAGAAATCAATGGTCGGTACTCAGTCGGTGCGGTCATTGACTAAGGAGTAATCGACAGTCGAGTGACTAATCGGGTTTAGTCAGCATTTAATTAGTTCGATTTTTTAAATTGTTTTAAATATATAAACCAATTTTTATACATACATTCTTATATATGAGTTGGGATTTAAACAATTTCAATACTATAAAGAAATTAACATTCATACTAATAAACAACATAAATATAACCAATAGCATTAACAGTGAATGAATAGCATAAAAAATAAATCAGCCCTTGATAGAGAAATCCCATAATAAATCTGAACCAACAAAAAAAGTGGCATTGATTATTCTATCATTTTATGCCATTAGATCATAGACTAAAAAATGGAAATTAATAGTTCACGTGTTTGTTATGGCATTGTTGTAAAAGTCGGTCGACTAGTCGGTCTGACTGGTCAAGTCGGTATGGTGGTCGACTGAATATTGTCCAATCAGTTAATAGTCAGTCTGCCAACTACTCAGCTCGACTGGCTGACTGACTAGGCCAACCAATCAGTTGATTTTATTTTATTTTTTCCTTTTTTGAAAAGCATACTTATTCTAATATGCTTGATGTTTTATTTAAATTCAATTACTTCTTTTTATTTCATTATGATAGTACAAAAAATATACAAATTATTATAACACATAAGAAATATATTTATAAAAATATTATATATATATTTGAAAATTATTAAAAAAATCAAAACCGATTAAAGACCCACTAAATCCAATTAGTCGCTTCACTATCGATTAATCCTTAATCAGTGACTTGATGGATCAACTATCGACTATTGACTTCTGCAACCATGGTTCCAGTATAGAGAATGTATTGAAATATAACCCTTTTATTGAAAAATGAAGTTTGTGGGTTGGTGGATAGAACGAGGGCTAAGTGTGATTACGAGAACATGAGTTCACATATACATTAGTGGCAGTTATCGACATGAGATATCGTAAAATGGAAATCATTTAATATGACTTTATATTTAATAATCTTGTCCGCCAGACATCAAAATAAATTATATTGAATAGCATGGTTTTTTATGTGACTTTTTATATTGAACGCTTCTTCACCCCTTATTTCAACTTATGCCTCATGAAGCCCTCCAATACTGCAGCTGCAAGATAACCTATGGATGTAAGATAACCTTGTTAATTTTCCCCCACAGAAAGCATTATAAATGTCTACAACTATGCATAAAAAGATTTGAAAATAGAGGGTGATGCACATGCACCCTACACCCAAAAAACTTGGGATTTTCACCCCAAGAATCCTAAAAACATTGTAAATTATATTCTCGACCTTTGAAACATCAATATTCCTCCTCGACCCTATAAACTTTCCTTGTCTTACCCCACAAAACATGCCATTAATTTTACTTTTACTTGATTTAGTAACATGGGTTAATTCAACCAGAGGAGCATTCCACGATGGATCTTTTACCTCCTCATCTCATTTCTCTTATTCTTCTTCTTCCATCCCTCTTCTTCTTGCTCCTCTTCATTTTCTTATCATTCACCTCATCTCCATCCATCCATTGAATCACAAATTTTTTTCTATTTTCACGTATAAACCATATCTGGGGATTATGAAATTGATTTTCCTCAAAATTTTTGAGACGATTTCTTGAATCGATTAATGGAATATTTGGGATTCCTAAACAAATATATAACTGAGTATGTTGGGGCAGAGTCGAAGAGGAGTCTGTGTATCATAGAGTTAGTTGTCCTTCCTTGTCTAGTTCCTTGGGTTCACAAGGGCGTCGACGAACACCTGGAAGGCATCGCTGGAGTGGTCAAATTTCATGAGGGCATCGACGAACATGGATTAAAGGATGACACCGAGGAAGAGGGTTTGCATTTGGGAGTCTATGAACAAAGACATGTCCTCGTCGAGGTCTCCGGTGGAGGAACAAGGGGAGGAGGATGAGGTGGTGACGGGGGCAGGGTGGAGGAACAAGGGGAGGAGGACGTCGGGTTCGAGGAGGAGGCATGAGGTGAAACATAGGAGGGAGAGGGAGAGGGAAGGGGGGGGAGAAGACGACGGTGAAGAGGAGTTCATGGTCGGGGAGTCTACGACAAGAGAAATAGAGGAGGGAGGTGAAGAGGAGGAGGAGGCGGGGGAGAGGAGGTTGGGGAGGAGGCAGTGAGCGAAACGGAGGAGGGAAAGGGAGTGGGGGAGGAGACAAGGGAGAGGAGAAGGTCAGGGAAGCGACGATGGGCGAAATAGAGGAGGGAGAGGGGTAGGAGGCGGGGAGAGGAGGAGGTGGGGGTTTGGGCAGGCTGGAGGAGCAACTGCGGATGCGGGTAGGAGGAGTTGTTGCGGCTGCTGATGGTGTGGAGGGAGAGAGCGGCTAGAGGAGTAGTAGTGGCTGCAGGCGGAGGAGAAGCTGCAGACGGAGGAGTAGGGTTCCACACTAAAATCATATTATTCATTCTTATTTATTATTTTATTCAAATACGCTTATGCATTTATATTTTCTAACAATATAGATGGATGAAGTGAGGTGTGTGTTGTCACACACAAGTTTTCACAAATAAATTTTAGAAAGAGGCAGTGTTGACCGCAATTTTTGGCATTTCTTACATTAGATTCTCATGCACTTGCGTGGTTGAGATTTTGAGTACTTGATTTACTTGCTCGATTATTTTCATGATACTTATATTTGCTGTCCCTTTTTCAACATATTTCTGCAATATTCATGGGTTCTTCTTTTGTTTGTTTCCCAGCTCCTATCTCAAGGGGCATTATCTTGCATCCAAACAAAGCGTGAATTTATGAGATGCCGACAAAAAGGATATAACAAGGGGAATGGAAGAGGTTCGCATACTTGTGAAATGACATGACATATAATTTCTAGGATATGGGGGGAATACATTTAATATTAAAAATTTTGCGAGTGATACATGCTCATTCCTTATATAATTAGTGTCATGATATAATTGTATATATTGAATGATTTATATATTGCATTTCTATAAAACTATTATTCAAATGCTCTATAATTAGAGAAATCAATTCAAATATTAAATGATAATAAAAGGAAAACTGAATCAGAGCTTAGGAGCCAAACCTCCCATAAGACATAGTCTACTATTTGCCGATATGTTTATCCATTGGTCAATTTGAGGTGTTTTGGGATGAAAAGAAAATGATATGTATGAATGACTAGAGAGAGTCAACTCTGATATAAATTCTTAGGTAAGGGCCATATTCACAAAAAAGAAGGCAGACTTCAGATATTACTATTGGTTGTAGTAACCGGAGCTAGGAGTTGTTCAGTAAGAGAACTAGACAAGCTAAGATAGAGAGCTCGATCAAGCTCCTGCGAACTGGCCTGGGCTCTATAGCTACTATAAGTTGACCCAACAAGATTCATTTGGCTCTAGCTTAATTTCAGAAGCAATACTGAGCCCAACTCAGTTTGGCTCGTGAACCGCACAAGTAAACTTCGATATATAGGCACCTCCAAGACAAAAATTCAGAAACAATGTAATGTGCGCAAAACCCCTAACTAACATCACAAGATCACATCAAACATGTATTTTAAATCTTGGGTAGAAATTCACCAAGTAGAAATGATATAATGTATCCCTTTTATCATATTCGAAAGAGGATAAGATGTCGTTATCTAGGCCATGACAATCAAATCAAGAGATAACGTGGTTACATCATGATCACATTAACCATCGACATTATGCGGACAAGACTCAACAAAGCAACACTAAGAGAACTTGATACAAGGATCAATGTTTTGAAATGTCATCAAGAATATCTAAGTTTTTATTATAGAAGAAATACAAGATCTAGCTAGATTACTCGATCAAATTGACATTTCCCTTATCTTTTTATCCCATCAGTAGTTTGACAAAATATTGATGTTGAATATACAAACCAATTGATTAACATTCATCAAGTTGTGGTAGATAATGCTCCCGAGGATCACTTGACGTTCTTGAAGATAATGCTTTGGATATTGGAGTTCTTGATGAGATTCAAATTTACTGTATCCTTTATCGAAGAAATGATGTATTTAACATAATTAAATGTATCAAATATAAAATATCATGTGCAAAGAGTTCATATTAGACTGTTTTTCTTAGAATTTGGTTCCTAATATCCAAATTTTTAATTAGTAAATAACTTTCGAACACACCACTTCTAAAGTTCTAGTTCAATTCAATATTGGGACTCAATATTTGATTTTCTGAGCAAAATAACATCATGTTGATTGTGACTGTGGGAAACATGATACCGACAAATCATGTATTTTACGCAAACAAATGATATCTTGCACCAATCTTTTGGAGGCGATTATTTGATTGGAACTGAACTTTAGTCCATTTAAAAAAATGGTGAAGCCTTCTCCCACTATAAGGTCAGCTACATGGATTTTATCTCAAATCCATGTTGAAGGATTCAACTATTTTTTACGCTGGTTGTCGACTACCTAATATAACCCTCACAAGGGGAGGAACTTTAGTCCATTTATTTATACTATTTTTTATTTTTCATTATCTTATGAATTGAGAAGCTTCCATAAAGGAAGAACAAATGCTAGGATGAATAAATACCTTTGTATTTGCATGCCCTTGAAAGAAGAATATACTTTTTCCATCCCGAGTAGTGGTAAGTTGCATAAACTTGGATGGCCATACATAATAGATGATGTAGTTGATCCGGAGCAACTATAACTTTGCAAACAACTACTTTCTCTATGGCTTGTTAGAGATGTGGCATGGGACGTTTGCAACCAACTTGAAAAACTGGTTTCAACTGAAAGTTCATGACCATTACATAAGTTCAAATGTTATAAATCACCTGATTGCTTTGTAGGCTTGGTAATTGAGATTGGTTGTTGTTTTCCTTGTTGAGATGCTTAGCAGGTGCTTTCACTGCTTTGGCTGTCTCCACTGCAACAAATTCTCAACAGGGCTCACCATACTAGCGACGTGATTGCTCCTATTTTGCACACTTCTATAATAAGCAACAAGTTGGTTTTGATCTGGAGAAGATGTGAATGTTTCTTTAGCACTATTGACCTCTTTGAAAATTTCCTCGTCTTGATCCATTGGCAATAAGAATAAGGAATCCGATGATTCTTCTTTTAGAACACATCCATTAGTAAATATTCATAATCGCCATCCTCACTAGAATCAACGAACACATCCTCGTCCTATTTGCTGCCACCTTAATAATGCCCATCACTGTCATCGTCATCGCTTCTCGAGCAATTCTGACATCTATGATTAGGTGGGTATGTTGGAATGTTCTCTTCTTCCTGTGTATGTGCTTCTTCTTTGAATTTTTCATAGCATTCATTTCCATTTGTTGATATGGATGATCCCTCTGTGAATGATGCAACCTCATATGGTATTACATTAGGATTGAATGTCACTCTCTTCTTCGGATTTCCTAAATTATGTTGCTTGAGGCAGCTAAAGCTCGGTTGCTTGAGACTAGAAAAGTTGAGTTCCTTCAAAAAATCTAGACTTGGCGGATCAATTTTTATCTATGTAAAGACAAAAAAATAAGATTAAAGCTCTTTACACAAATCAACAACAACAACAAAGCCTTTTCCCACAATTAAGTAGAGTCGTCTCTTTACACAAATGCACAAGAAAATACAACAAGTATCAATAATGACAAATTGCACAAATGCATTAGTTGATGTGTGTAGAACTCAATCATACCACAAAAAACAAGGATTTGTATGGGAAGCCTTCTTAACAGAACGGGAAAACCATGGGAAGGGAGACCCTAGTAGTTGCAAGCAACTAATTGTCTACATTTACATACACCTACTAGGCCCACAACCCGTTAACCCAAATAATAAAGCCCCGTTAAAGTTGGGCATAGATATCATGATCCCCAACTTGTCCATATTGTTCTCGTGAGATTGGTTGTCGGTAGCCCCTTAGTAAAAATATTGTTGGCTTGTTTTTAGTCTTTACCATAACAATACAAGTTCCTTCGGTTGTGTCATTTCTCTTATGAAGTGACGATCAACTTCAAAGTACTTGGTTGTATTGGTTCTATTGCATATGCAAGACTATGTTATTAAATTAATTAATCTCAGTCTTGTTGTGAAAGAATAAGATCATATATACCTCTAAATTTATTCAAGTGTCTAATAGAAGAATTTTAAGCCTCGTCAACCCCCATTACAATAGACATGTACTCAGCTTTCAACACTAGGATTTGGATAACAAGGTTGTCATTTAGATATAGGCACAAGCTCCTTTGGCTCAATAAAGTACGATCAATTTTAACATTATTGATTTTATCATGCAAGAAAAGTCTATTAAATTAATTTATTGTAACCTTGTTGTCAAAGAATAACATCATTTGTAACTCTATATTTTCTCCAAAGTCAATTAGAAAAATCTTAATGCACGTCTCCACACCACCCATTACTATAGCCATGTACTCAATCTTGAACACTACTAGACCATGGATAAATAGATGCCCCTTTTTCGTCCAAATAACAAAGTCATCATCTAGGAAATATCCAATGGTAGATCTTCGGGTATTAGTGCATCTTGCCTAATGTGCATTACATAGCTCTCAATCTCGATTTTTACATCCTTGCTTGAAATAAGACCTTTACATGTAGGCACATGCATCAACTGACTCTATCAATGTGGATCATCTTACTCACAAGTTTTTTGTACTTGAAGGGATTGAATTTTCCATATCGTACAAAACATTAAAAACTATTTAAATAGAAATCAAAATGTTATACAAATAGATAAAGAATGAAATTACCTCATGATGGGACCACATGACATATATTCTATCTCATTAATCACAAGAGATGTGGTGATATCTTCAAACCTTGGACGAAAGAGGCCTACTATGACAAGTTATATCCAACTTCTCATTGCACGCAATCGCATGCTGAGATGTGAATTCGGTAACCTTCAAGAACTTCTCCTTCATCCTTATACCAACACAAATCTCATCTTGTGGGAACCTCCTATTGACTATTAGATTGTGACTCATGTAAATCAAGTCTCTACAAAAAACACTGCACAAATGAACACCACCATGGAGACGGGTTTCACGTGCCCGTGGTGATAGCACAGAGGCAACAACTTGTAGAGAGAAATAAGGGAAGGTGGGAAACTAGGGTTTCTAGTTAAAACAATATTGCTATCCACTCTTTCCTTATATAGGAGAGGTGGGCGGTCCATGTTGATTGGAGTCAAACTCCCAAACAAGTCCAATGGATTCTTTATCTTAAAATCCATCTTCAATGTTAGTTGGGGTCAAATTTCAATCTTGTTATAGTTACAAGAAACTTATCATTCCTATTTAGCCGTTGACATCAACCTTAGTAGCTTTGTAAGAAAACATCATTATATATGAGAGAAAAGCACCAATTATTAACCAAAGAAATATTGATTGATCACAATTTAAATAGAATAGGAGACTAGTCAATTAGTACAAAGAAAGTGATTTATTACCTTCAAACATTTAATCGTGTGATTGATTAGAAGTTGGTGACTAGTTGGATAATGCTCGGCCCTTATGTAGACTTCATGAGAGATTGATCACTCAAAGGAAGCGATCAATCACAATGCATGTCTAGAATAACTCATGTAAGTTGTCGTGATCGATTAAGTTGTGTATATTAAATAATCATAATGGTGATGCTACAATGAAGGCGGCGACCCGATGCACGTCGGACTAATACCAAGATGCTTTAAACATGAAGGGAGCTCTTTCACAAAGATCTCAACACAAAATAATATTATTCCTCTTTGGAGTGCCTCAACATAAAAGTAGAAATCCTAAACTACATGAAACCATGCGAACGAATAGACATTATGAGTATCAAATAACAGAGAGCCTCCACATAAACACCTACACTTCAATCGATAGACTCTAATTCCATAAAGGTATCCAACAGAAAATCAGGTAAATCAAAAACACAATGATTTACATGAAAAAACCCTTACCAATGGAAAATTACTACTAAAAAGAGGACGGACTCTAGCTAGCACTTATTAGTTACTAGGATTTGTATGCATTTTTCTCTGCCTTTCAAAGGAAAATATTGCAAATATAGTCCCACATGGTTAATAAATCAACCCCAACCTATTTACACACATATAAAATCAACATGCCATAACTTAAATGGTACAATAGAGAATTAAAACAAATAAATGTACATGTGTAATGGAAGAAGTTTATGCTTACACAATTTATCAAGTATAGGTGCTCATAGGAAGGGGGATGGGGGTATTTGACCCATTTGATTATCACACATCCTGACTCATCGTTACCGGGTCATGGTTCAATATTACAAGTAGAGTCCCGCATGGTTAAGAAATCACCCACAACTAAATTGCATATATATATATATATAATAATTCAACAATATGATAAGCTAATTGGTACATAAACAATTTAAACAAAAACAAACATGCGCGAAAATTGGAGAAGGTCATGTTTGCACAATACAATAGATGAGGGTCCTCACGAGGTGGTTACTTGATACATTAGCCATCATCATCCTAACCCAACAATATTAGATTATAGATCGACTCGACCCATTCCAATAGGTACATGAGTAATGGTTCTCGATTCATTTCAATGAGGTAGCGAGCACCCGTGGGAGTATTATCTCTACCAAAAAGGACATGATTATATAATAGATAAATGACTTGCAACGCATCAAATAGGCAATTGTACTTTTTGCATACATTTCGTTTATCTTTTTTTATTATCATGACATATTGTTTTTGACATCTCTCTATGGATCCATTTGTTCACACATATTAGATGGGTCTGATTGATTCCCCATTGTCACATTATTTTAAGATAAATATGGTCATTGTGTTATTGTAGGATTTTTCACGTGAAACATTGTCTTTTAATTCTACGATAGAAATATTTATATCCATAGATGTTTGTGCTCCAGTGATCATAGATGAGGTGGATGGGCTCCTTTAAATGACACAACAACTAAGGGGCGTTTGGTTCAGGAATAAGCAAGAATAATGACGTGGAATAAGGAGAATAATGGTCTATTCTCTATTCGTTGGACATATAGAAATAAGGAGAATAATGTGGAATAAGGGTAGATAAGGTAGAATAAAGATAGGAATAAGGGTGTGTTGGAATATGTTGGTATGCATCAATCTTATAGTAGATGGGTAAATGGATAACTCTAGGATCCATTTACCACATCTTGTGGTTTAATCCCACATCTACTGTCTGTGGGATGTGAAGACTTGGTGAGGGCAATATAAGAAGCCCCTCACCCTCTGTATCCAGTGAGAAAATGCAATGCATACATCAACCCTTTGAGACATTCTCCTGTGGTTTCATCCCTCTCCTTAGGGAGTAAGGTTCCACATTATATCTCGTGTTCTTATTGATATTATTTTATTTCTCTGATACGCTTCCGCATCATATTTTTCTAACATTGTATCAGATATAGTTCGATTCTAGAGGAATTTTTGTTTATTCGAGATTTGATTTAATTATTATTCGTTCTTAAAGATATTTTTATGAAGACCATGCCAGTGATTTGTTCAAGTTCAGAGTGGGTTTTGGGGTTTTTATTTAAACCCTAATTCTGTTCTCAGCTTTTTCTTCATTTGCTCCTACTATAGGAAATGTTCGAGTTTACATATTGAGTTTTAAGGTTTCATTTGAAACCCTAGGTCAAACAATACATTCGTCACCAAGAAACACATTTTCAGCTGAAATCCTGCTCCAAAGCATCCATGGAGAGAAGTTATTGTCGTTGTGTTCCTCCAAAATCATCCTTGTTGGGGAATTCTAGATTCAAAGAAGTTGTAGCAAGGCGGGATTCTATTTCCAGATTCAAGACAAATTTTGATGAAGAAAAAGAGGGGCTCGTCGCCCACTTCCCAATTCCAGACGGTAACCCACATGCAGTCGCTCAACCTCCTCTCTTCACCCCATATAGGAGGCACGTCCGAAAACTCCACACCAAATCTCCAATTCCTCTTGGAAGAAAAAGATCAGCAAGAACATCCAGAGCGGTACTCGCACCTCCGTGGTGTACAATTAGAGCATCAACAAAAAAAATAAAAAATCAATCAAAGTTCCCTTGAAGTCCCTAGAAGCTTCTCTTCGCAAGCAATACTCAAGGGAGAATGTGTGAGAACTCCAAGCGGTGGCGAGATCTCCCATTCAACCTCCATGTGGAGGCACAAGTGGTACCTCCTCTCATGCACATCCAGTTCCTTCACAATCCCCTTTGCTGCCTCTAGGCAGAGATCCCCAAGCGCCACCAGCAGAATCGCCAGACAGCGATGCTCCTTCACCGCGTGCACCTCCAGCGGTGCCACATGCTTCTAAGCAATGCTGATAGCACCTCTCCGAGCCGCATCTCCTACAGGGGTGGCGCGATGACAGAAACCCTCAATTGGGGGTGCCGTTCTTTGAGGAATTGGGTTCTTACCGGGGAACCCTAAATAAGCCCTTCTGTATCACGACCCAAGAAAATTTAAAAAAAGAGTTTTTATTGTAAGGGCCCCACGTGGGCTGAAAGAAGAAAAAGATGTAAAAAAAGAGAGAGAACAGAGGGGTAATATGTATTAACAAAAGGAGAGGAATGTTTTTTTAAAAAAAGAAGGGAAAGGGAAAAAGGCATAAAAAACTGAAATGGCTTATTTACAAAAGAAAAGAGTGAGAGATGAGTTGACTATTAAAAAAAGAGAAGGAAAATGGCCAAGAAAAAAATTGCAAAAAAAGGGAAAATTGAAAGCCGTAAAAAAATGAATGAATGGCTTATTTGATGGTTTTTTTCTCCTCATTATCTTGTCTTCTCCCAACCTAGTCGATGTTTGTTATTCCGACCAGTATGGGAGAATGAGTGAGTATTGTGTATAGTTATAGGATATATTGACAGATATATCCATATTCCAAATTCAGATATTCCAGGCCAGCCACTTGTTCAGATTCTACAGAGACAATTCAGTTTTTCGAACTTGACGATTGTTTCTAAGTCTTCAATTTGATGTGTGCATGTTTGTCATCATTTGTAACGGTCTCCATCTTTTGTTTTTATATCAGAAAATTCATGTGGTTTCATATGGACTCTGGAGTAGAGATCCCATTCTCTGAGTCAGTATGGGAGAGACCCAGTTCTCCGACGAGGAGACTTTTTTAGACTCCATTATCCAACCACCGTGGACTCCGACAAGGATGTTCTTCAAGACTTTTAAGTTCGGCTCCTTTCAGGGATGGAGCAGTTGTCCACAAATTGTAGGAGGCCAAAGTTCTCTAGGTAGAGACTCACTTTCAGTTGCAGTGACTCTGACAGGCGCAGTACAGAGCACATGCTCTCCGATGAGGATATTCAGTTTGACTCATACTCTAGCCCATTTTGTCCTCCTCACATGCACAACATAAGAAGCAACATCCTCGATAGCAGCCGACAAATGTGCACGTTGAGTTAATATTGTTCGAGTGTCATGTAGCATGAGTTGAGATTTCTTTCTGTTTGTTCAAGCTGAGTATTGCATGCTCCAGCTTGAGGAGGGGTTTTGGAGTATGTTGGTATGGGTCACTCTTGTAGTAGATGAGTAAATAGATACCTCCAGGATCCATTTATCACATCTTGTGGTTTAGTCCCACATCTTCCGTCTATGGGATATGGAGACTTAAAGGTATTCGCAACCCTCTATATCCTGAAAGAAAATGCAATGCATACATTAGCCCTTTAAGGCATTCTCCCGTGGTTTCATCATGCTCCTTGGGGAATAAGGTTTCACGTAAATCTCATGTTCTTATTGTTTTTATTTTATTTCTCTGATATGCTTTTGCATCATAAAGTTTGCGGCATTTCCTCAAGGTAGCGTGAAAACTTTTTATATCGTGGTTTTTAAAGATCTTAAATATGATTTTTGATAACGAAGAAGATTTAGGTTTTGAACTGATTCTTTATTTTATTTAAATCTATGATCTTCGTCTGTGTGTAACCTTACATTATGATTCTAAGGCATGAAGAGTGTTTTAGGGTTGGAGTACCTCCGTAAGCATGCGATAGGGTATAATGCATCCTAACTAAGTTCCCAATGCATACAGTAACTTAATTATAAATAACTATGGCCAACACAACTAATAATTGATTTCATCTTTTAATCAAGATCCAATATGATTCTTTCTGTGTTCAACTCTAACTTCTCCAATTTCACAATAATTGATTCAAATGTGACCCTAGATGATTCAGAGGTAGCATCGCCAAGCATGTTGGCAGAATGTAACCAAAACTCAAGAGGTGAAAAAGTCTCCTAAGAGACTCTTCCGTCTCGTCTTCTAAATGGAAGTGGAGTCCATTAGAGGGATAAGTCTACTCCAAAACTACGCCACTAAGACGGGTGAGAAAGACTCTTCGAAAAAGTCACTCTAGAAACTGACCCGACTAGTCCGGGCAGACAAGCTCCTACAAAAAACTAAAACTGAGAATCCCTCGCCTGAGTATCCTAAAACAGATGGTCAATGTAGTTGGTCAAAAGTCGAGATCCCGATGAGGTGTAAAAACATTGTGAGTTTGCGTAAAAACTGTGAAAAAGATTGGGCTCTTAGACCCACTCACTTGGCGGTTGCTGCCCTAACTGGGTTTCCTTTCCTCCGCTCAGTTCAGGGTCACCGCATCTTCGCATGGCAGGTATAAGGATCACCATGACCGACACTAATATCAATTGTTACTTATTCTTACTAACCACTAGGTTCATTGATTACACATACATACCTCCATATCTTGTTATGATTGAACTTTAGATATTAGAAGATGTAGATTGGTGAACAAAACTTACATGAGGTGATGTCACATCTATGGTTACTAAGGGTAAACATAAATCATGATTTCTTCAATTTCTTCTTCAAAAGGAGATTCGAAAATGGTCGAGATTCCATTAGAGGCCCATCTTATTTTTATGTGTGCAACTTCCATAAAGGTAGAAGGGATGTAACTAGGTCGATCAATTCAAATCTTTTATTCTGAATATGTACACATTACACATTGCTTCTGAAAAACAGAAAATAAAACTCAAATAATTTGATATTAAGTATTTTCTTTAATAAGTGACACAGTGTTATTTGCCACTAGACTTCCTCTTCTGATTAGGAGTAGATGAAGTAAAGATAGTATATTGATATCGATTATTGTTAATCATATGAAATAACAAGGTCCTAAATCACCAAAACTATGAGCAAGGATAGCTATAGTACACTAGAAAGGTATGACACACAATCATGTCAATTCTATCAAATCCATACATGGAGATCAGGTTCATTGTGAGGAGCTTAAAATGTTGGAGCTGTAAGATTCAATTGATAGCATGGTTAATATGTGATTATCTTTCTGATGGTTCAAATATCCTGATATATATTGGCACTTACATGAATTAATATCATGTTAATCGGATCCTGAGTAGCTACTTACTGCTATAGAGTGGATACATAAATGGATAATTAGTGAGAATAGTAAAAAAAATTTCCCTTTAAATAAAAACACTTGAAACAAAAAAAGTGAATACGATTACAGAGATTAGAGATTTGTTATTAGAATTTTACATTTTTATAAGAACAATTTAATCATAGAAGTGAATCCATAGAATATTAATCAAAATAAATTTTAAATATTTTAGTTCAACCCAATTTCTTATAAAAAAATTAACTTGAACGGTAACAGAAATGCTAATTTTACTTTTTCTTGCACTAGACATTAATGTATACAAAACATGAATGAGTGAATTATAAATTTTGATTTAGTGATTTAATATATAATTATTTTATGCACCCAATTATTATCCCATAAACTCTCATCATATAACTATCAAGAATTGCATTAATTAGAGATCAAAAATAGGTAGAACATCATGCATTGCAACAAAAGATGGGGAAGAGTTTGATCCCATGAACGGTATAACTGTCATGCATGATGTTCTACCTATTTTTGATCCCTAATTAATGTAATTCTTGACAGCTATATAATGAGATTTTGAGGGATAATTCTCGGGAGTATAAAGGAATTATATATTAAATCACTAAATCAAAATTTATAATTCACTCATTCATGTATCTATTTGAGTCTCAAATTTTAGAGAAGATAGATTGCATGCACCAACAAGGAAAGAGAAGAGGTCTTTCTGTAGCTTCTCAAGAAGGAGGAGCTCCAACATGGGTTGTAGCTGCAGATTGATGAGAGAGAGCAGGAGCTCTCCCTCCTTTCTTGGTTGAGAATGTTGGAAAAAGAAAATATGAAGAAGAGAAAAGGGAAATGGGGTATTTTTGTTGGAATAGAGTGGGGGAATAAAATGGCCAGGAGAACCCTATGGCTTAAATTTAAAAATGAGATTTGGGTATTGGGAAATATAGGAAAAATGGAGAAAGTTTCCTTTTTGTCTGATGTCATCCATGACATCACCACAAATGATGTCATTGATGACGTCACTCACCACGATATCATTCATGATGTCATGATATTATTATTATTTTTTCAAACATACAGATTGTAGCAGAAATTATATTTTTTTATTATTTTTTATAAAAACTATTTTCCTCTCTTTATTTGACATATTTTATAGTGAATCGTGCGTGTACCTTGAGTCTCAGATTTCGATGCATAGTATCTCATTTTGACCATCTATGAACAACAATCCATATGTGTATAATATTTAGAAACTTTTGATTGGTTTTGGATAACTGAAATTTTCGAGATACAATTACGATTTAAAAAATATCAAACGACCTCCGATTGACGAACGGTTGATTCCGTTGGTCTTATTTCATCGAATGGAATTTTATAACGATCTCATGTTTTGTAGTTTTCGAATTTGCGTCACGGTTTTTCCGTGACATGCATTACGATGCGACTAACTTTTGGTCATTTTTTTCTCGAATGAATTTTGATATACAATTAATTGATCGATTTAGACTATTTAATATTTATTGATAACTTTATTTGTTTAATTTGACCTTAATCAGATCAGGTTCAGGTTTAAATAAACCTGAATGTTACAAATATAAAAACCTCAAAGGGAATCTCATCCTCGAGACTCGATCAAGTTCAGTAAATGTTTTATTTAAATTTCATATGACCACAAAAACCTCAAACGGTTTTGAATCCATAAAAATAAAAACCTAAAGGAAAAATAAGTCATATTTTTTTAATATGTAAATAATTAAATATGCTTGTTTTAATGATTACCTAAGAAAAGTTGCAGGTATCGTACCCACATGTCGGCTTCGGTCTCCCACGTCACCTCTTCGACGCAGTGTCGGTGCAGCAACACCTCAACCAATGAAATTTCTTTGCTACGAAGCCTTCACAACACTGTCTAGTATCTACACTAGCCTCTCTTCGTATGTCAAATCAAGCTTCACATCAAGATTTTAGTAGCTGACGACGTGTCGAGAGACGTGCACATACTTCATTAGGTTGGATACATGAAATACATCGTGGATGCCTGAAAGGTGTGCAGGAAGAGCTACTCAGATCTGGATACTCGTTTACAACACATTTACAGTATTACATTCATAAAAGATGCACAAGTTACATGAAAATAAGAGAAAATTTTTCGTGTTTCTGCCATGGCATTCACAATTCAAGCAACAAACACAAAAGCAACAATAGAATGTGCCAACGAATTTCCATTCAATAATTTCCATATATAATCAACATGTACAAAAAAGGCTGACAACATGTATTTCCAAAAATATATAGAAAAGAAAGGAAAACATCTTACATCATAACTGAAAAAAACTGTGACAAAGGTAACTATACCATCTAGAATAGCAGCAGATATCTGGAATCATCAACCACCTACTGAGTTGTAGGTTACTTGTCTACCACATATAAAAAGGTACAAGAGACGTCAACGAGCATTGATACTTCCCAAATGCTTATTAGAATAAGCAAGAATTTAAAGTGGTTGCAAAAGAAACAAGTAGTAAGGCATAAACAACTAAAAATCTACAACTACTTCTTATGAAAAGTTTTCAAGCTACCCTAAAGGAATGCCTCATGTTTTACCCATTATCTTTTATATATCATATTGTTATATCATAGTTAATGACTCATATATATATATATATCTTATTATTTAGAGATCTTAAATATAGATTTTGATAATGGGAAAGATGAGGTTTTGAATCGATTCTTGATTTTATCCAAATTTTCAAGTTTAGTGGATAGTCTGTAGTCTTGATCTGTGTGTGATCTCACACTATAACTCTAAAGTGTGAAGAGTGCCTTTGGGTTGATGTGCCTCCGTAAGCATGCGATGTTGTGTAATGCATCCTAACTAAGTTCCCAATACGTCCAATAACATAAATATAAGCAACTCTACCCAACACAACTTAGGCATCTATTATGTTTCATTTACCTGAAATTTTTGAGATACAAGATTTCCGGTTGAATTTTACGATTTGAAAATATCAAATGACCTCCGATTGACGAACGGTCGATTCTGTTAGTCTTATATCATCGAATTGAACTTTATAACGATCTCAGTTTGTTTTGTAGTTTTCGAATTTACGTCGCGGTTTTTCCGTGACACGCCTTTCGATGCAACTAACTTTTGGTTGTTTTTTCTCGAATGACTTTTGATATACGATCAATTGGTCGATTTAGAATATTTAATATTGATTGATAACTTTATTGGTTTAATTGGACCTTAATCGGGTCAGGTTTAGGGTTAATTAGATCCGAATGTTACGAAAAAAACCTCAAAGGGAATCTCGTCCTCGAGACTCGATCAAGGTCACAAAATGTTTTATTTGAATTTCATATGACCACAAAAACCTCAAACGTTTTTGAATCCATAAAAATAAAAACCTAAAGGAAAAACAAGTTTTTGGACATGCGAGCCCATGATGAGCCATTATGCAATAAATGTTATTGCGAATATCAATCCCTGATCTGAAATGAAGAATAACTAATTTGCATAATAGGTCCCTTAGTACAATTAGGGTTACATACCATGGCCATCTTAACAATCATACAGCTATTGATTCAACTATTGAATCATTAAGGTTGGTGCTTGGATGGATATCTAAAGGGTTAGATTGAGGACACATCAAACATCGTCAAATAATTTTTAAGAGATGATCTCCAGCCTGAGTAAGAGATGGCATTCCTTTCTCAGTTAGGCTGATATCTGACCGACTTCTTGATGCAGGTCCTCTGCATAGGAATAGAGATTCGAAGGTGTCAGATTAGTTAGGTCGGAGAGTTGACTTAACGAGATCACGATAACCAAAGTCCTATATTGTATGCTGTTACGATACATGCATGCATCCTCTGACCGGAGACAAATGTGTTACTATATGTCTGAGTATGTACATTTGGCAGCTGATGACTTAATCAAGGTCGATACACCGACGCGTTGGTGTGCATGTAAGGGCATATGAGTAATACGATCTCTCAAAGGGATCATACATGTTCAGTTACTGAACCGGAAGACATGAGCTCACTGATGAGATATTGGGAAGAATCAAATTCCGTGCATGGTCGTCTCGCTTTGGAAGCTTGACTGAATTTGTAGGTTTGATATACACTTTTGCAAAGTATATGATCAAGATCTAGGTATGATATATGCTTTCGGAAAGTATATGATCGATACCGACTCCCAATGATTTAATGAGAAACTTACTGATAAAACCCTTAAGTAGATAATATAAAGTTGATCTAATACTTTGGGTTTATTCTGAGTCTTTCAGTATCCAGGATGTACAGATATTGGGAATACCTGAGGGTGATGTGATCATAAACAATTGTATAACCATGATGCTTCCATTCCTAGGGAGGGATGAAACGAGTTTGGATTTTAGTGACTCCTAACAGTAGGGAAGTAATCTGATCTTGGTCCAAATTCTGGACATTGATCTAAATGTGATTCAGATGCAATAAAAAGATTAGATTTACAATCTTGATTTAATCTAGCATATATGGGAGGTCCGAGATCTGGATTTGATATGTGATCTCAATATCCAAGTCACTCTATGTGGAACAATACAATCTCCCTGTCCTTTTTCCAAGTATCCGCGGAGATAACGCATTATCCTTGAAAGAGTTCAGGATAATTTCATTGTTGATATAAGTATCTGAGCACTGAGAAAATGGATAATTAAATGTTATGTAATTATCACGAATAAGATGAGTTTGATTCATATTATAAGGAGAGTTATCTTAAATTATTAAATGTGATTTAATTATCAAAGATGTGAATAATGTGAATGTGATTCATATTATTTGGGCACATGAAAATAGAGATCTAAGATGATTAAATGTGATTTAATTATCATCAATATGAATAATGTGGATAGCAATATCCATATGAGTCATATATATTATAAATGTGATTTATAATATATAAGAGAGAGCTATTTGTAATTTACATTTGTTAATTAAATGTTGATGTGAATTGGATTCACATTAGACAATTAATTGAACATGTAATTCACATTTTATTTTGGGTTGTGAATGTGCTTCATAATTTTCTAATAGCAAGATTGCAATATTCACAAAATAATTATGAATTATTTTTGTAGAATAATTTACAACAAGTGTTGTTGTAAATATTGGAGATTTCCATTGAATAATGTAATCTCATCAGATCTCATGAGATTATATGATATTGCCACCAAATCCCATATTATGGAAGGAGGCAATCTTCATTCCATAAATCTCCATTCTTGATTGATTTAATTTCGAAATAAATCATATTGATTTATAAATAAATAAATAAATAAATATATATATATATATATATAAGCCAAATTTAATTAATTGTTGTTGCTTTTTATTCACAAAATCTTGACCATAAAGAAACACAAATCAATGTAAGCCATTGGATTTGTGTTGTCCCATGGATTGAGATCCATGAATCCCAAAACATTATAAAAGGAGAGGCACCCCTTGGTCTTCTTGGTTACAATAACACAATGGGAACATAAATCTCTTTCTCTCTACACGTCCCCCCTCTCTTTGTCATGGGGTCATCCACCATGGATGCACTAGAGAGATTCTCCATCGCCGTAGCGTCATCGTTATGCTGCCTGATCCATTGCTCGTGGATCTCCATCTACTTCGACATGCCTTGCTCATGAAGAAGACGCCGTATCTTGTTTGTCAAGATCAGGAGATCTGTGGCTTGGATTATCAACATGGATTACGAGAAGCACGCGTGTCATCCACGTGTTCGCGAGCGTCTCCTCTGTCGGATCGGACTTGAGACAGGTGGTCTCTTCATTTAGAGACTCCATCACAACCATGGTTCAAGAGGTAATCCTATTACTTGTTTCTGGTTTAGACGAAATGATCCGAGAAGTGTTCTTGAATCATGTCGTTTTGTCACATGAAAAATTTTAATTTCCGCTGCATCGAGCAACTAGTGCGGTTAGTCGCTTCCGATCGCATATGATGAGATTGTCATGCTTCCATGATTAGCTTAAGGATCTCACCATATCTTTCAAGTGGTATCAGAGCCTTAGGTTGATGGTTTTAGATGCGATCCTTAAACCAAAGACGACTTGGATTCATTAGGGTTTGCGAAAGTTTTCTTGCATTTCATTTTCGCATCTCTGTTTTGAGATTATTTTCGACCCTGTCTAAATTGTTTAAACACGAAAATAATAATTTAAATTTATTTTCCATTAAATAAGGAAACTGTAGGATCTGAGTTTATGTAATTTGGATTCCGTATGCTCGAGATATGATCATTTTAGTGAACATGTATCCACAATTTCGGGGACTGTGAATCTTAACTTAATTAAAGATGTTAATTTCGTATTTAAAATACCTTGACATGCATGAAAATCACTTAAGTTCTGCTGTAAATCAAATTATCAAACTTTAGAAACTTATTTTGCTTAATTTGGATTTAAATTGATTGAGAAATGGTATTTTTAGTAAGTGAGGGTCACTGCTGGAAATACTTTCCTAATCAAGAACCTAGTGATTATCATTTAATCAATTAGTGAAATTAAATTGTTTAATTTCCTGGAATAATTGTGCATAAATATTTTTGAAATATTTATTAATATTTATTTCCTTAAATGATATTGACTTAACCAATATTTGATTAGATCTGATCTAGATCACTAATTGGTTATATGATCTACATTCCAACAAACATGTTGCTTGAATATGATTTGGGATTTGTTTAGCAAATCTCATTATAATGTTAATCAAAATTGTTTTTATTATTATTATATGGTATTAATTTTGGTTGAAAAACCGATGATCATCTCAAGTACAAAGTGATTTATTTTGCATTATCCTTTCCCTAGGTGGATATGGTGTCTAGTTAGAGAACGTTGAGGTAGCAGGTTGCACCGTGTGCGGTCTGTCCCACTTCCGTCGGTACTGGCCATGACAGCGAGTAGGGTTAGTATAATCCTTAAGAAATCATGATGTATTTCTAATTTTTAAAATTCGAAATAATACGTATTTGAGATAACACCATAATTTCAAGTAACAATAAAAAATTGTTTGTTGGATATTAATTGGATTATTAATTTAATATGATTAGATTAATTGGAATCCAATTAAAATTAAAACACTCTATTATGAATAGAGTTGTTATTTCACTTGGAAGAATTGATCATAATGAATGTGATTCATAATGATTAATTAGAGTTTGAATATGATATGGAGGATCACATAAGTGTCATCCATGGTCTCCCGTCAAGGCGAAGGGTTCCGTCGTCAGGGATTGTATGTAGGAGACGCATGTCCGAAGTGACAGCTCCTGTATGCAAGCGCATCTGGATCGGGCTCTTTGCTTCTCGAAAGAGTAAGGCCGTATACGTAGTGACTCTAATATCGGATCCTCATATTATTGCGACGATATTGGATTACATATAGTGAGTTCTATTCCTGTTGATGGTTGGTTCAATTAATGACGGGTCAACATCGCCTTAGGGATGGTGGTCCCGGGTGATAAAGACCGAATTGGGAAATGCAAGTTGGACTTGCATGGCGGAATGTGTTCCCGCTTCTTTTTATTGGAGTTACAGGTTCTCATATTATTGGGATGTGACAAAGATAAGGAAGGAGATCCTAGATCCTGCTGAGATATAATGGTAAGTCTATCTCTTACATTGAAAGTGATTAAGGGAATGAACTTTCAGTGTTGACAAGGCAAGACATATTTGATATAAAAATTCCTAAACCAAAGTAATATATATATATATAAATATATACACGTATGCAAATTTCTTATTTCAGATAATCCTTCATTAAATCCACTCAATAATATACTCAATAATAACCAATATGATATCATGGATTGGACTCATGATCCAAATATTGTACTTGCAGTTGGACACATAATGTATGTGGTTGCAATGTGCAAGTCTCCTCATAATAACGAGGAATGACAATTAAATAGATAATAGGACTACAACCCTAGGGTTTGTATGTCTCTATAGTCTTGATCTCTCATCAAATGTACTTTGGAAGTGACATGTCGATGATAATAACAATTGTCAAATAATCCTTATAAATACTTAAGAAGATGTTCTGGCATACATATGTGCTCTCGACGTTTAATCATGAATGACATGGTTCTCTGCATCATGCAGAATGGTTGCTCCATAAGAGATGATGTATTCAAAATGTTTGAATTCCTACCTGAACCAATGTTTTAAGAGTCTAGATGGATGTAGACATGATGAGTGTCATCATTCTACTGTCTATACTCCAGTCATTTATGAAGATTCATAATATTCATATTGTATGAATTTAATGAAGCATGTATAAATGTCGAAATACTCTTACATTTAATTCTTTTGAATTTAACATAAGAGATCCTTAGTCTTAAGCAACGGTTGTTTATAGATATAGGGAGCGCAGTGGAAGAATGGGTCAGACCCAAGATGAGAAGGATAGTCAAAAATTTGACCGTACTTCTATGACTTCCATATGACATCATAATAGTTGGATAAATGCCAATACTGTAATAAGTTGATGTGTTGATAATATGACTATCAAGTCTGTCTAGAATCCTTAGAGAAGGACTCAGATAAATCATCAAAATAATCTACATAAATCATTGAAATTGACTTTCTTATTTGATAAGATAAAGTCCAATAATTGTATCTCAATTCTCTAATAACACTTGCAATTGGTTGCATATATATTAGAAGATTAGAATTTGATCTTAAGGTTTAATGGTCATCCATGTTGTAATTAATGCAATTGTTGCAACAATTTCCATTGGATCAATAGACTTCATAATTTCAGTGGGAGGACACTTAGTCTTAGAGAATGTCTCTATGACCTAGACATTAGAATACACTCATTGTTGTTTCTAAATGTTGGAAATAAAAATGAATTCTGGAATGGACCTATCATAAAGAGTTGTGAAGGATATATTTCAGAAAGTAATCAAACATCAAGAGGACTTTACTGAATTAGAAAATTAATGAATGGTTCGTTAACATCGAATAATGAAATTAAACCTTTAAAGATCAATAAGAGGATAAGGATCATTTGACAATGATTTGGCATCAAGCTTTGGTCGTTTGCTTGTTGATTTGATCAATAGGCAAGTATGAATGAAACTTTAGATTGTCTAAAATTTCAAAACTTACATACTTATGAATATTGTATTCAAAAGTAAAATATGTCCAATACACCCTTCCTTGGGAAAGGTATAAGATGCCAAGGTATTCATGATCTCATACATATTGATGTATGCAGATCATCTATAACATAGTAAACATTATGGATATGTGATATCTATTGATGATTATGTATGATATGAGATTTCTTCTCTTCACCTAAGAAACATTTGAAATGTTCAAAGATTTCATTTAGAACCAAAGTTTGAAGGAAGATAAAATAAATTTGATCTAATCTAGGTAGCAAGTACCTGTTAGATAAATTCAAAGAATACCTTATGGAGATATGAATATTATTTCTATCTCAATCCTCCTAACACACCTTAACTCAATAGAGTTATTGGGAGATACAATTGGATCATGTGTGACATGATCTTATCAATGATGAATTTTAGCATAATATCTCTTAGTTTCCGAGTATATATGTAGTAGAAACTACAATATATCCTTAATATGGTTCCATGCATGTAAGCTGGAATCTAGCACTAGAGAGTGCTACTTCATTAGAAAAATAAAGGATCGTATAGGATACCTACTTCATTTTCATCTTGATTCTCAAGAGTCTCAATCATCTAAGAATCACATTCTCAGAGATGAGATCTTTTAAGAATCTCAAGGTCAAAACTCATTGAATCTTGAGAAGATAATGAGGCTCCTGAAATCGGAAACTAAAAGGACAATTAAAGATGAAACACTGATACCTCTTCAAATGAGTTTGAGGATGTATTCCATGTGTCAGTTAAGTCTGAAAATGATTGGATTTCATGTGATGAAACTCTTTGAGGATCATGACAAGGAAAGATGGATGTTAGCAATAAAGTCTAAAGTAGACTTCATATACAAGTGTTCTATATGGACCGTCAAGGATCCACCTATATGGGTAAGACCCGTAAAAGTGTAAATGGATCTTCAAGAGAAAGAGGGAACCTCATGAGAAGGTAGAGACCTTTAAAGCACAGCTCGTAGCCATGAGCTACACACCGAAGAGAAGACATCGCTTGCAAAGAGACTTGCTCTTCTGTAACAATGCTTATACCCATCAGAATATTGCTAACTATAGCTACTTAACTTGACTTTGACATCTTTAAGATGTAAGTCAAGATTGCATTCCTCTATGAATACCTCTTTGAGAATATTCACATGAAGTAGCCCCAATGCTTCATGGTTGAGGAAAGCAAGGTGTGGAAGCTAAAGAAATCCATCTATGCACTCAAATAATCTTCTTGTAGTTGGAACATCAGATTTGATGAAATTATAAATGGTATGATTTCAGATATAATCTTGATGAACCATGTGAAGCTTAGTGGGAGTGCTACTGTGTTCATCATGCTAAATGTAGATAATATCCTAATCATTTTAAAATTATACAAGGATGATAATAAGTGTTTTATAGACTGGCTATTCCATATCTTGAAATATGATTTCAAGGATACCTCTTAGATCTTAATTCTGAAGTTGTTCAGAAGTAAAGAGAAGAGGGTATTAGGACCATCACATTAGTAATACACCTTGGATATGTTCCATCTTCTAGAAAATTCCAAGAAAGGCTTCCATCGCTTCCATCCCTTAAGATTTGGTACTGACCTATCTAAAGGGATAACACCTCAAAGAGTTGAGGAAGTGAATGTTAGAACTGCTCGCACTTGTGCATCAATTACGAGAAGCTGAGTGTTTGATAGATGTGTACAAAAACTAGATATCTGCCATACATTGGGAGTAGTAAAGTGTTCCTAATCCCACTAAGGAGATAAAACACTTGATTGCAGAAATAACAATATCTTCAAAGATGAATTAAGACTATATAGATAGTGATCTAAAAGGTCTTAACTTTAGATACCTTTGGAGATAGAGATCTCCAGGAATAAAGGTATTCTGATATGGATTATGAAAATACCGGTTATAACAATTATTAAGCTATAGTGTCAAGGACACTATAATAGCTTTAACAAGATTAAGTATTAGTTGCATAAGATGCAACATTCGCATTGGATGCAAGCACTGTTACTAAGAGATATGCAAGTGTCGTAAAAGGACTTGTCGTAGTCTCTTAGGAACAGAGTGACTGATCAGCTTACCTAGCTATTTTTTAAATAGCCTATGCTTGTCACATGAGTGTGGGTTTCAATGATTAGCCCATTAATGGCTCTTTGGGCTAGTGGGAGATTGTTGGACATGCGAGCCCATGGCGAGCCATTATGCATTAAATGTTATTGCTAATATCATTCCCTGATAAGAATTGAAGAATAAATAATTTGCATAATAGGTCCCTTAGTACAATTATGGTTATGTACCATGGCCATCTTAATAATCATACAGTTGTTGATTCAACTATTGAATAATAGAGTCTAGTGCTTGGATGAATATCTAAAGGGTTAGAATGAGAACTCACCAAGCACCGTCAAATGGTTGTTAAGAGATGATCTCCAGCTTGAGTAGGAGATGGAAATCCTTTCTCAGTGAGGCTGATATCTAACCGACCTCTTGATGCAGGTCCTCTGCATAGGAATAGAGATTCGGATGTATCAGATTAGTTAGATCAAATGGTTGACTTAACGAGATCGAAATAACCAAAGTCCTATATCGTATGTTGTCACGATACATACACCCATCCTCTGACCAGAGACAGATATGTTACTATATGTCTAAGTATGTACATTTGGCAGACCAATAGGTTGATGACTTAATCAAGGTCTATACACCGGCGCGCTGGTGTACATGTAAGGGCATATGAGAAATACGATCTCTCAAAGGGATCATACATGTTCAATTACTGAACCGAAAGACATGATCTCACTCATGAGATATTGGGAAGAATCAAATTCCGTGCACGGTCGTCTCGCTTTGGAAGCCTGATTGAATTTGTAGGTTTGATATATACTTTTGGAAAGTATATAATCAAGACCTAGGTATGATATATTCTTTTCAAAATTATATAATCGATACCTACTCCCAAAGATTGAATGAGAAACTTACTGATAAAACCCTGAAGTAGACAGTATAAAGTTGATCTAATACTTTGGGTTTATTCTGGTCTTCAGTATGTAGGATGTACAGGTATGGGGAATACTTGAGGGTGATGTGATCATAAACGATTGTATAACAATGACGCTTCCATTCCAAGGGAGTAATGAAATGGGTGTGGATTTTAGTGACTCCTCTCAATAGAGAAGTAATCTGATCTTGGTCCAAATTTTAGACATTGGTCTGAATGTGATTCAGATGCAATAAGAAGATTAGATTTACGATCTTGATTTAATCAAGCATCTATGGGAGGCACGAGATCTGGATTTGAGACGTTATCTCAATATCCAAGTCACTATATGTGGATCAATACAATCTCCCTGTCATGTTCTCCAAGTATCCGCGGAGAAAGCGCATTATCCTTGAAAGAGTTCAGGATAATTTTATTGTTGATATAAGTATCTGAGCACTGAGAAAATGGATAATTAAATGTGGTTTAATTATCATGAATAACATGAATTTGATTCATATTATAAGGAGAGTTATCTTAGATAATTAAATGTGATTTAATTATCAAAAATGTGAATAATGTGAATGTGTTTCATATTATTTGGGCACATGAGAATAGAGATCCAAGATGATTAAATGTAATTTAATTATTATGGATATGAATAACGTGGATAGAAACATCCATATTAGTAATATATATTATAAATGTGATTTATAATATATAAGAGAGAGCTATTTGTAATTTACATTTGTTATTTAAATGTTGATGTGAATTGGATTCACATTGGACAATTAACTGAAAATGTAATTCACATTTTATTTTGGGTTGTGAATGTGATTCACAATTTTCCAATAGCAAGATTGCAATATTCACTAAGTAATTATGAATTATTTTTGTAGAATAATTTACAACAAGTGTTGTTGTAAATCTTGAAGATTTCCATGGAATAATGTAATCTCATGAGATCTCATGAGATTGCCACCAAATCCCATATTATGGAAGGAGGCAACCTTCATTCCATAAATCTCCATACTTGATTGATTTAATTTAGGAATAAATCATATTAATTTATCAATATAAATTTAATCTAAATTAAATTAATTGTAGTTGGTTTTTTACCAACAAAATCTTGGCCATTAAAAGAAACACAAATCAATGTAAGCCATTGGATTTGTGTTGTCCCATGGATTGAGATCCATAGATTCCAAAATATTATAAAAGGAGAGGCACCCCTTGCTATTTTTGGTTACAATAACACAATGGGAACATAATTCTCTTTCTCTCTTTTTCTCTACACGTCTACTCTCTCTCTCTCTCATGTAGCCGTCCACTATGGATGCACTAGAGAGATTCTCCATCGCCGCAGCGTCGTAGTTATGCTGCCTCATCTGTTGCTCATGAATCTCCATCTACTTCAGCATGCCTTGCTCGTGAAGAAGATGTCGTATCTCGTTTGTCGAGATCAAGAGATTCATGTCTTGAATTATCAACATGCATTGCGAGAAGCACGCGTCTCATCTACGTGCTCGCAAGCGTCTCCTCCGTCGGATCGGATTTGAGGCAGGAAGTCTCTTCGTTTAGAGACTCGATCACAATCACGCTTCAAGAGGTAATCCTATTACTTGTTTGTGGTTTATACGAAATGATCTAAGAAGTGTTCTTGGATCATGTGGTTTTGTCACATGAAAAATTTTAATTTATGCTGCATCGAGCAACTGGTGCGGCTAGTCGCTCCCGATCACATATGATGCAATCCTCACGCTTCCGTGATGCACTTAAGGATCTCACCATATCCTTCACAAGTCATATTTTTTTAATATGTAAATAATTAAATATGCTTGTTTTAATGATTACCTGAGAAAAGTTGTAAGTATCGTAACCGCATGTCGGCTTCGGTCTCCCACGTCGCCTCTTCGATGCAGTGTTGGTGCAACAACACCTTGACCAATGAAATTTTTTTCTACGAAGCCTTCACAACACTGTCAAGTATCTGAACTGGCCTCTCTTCATATGTCAAATCAGGCTTCACATCAAGATTCCCGTAGCTGACGACATGTCGAGAGACGTGCACATACTTCATCAGGTTGGATACATGAAATACATCGTGGATGCCTAAAAGGTGTGCAGGAAGAGCTACTCAGATCCGAATACCCGTTTACAACATAGTTACGATATTACATTCATAAAAGATCGCACAAGTTACATGAAAATACGAGAAAATTTTTCGTGTTTCTGCCATGAGATTCACAATTTAAGCAATAAACACAAAACCAACAATAGAATGTGCTAACAAATTTCCATTCATTAATTTACATATATAATCAATATGTACAAAAAAGGTTGACAACATGTATTCCTAAAAATATACAGAAAAGAAAGAAAAACATCTTACATCATAACTGAATAAAATCTGTGACAAAAGTAAGTATACCGTCTAGAATAGCAGCAGCTATATGAAATCATCAACCACCTACTGAGTTGCAGGCAGCTTGTCTACCACATATAGAAGGTAGAAGGGACGTCAACGAGCATTGATACTTCCCAAATGCTTATTAAAATAAGCAAAGTTTAAAGTTGTTGCAAAAGAAACAAGTAGTGACGCATAAACAACTAAAAATCTACAACCACTTCTTATGAAAAGTTTTCAAGCTATCCTGAAGGAATGCCTTAAGTTTTACCAATTATCTTTTATATATCATATTGTTATATCATATTTAATGACTCACACACACACATATCTTGTTATTTAGATATCTAAATATAGATTTTGATAATGGGGAAGATGAGATTTTGAATTGATTTTTGATTTTATAAAGATTTTCAAGTTTAGTGGATAGTCTCTAGTATTGGTCTGTGTGTGATCTCACGTTATAACTCTGAGGTGTGAAGAGTGCCTTTGAGTTGAAGTGCCTCCGTAAGCATGCGATGTTGTGTAATGCATCCTAACTAAGTTCTCAATACATCCACTAACTTAAATATAATCAACTCTACTCAACACAACTTATAATTAATTTAATCTTTTGGAATCTATTATGGTTTATTTCGAGTTCAACTGTAACTCCTCCAAAATTAACTGTAATTGTTTCAGATGTAATACTAAATGATTTAGATGTAGCCATAGAGGATTCAATTGTAACCAAAACTCAAGTAGTGATATAGTCTCTTAAGGAGACTATTCCATCTCATTCTCTTAATAGAAGTGTGGTTTAATATAGGGATAAGTCTACTCTCAAACTACGCCGATAAGACTGGTGAGAGAGACTCTTTGGAAAAGTCACTCTAGAAACCGACCCCAACAATACTGACAGACGAGCTCGTACGAAAAATTAAAACCGAGGATCTCCTACATGAGTATCCTAAAAACAGAGGGTCAGCGGAAATGATCAAAATTCGAGATCCCAACGATGCGTAAAAACACTACGGCCCCGTTCGACAAGGGGGTTAAACTCCGGGAGTTTACCCCCTTAACACACTCCCATCTCTCCTACGCAGGTCCCACTTTTTATCTTTTAAAAAAATTAAATAAATCAATTCTCCATCATCAATTCCATAAAAAAATAGCATATTATACCATCATATCACATAAAAATTATAAACTACTCCACTTCTACTCAATTTTCCAAACTTCAACACAATCGCATCACAATAACTACTCATTTTTTCAAACTCCAATACAATCGTATCACCACAAACCCACTTCAAATCCACCCGCAGTTTAACCCTCTATCCAAAGACCAAAATGCAAAAACGGGTTACCCTCTACCAGTTTTACCCACCCTAGCCTGTGTACCAAACACACCCTACAAGCTTGCATAAAAATCATGAAAAGGATTGAAATTCGAGACCTACGTACTTGATGGTCGCTGCTCGAACTAGGCTTCCATCTTCCATCTAGTTGAGAGTCACCGCGCTCTCGCATGGCCAAGTGTAAAAGTCACCATGATAGGCATAATTAATTATAAATATTTATCCACCGTCATACTCTTAACTGATCTAAATATCTTGTCCACAATTCTTCTCAACAGTGATCTATATTTAGTAGAATAAACTTAAAGGATGATTTCATGAAGATTGTCATGGTAATTATGAGTTATCATTAAATGATTTAATCATCTTTGAGTTATTTGACTAAGAATAGGTGAACCTCTTTAGATATTAACACCCAACTCTTTTATCAATGTTACTCTTAGGTAATGACTTCTATGAGAAAATGATTAGAATGTTCATAAATATCTGACACTAATTATAATAGTAGCTATTGATTATAGATTAGAATTTACATTTCCAATCAAATGTAATTTGAGCATCCCTTAAATTTAGCTAGACATTTCTCAAAGGAAATAATGATGATTCTTTTTCTATAGATTTGGACCCATTTGTTGATATGAGTTTCGCCTTCTGCTGTGGAATAAACTACATTCCTATTTGATGAATACACATTACATGGCAGCATAACGATGGGGTATTTTATTATAAATCTTCTCATCTTGTTGAGTTTCAATAATAACATTCTGATGGATGTTATGGTTCACCTAAAAATCAATTTTACCCATAAAAGAAGCACAACCATAGAGCTTTTCTCTACATACTCCTGATGGTATATACATGTGCTTTAAATGATTCATTCAAATGTCATGCATTGAAATTTTGTTATTTTTTTTCATATTTATACTCTTAGTTGGGACTACATTTCTATTTGATGAATACACATCATATGGCAACATAACAATGGTGTATTTTGTATAAATCTTCTTTGTTTGTTGAGTTTCAATAATAACATCCTTATACTTGTAATGGTTCACCTAAAAATAAATTTTACCCATAAAACATGCACAACCACCGAGTTTTTCTCTGCATACTCCTGATAGTATATCCTTGTGATTTAAATATCCATTCAAATGTCATGCATTAAAATTTATTTTTTTTAGATTTACACTCTTAGTTAGGAAAGTCTAAACATGGTATTCTCTCTACTCTCATGATGTCAGCTTATCTATAGCAAGGAGCAGCTAAAATCCGCTAATGCCCAGAATTAGGAAGAAAATTATGTCATTGCATACATGAGCATGTTATGCTGCTCAAAGAGTGCCTAGAAAGTAAAAACCCGATTTCGGTCCTCAAGGTTTTCATAAGAGCGTAATCATTATATACTTCCTACTTCAATGCAACCCAAAACATGCAACTCTTACGAATGTGCACACATGAAGAGAATAGATAAATTCCGAAACCTGACAAGCCAGCCTATGACAAATACATGTCACCTTATGAAAACATATCTAGAGTTATAATTAGCAAGCATGGAAAGGAAACACAACTAGTATCAAGGTGGTTAAAGCATTTACAATAACCAGATACAAGAACTTAAATTTTAGATTTAAAAAACATTTTTTATAATATTAGTTCCAAGAACAACAGTAATAGAAGAATCCCAATTTCTTGACAAAACAATTATGGGAAACTATCAAACATGGATCAAAAGCATATGACAATATATATAGCAACAATTGGGGTTTGGGATTAGATCATGCAAGTCAAAATAGAAGGGAAAATAGATTGTACAGAACATAAATTATTCAAATCAACTTTTCAATAAATTTTTTAAAAAATAGCAGACAAAAGATAAAGTTCTTGTTTCACACTTTTTATATAGCAGTAACATATAATTAATCCAAACTCCCCCCTTTCCCTCATGATTTATTCAAGAAAATACACCAAGAGGTGTGATTGGCATGCATGGCAGCAAGAGGAGTGAAGAGAGTATTGTACCTACTTGATCTCTCCAATACGGAAAGAAATCTTTGCATGAAGTGAATTTGGAAGCTCCACCACCTTCCAACCTTTGCTAGAATTAGTTCTCTATGGCTCTTCTTGTTGGAATGGAGTAGAGAAATTTGGGGAGGAAATTGGGAAAATAAAAGGGAGAAGGGAGAGAGATGGGAGTTACATCAGATCAGGAAGGGAAAATAGGGGAAAAGGTCTTGGGTTTTGGAATTTAAAGGTTACGGGTGGAAAGGGTGATCGGAAAGGGGCGCAGCGTGGTCTCCGGCGAGGCGACCGCGGAGGAGACCCGAGGTCCTGCTCCGAGGCGAGACAGGTTGATCGTATGGGTGAAGACGATGTGTAGGAGTCTCGTGATCGTGAATCGATGATCAGATGAGTGAATGAGCGATAGGATCGATGGGAATCGGCCGGCGAAGACCGGCAGCGCAAATGGGCGTGAATGAAAATTAAGCTAATCTAGAGGGTGTCAGGACTACCTGGCGGTCGAAGTAGACTGTGGATGAGATGGCGGAGCTCTGGGGGCTTTGCCTCAAGGAATCGTTGGGGTCCGAGACTCGACGCACCTCACGACGACGCACGGTGAAGGGCTCGCCGGATCAGTGGCTGGGGACGCTTCCTCCTCACTGCGACACTCCTATCTGATAGCTGTCACTCTAGGGAAGAGAGTGGAGGTCCTGGGATGGAAGGACGGAGCCAAAAATGGCCTGGAATGTGTGGCGGAGGAAAGGCTTTATACAGATAGGGATCCGAGAAGATGGAGTCGAACCTGTAAATCGGAGCTCGGATCCCTAGGAATGAATACCGGGCGTGGATCAGGGATGGATCGAGTTTAATCGGGGCCCGGGGTTTGGATGAGAGGTGATCGGAGCGGCTCGAGAAAAATGGGGGAAAACGGGTCGAGAACCAGGTCCGAGTAGAAAGTGGTCACCGGGGGTCAACATCCCCCGTGGACCAATCAGATAGTTCCGAATATTAATTATTTGGAAATTCAATTAAAAATATTAAATGATTTTATTTTGAAAAAGTTAAAACATGAAAAAATGTTTATTCATTTTCAAAGTATTTTCTAGTGTTTTTTATTTATTTTTTGAAAAATATATAATGTATTTACATTATATTATTATATACAGGTATATATACATATGTATTTTTAATTTTTATTTTTAATTGTTTATTTTTGCACAATTATTCCAAATTTATATTTTTTTATTTACAACATAAGATTTGGAATAATAAGGTATTTTTATTTTATTTTTTTGATGTATCTACATGGGTTAAATAAATAGGTTTATATACATATGTACATGGGATATATACAAGGTTGAAAATGATTTTTATTATTTTTTTATTTTTATTTTTATTTTTCTGATTTTTATTTTTATAAATATGTAAAAAATATGAGAAACACTTTTATTTTTATTTTGAGGAAAATAAATTTATTTATGCACATAGGGTTATGTACATCCATGGTTGACCTTATCTCTCTCTACATGGGTTCTTTTGCGGTCAGGCCCATGTTGAGCCATCCCTTTGGATTAGGTCACTCAATATTTATTCTAAATATTTCCCTCTTTTTTGTGTTTCTTTATTCCTTTATTTTGACACAAAAACATGCTAATTATGCATATTTACATGATGCATGTGTTTTGACAACTTATGATATTTACACATATTTACAAGGTATTTGGCTAAGGTTTATAGCTAAAATAAAGGAATAAAGAGTGATGAATGGGGATTCATTAAGACTCGGCTACACTGGCCAGCTTCACAAGGAGAGGTGACTACACTGGTCACCCTCCAGTTCTTTTCTCCTTCTTCTAACTTCTCCTCCTTTTCGATTGTGAACACAGCATGACAGACCTTAGAAGGAAATACCTGACTCCCCGAGGATGAGTTATTCGAAAGGATATTTGCATGGTAGTCCGACATTCTGGATGGGAAGATCTAAAACCTTTCACACACATGAGACGATTGTTCAATGTTCATAAGGTATATTTTAGGAAGAGGATTGATCTAAGATAACTTCTGAGCTGAACCTGTGACAATGATGTGTAGAACTTGAAGGTTGTCGATTTTAAAATTCTAAGTCTCACAGAAGTTCCGACACACTAGTAATCCAAAGGTCCGACAGAGCTCCAAACTACGATTTTATGAAGATAAGTTTAGTACTCGATATTGTCCTACTTTCTTTATTTTCCCTTTCTTTTTCTTTTTCTTCATTTATTATTCTTTCAAATAAGTGTTTGCTAAGGGACTAGCAAAGGTAAAGCATAGGGGATGATGAATCTCCGATTTGTCATCTATATTCATTTATTTTAGTTTAAAATCCCTTATAAAACACCTGCATATAACACTAACTCCATATTCTTACTAACTTGCATCTGTAAATATTATACACTTCTTACTAATTTTAACCTAAAATAAGTAAATAAAGAAAGAAAGGAAAAATAAAGAAAAAAAAGGAAGACTGTATACAGGCTGACCCGAACCCTGAGAGAAGGTCAAGACTTGACCTGGTCGACCAGGAATAAAGTAGGGAGAGATAAGGGTCCTTAAGCAGAAAATAAAAAATGTGTGTGTGTGTGTGTTGTTGTAAATATTTCTCACTTATTTTGATAATATCTGTATAAAATTAACACTAATTTATTTGTTCATTAATTGACCTTAAATCTAATGTGTCCTAATTAATAAAAATGATTGCACAATTAAATCATGTACATAATAAAAGTATCCACACTTTGAAAAAGCCACTAAGCACTAATTGAAAGAAAAATTCTGGCTCCATATGATCTCAAATTGAACCAATATCACTTCCATTTAATTCTAAATTAAATTATCTTCAAAATGGCTGTGATTTCATAATTTTGTGAGTTACGGTTGAAAAGTCGGTTTTCTGCGGTGGGTTGTGCAATTTTCCCATATATTTTGTGCATATTTTATTTGTAAATATTTTTACTAATTATTTAAAATAAAAAATAATAAAATTCTTAAAACAAAACAAAAAAGGCTAATTTCCTCATTTACCCTTGTATATCATATACGAGTATATAGTGTATGTATATAGTTGCTATCTTTAACTAACCATCATAAAAAATAAAAAAATAACATTTTTTAATTCCAATAAATAAAGTGACGAAAATTCAAAAAAATAGTTAATTTTGTAAATAATTTTATCTCTATTCTATTTTATCTCATCTCTCATTTCATCTCTCTTATCTCTTTCACCAAAAAAAATTAAAAAATCCATTTCAATTTTTATCTCTCTTATCTTTTGATCCAAAAAAATTCAAAAATTCAAATTCATTCCATCTTTTCTATTTATATGGCTCCTTCTCCCTCATTTCAACTTGATCAATCTTTAGAGAGAGGAGCCCGATCTCCAAGAGAAAATTTCATCGAGAAATTTGCCTAGCCTCCAAGCCGTCCGGTGACAGCGAGTCAGCCTTGTCGAGGCAATCACGGTCCTTTTCCACTCCTATGGTGAGATCCATATTTTTCTTCGCATTTTATCTTAGTTTAATCGTATTTTAGTTCGTTGCATTTTTTATTTTCATCGTCATTTTTGTTTCTCTAGACTTAAAAAAAATATTCATCACGATTTTGATCCGCTCCGACTCGAGATTTTCAACTCATCTTCTCGATCTCTCCGCCTTCTATTTCTATCATCCACGATCTCTCAACTCCGGCCGCGTACGGTGGCCGGAGATCGGATTCGAATCCCTCATGTCCGTCGGATCCTCGTCCATTTTTCCGATTTGTAAATAAACAAATAAAAAATTTTGTTTCTTTTCTTCTAACATTTGTTTTGCAGGATCATATAAAAATAAAAAAATAAAAAAATAAAAATAAATTTTTTTATCCCTTTCTTTTCTTATTTTTCGGATTTATAAAAAAATAAAAAAAAAGTTTTTTTCTTTATTTTTTGTTTACATCAGAAATAAAAAAATTACAAAAAACAATAAAAAATGCTGCGAGCAGCAGCGGGGTCGCCACCCCCCGCCCATCGCCGGCATGCCTTCGCCCAGCTGCTCCTTGTCGTGCCCCCTCGCGACAGCCACCAGCGGCCCCCGGCCGCGCCTCCGCCCTCCATCATCCTCGCGCCCCGCTCGAGCCGCAACCGCCGCCCAGCCACAGCCGCAACAACCTCCTCTCCGCCCTCCAGCCGCGTGGTGCAGCCCTCCCCCGCCGCCGCACCTCCAGAGTTCCACCGGCCGCGACCTCGACTGAAGCCACATCCCCATCGCCGTGCCTCGCCGTTGAGCGACGCCGCCTGCGTGGCTCCACCTTGCTGAAGAAGAAAGGCAGTGGCGGCCTCATCCCCCTTGGTGCTTCCCCTTTGCAAGAAACGAAGGAAAGCCCTAGGGCTTTTGAAGTTTTAAAAAGAAATATTGGGCAAATTACAATCAAAGCCCTCTGAAGTTTTTAAAATTACAGAGACGTCCTTGCCTTCAAATCAGATCACATGGGACGCACATGAATATGGGTAATTTGTGAAATTCATCCTGGAATTTATTTTTATTACAATTCAGTCAAACTTTTCCTTATTTACATTTTGGTCCCTGAACTGCAGAACAATAATTTGCGTGCTCTTCTGAATGAAATAAATGTTATTTGTGATCCAAAAATTTTGAGAAAATTGTGCTATACTCTTGATGTATTATTCTTCCTAGCATAAAATTTTCATTGCATTTTGCCTTCATTTATTATTATTAAAAAAATCAAAAATATGTCATTTTTCCATGTTTTAAATTCATAAATTCATAAAAATTCGAAAAAATTGCTTAAAAATTACAAAATTAGGGCAGTTTGATTTCATTGTCTTTAAATTTCTGACCAATTTTCACGCATTAATTATTTATAAAAACCAAAAAAATTGAAAAACATAAAAAATCTTATAAAAAACATAAAACAAATTCTACAAAAATCCGAAAATTGTGATTTCAGTTCCTGTTGGTAGATATTTTCCTATAGTTTGTCATAAAAATAATTGTCAGGAGTTTTGGGCACTTAAAATATTTTTAAGTTGCAAACTACTCTAGGCTGTGCACATTTTCTTATTATTTCACTGTTTAATTTTTAGAAAAATACAAAAACAACTGAAAATTCCACACAATTTCTAAAAAATATTTCAAAACTTTTAAAACCCAAAAATATTTTGTTTAGATTTTCTGAGTATTTTGACTAATTGAAAAATTGCAAAAGAGTTGGTTGCATATTCTTGATCTTGTTTATATTGCTTTATGTTATTTTTGAAATAAAAAAATCGCAAAATCAGAATCACTAAAAATTTGAAAATCAGAAAACAAAAAAAATTAGAAAAAATTAAAAAAATCACAAAAACCAAGGATAGTTGTCCTTTGAGATTCTTGTTTTCTATTAATTAGTTTCTGATTAATCGAGTAACCCTAGGGAATTGTAGCCTCCCTGAGTTCGACCCTGACCGGTATACAGGTTAATAAGTAGCAAAAAAAGAAAAAAAATGTTTTTTTGTTGTCACGGGATTTTGTGGATAATATCAACGACACATTTATTCACCTTCAATTTTTCCAACCCTACGAATTCCGTGTCAACAGTGACGCGAAAGCTGCTGATGGCACAGAGCTGCCAAAAAAGCTATGCGGATTGTCGTAGGAGAGATAGAGTTTCAGGTATCCAATCCCTTTCTCTTACTCTTTTTGCAACGTGACATTATAAGTTTTAGCTTAATCTGAACAAATTTCCTATAATTGTAGGTGGGAGATTGGGTATTTCTCAGTTTAACTCACATGAAGGGAATACAAATATTTGGCGTTTGTGGCAAGTTGGCGCCACGATATATTGGTTCATTCGAGTTATGGCTAGAGTGGGGAAGGTGGTCTACTGTATAGCCCTTCATCCACATATTTCGGGTATTCACGACGTTTTTCATGTATCCAATATGAGGAAGTATGTACACAATCCTCGACACGTCATCAGCTACGAGAATCTTGACATGGACCAAGACTTGACATACGAAGAGAGGCCAGTACAGATACTAGACAACACTATGAAGAAGCTTCATGACAAGGAGATTCCATTGGTCAAGGTGTTGTGGCACCGATACGACGTCGACGATGCGACGTAGGAGACAAAAGACAACATACGGGAACGATACCCACGTATCTTCTCAGGTAATCATTGAAATAAGCCTTTGTAATTACAAACATGTTAAAAGATATGGCTTGTTTTTTCTTTGAGCTTTTTATTGGTTCAAAACCATTTGATATTTTTATAACAGATGGAACACCAACAAGATACGTAGGAACCTTGACTCGAGTATCAAGGATGAGACTCCCATTATGGTTTTTATATTTATAACATCCGGATCCAATTAAACTAAACCCGATACAATTAGGGTCCATTTATCCTAATAAAGTTATCAGTTGGTATTAAATAACCTAAATCGATCAAATGATTGTAAATTAAAAGCTGTTCAATCGCAATCGATCAAAAATTAGTTGCATCATAATGCGTGCCACAAAAAAGTCGCAACGCAAATTCGGAAACTACGAAACAAACCAAGTCTATCATAAAGTTCGATTCGATGAAATAAGACGAGCGAAATTGATCGTTAATCGGAGGTCGTTTAATATTTTTAAATCACAAAATTTAACCATAAATCAAAACCGTATCTTGAAAATTTTGGGGATCTAAATCTGAAAAAAAATATGTCAATATTATACTCATATTTATCGTTCAAATCGAGATATTGTGCATCGAAATTGGAGGCTCAATGTGCGCATACAACTTTTTTAAAACATCTCAAATAAATGAATTAAAAAAACTAATTAATTAATGCTACAGACTGTCTTTGTTGCATATTTTTTTAAAAAAATGATACAAAAAGGAAAAATATATTATAAGACTAGTGTTGTCATAGGATGTGGTCAAGAGTGATGTAATTATAGATGTTATTAGTAACATCGTGGAGGATGATGTCACTTAAGAGGAACCTTCCTCCTCTTTTTCCTCTCTTGTGTTTTTAACTTTTAAATTCCTAAACCCAAGACCTTTTCCCCTATTTTCCCTTCCTATTCCTTTCCCAAATTACTACTCAAATTGCTCTACTCCACAACAAAAAGAGCCATAGAGAACTAATTCCAGCAAAAGTCTGAAGGTGCTGGAGCTTCCAAATCCATTGCATGCAAAGATTTCTTTCCACATTGGAGAGATCAAGTGGGTACAATCCTCACTTCACTCCTCCTTGCTGCCATGCATGCCAATCACACCTCTTGGTGTATTTTCTTGAATAAATCACGAGGTAAAGGGGGGAGTTTAGATATAATTATATGTTACTACTATATAAAAAAATATGAAACAAGAAATTTATCCTCTGTCTGTTATTTTTTTAAAAATTTATAGAAAAGCTAGTTTGAAAAATGTATGTTTATCTATTTTCCCTTCTCATTTGCCTTGCATGATCTAATACCAAACCCCAATTGTTGTTATATATATATATATATATATATATATATATATTGGCATATGCTTTTGATCCATGTCCCATCATTGTTTTGTCAAGAAATTGGGATTCTTCGATTACTGTTGTTCTTGGAACTAATATTATAAAAATATTTTTTAAACCAAAAAATTAAGTTCTTGTATCTGGTCGTAGTATTGTTTTAACCATCTTGGTACTAATTGTATTTTCTTTCCATGTTTGTAATTATAACTCTAGATATATTTTCATAAGATGACATGTTCATCCCTTTTAATGTAGCATTAATATGTAGCTGACATAGGCTGGCTTGTCAGGTTCCAGGATTTATCTATTCTCTTCATGTGTGCATATTAGTAAGAGTTGCTTGTTTTGGGTTGCATTGAACTGAGTAGTATATAATGATTACACTCTTATGAAAACCTTATGAGCCAAAATCGGGTTTTTACTTTCTAGGCACTCTTTAGTCAACATAAGATGCTCGTGTATGCATTGACATAATTTTCTTCCTAATTCTGGGCATTAGCAGATTTTAGCTGCTCCTTGCTATAGATAAGATGACATCATGATAGTAGAGAGAATACCATGTTTAGCCTTTCCCAACTAACAGTGTAAATCTGAAAAAAATAATAAATTTTAATGCATGACATTTGAATGGATCGTTTAAAGCACAAGTATATACCATCAGGAGTATGCATAGAAAAGCTCGGTAGTTGTGCATGTTTTATGGGTTAAATTTATTTTTAGGTGAACCATAACAAGTATAAGAATGTTATTATTGAAACTCAACAAACTGAGAAGATTTATAACAAAATACACCATTGTTAAGTTGCCATTTGATGTGTATTCATTAAATAGAAATGTAGTCCCAACTAAAAGTGTAAATATGAAAAAAAATAATAAATTTCAATGCATGACATTTGAATGGATCGTTTAAAGCACAAGTATATACCATCAGGAGTATGTAGAGAAAAACTCGGTGGTTGTGCTTTGTTTTATAAGTAAAATTGACTTTTAGGTGAACCATAACATGCATAAAAATGTTATTATTGAAACTCAACAAGTTGAGAAGATTTATAATAAAATACACCATCATTATGCTGCCATGTGATGCGTATTCATCAAATAGGAATGTAGTTTGTTCCACAATAGAAGGCCAAACTCATGTGAACACATGGGTCCGAATCTATAGAAAAAGAATCATTAATATTTCCTTTGAGAAATGTCTAGCTAAATTTAAGGGGTGTTCAAATTACATTTGATTGGAAATGCAAATTCTAATCTATAATCAATGGCTACTATTATAATTAGTGTCAGTTCTTTATGAACCTTCTAATCATTTTCTCATAGAAGTCATTACCCAAATAACATTGATAAAAGAGTTGGATGTCAATATCTAAAGAGGTTCACCTATTCTCAGTCAAATAACTCAAAGGTGATTAAATCAATTAATGATAACTCATTATTACCATGACAATCTTCATGAAATCACCCTTTAGGTTTATTCTACTAAATATAGATCGCTATTGAAAAGAGTTGTTGATAATATATTTAGATCAGTTAAGAGGATGACGGTGAATTAACAATGACAATTAATTATACCTATCATGATGACCTTTACACTTGACCATACGAGAGCGAGAGGACTCTCAACTAGACGGAAGATAGGAAGCCTAGTTCGGGCAGCGGCTGCCAAATGCGTCGGTTTAGAATCTTAGTCCTTTTCACAATTTTTATGCGAGCTCTTAGTGTTTTTACGCATCGTTGGGATCTCGAATTTGGATCATTTTTACTAACCCTTTGTTTTTAGGATACCCATGTAGGAGATCCTCAGTTTTAGTTTTTCGTACGAGCTCATCTGTCAGTACTGTTGGGCTGGTTTCTAGAGTGACTTTTTCGGGGAGAGTCTCTCTCACCAGTCTTAGTGGCGTAGTTTTAGAGTATACTTATCCCTCCATTGGACCACACTTCTATTTATAGGACGAAACGGAATTGTCTCCTTAAGAGACTATCTCACTGGTTGAGTTTTGGTTACATCTGAATCCTCTATGGATACATATGAATCATTTAGGATTACATCTGAAACAGTTACAATTAAATTTGGAGGAGTTATAATTGAACTCTAAATGAAACATAATAGATGCCAAGAGATGAAATAAATTATAAGTTGTGTTGACTAGAGTTGATTATATTTAAGTTAGTGGACGTATTGGGAACTTAGTTAGGATGCTTTACACAACATTGCATGCTTACGGAGGCACTTCAACCCAAAGGCACTCTACATGCCTTGGAGTTATAGTGTGAGATCACACACATACCAAGACTACAGACTATCCACTAAACTTGAAAATTTGGATAAAATCAAGAATCAATTCAAAACCTCATCTTTCCCATTGTCAAAATCTATATTTAAGATCTCTAAATAACAAGAGATTAATATATATATATATATATATATATATATATGAGTCATTAACTATGATATAACAATATGATATATAAAAGATAATTGGTAAAACTTGAGGCAGTCCTTCAGGTTAGCTTGAAAACTTTTCATAACAAGTAGTTGTAAATTTTTAGTTATTTATGCCAAATGATGTTCTACCTATTTTTGATCCCTAATTAATGCAATTCTTGACAGTTATATGATAAGAGTTTGAGGGATAATTCTCGATAACATAAAGCAATTATATAGTAAACCACTAATCAAATTCACTCATTCATGTTTGTATACATTAATGTCTAATGCAAGAAAAAGTAAATTAGCATTTTTATTACCGTTCAAGTTAATTTCTTTATAAGAAATTGGGCTATTTTTCTGTATCTGCTCAAGTGAACTAAAAAAATTAAATTTTATTTTGATTAATATTCTCTAATTCCTTCTAGATTCACTTCTATGATTAAATTGCTCTTATAAAAATGTAAGATTATGGTTACTAATCTCTAATCTCTATAATCATATTCACTTTTTGTGATTTCAAGTGTTTTTATTTAAAGGCAAATTTTTTGTTACTGTTCTCACTTATTATCCATTTATGTATTCACTCTCTATTAGTAAGTAACTACTCAGGATCCAATTAACATGATATTATTTCATGTAAGTGCCAATATATATTTGGATATTTGAACCATCAGAAAGATAATCACATATTAAACATGCTATCAAACGAATCTTACAACTCTAACATTTTGAGCTCCTCACAATGAACCTGATCTCCATATATGGATTTGATAGAATTGACATGATTCCCTGACATACCTTTTTAGTGTACTACAACCATCCTTGCTCATAGTTTTGGTGATTTAGGACCCTGCTATTTCATATGATTAACAATAATCGATATCAATATACTGTATTTACTTCATCTACTCCTAATCAAAAGAGGAAGTCTAGTGGCAAATACCACCGTGTTATTGGTTAAAGAAAATACTTATTATCAAATTATTTGAATTTTATTTTCTATTTATTAAGAAGCAATGCATAATGCGTACATATTCAGAAGAAAAGATTTGAATTGATCGACATAGTCTCATCCCTTCTATCTTTATGGAAGACGTATAAATAAAAATAAGATGGGCCTCTAATGGAATCTCGACCATTTTCGAATCTCCTTTTGAAGAAGCAATTGAAGAAACCATGATCTATTTTACCCTTAGAACCATAGATGTGACATCACCTCATGTAAGTTTTGTTCACCAATCTACATCTTCTAATATCTAAAAGTCAATCACAACAAGATATGGAGGTATGTATATGTAATCAATAAACCTACTGGTTAGTAAGAAATAAGTAACAATTGATATTAGTGCCGGTCATGGTGATCCTTACACCTGACCGTGCGAGGACAGGTAACCCTCAACTGGACGGAGGAAAGGGAACCCAGTTATTGCAGCGGCCGCCAAGTGTGTGGGCATAGGATCTTAGTTTCTTTCACAGTTTTTACGCACTTACAGTGTTTTTACACCTCATTGGGATCCCGACTTTTGACCAGCTGTGCTGACCATCTGTTTTCGGATACCCAAGCGAGGGATTCTCAGTTTTAGTTTTTCGTACGAGCTCGTCTGCTGTACTAGTCAGGTCGATTTCGAGAATGCCTTTTTCGGAGAGTCTTTCTCAGTCGTCTTAGTGGTGTAATTTTGGAGTAGACCTATCCCTCTCATGGGTTGCACTTCCATTTAGAGGATGAGACGGAAGAGTCTCTTAGAAAACTTCCTCATCGCTTGAGTTTTTTGATTACTTTCTGTCAATAGCCTTGGCGGTGCTATCGCTGAATATCTAGGGTCACATTTGAATCAGTTATTGTGAAATTGGAGAAGTTACAGTTGAACTCGGCAAGAATCATATTAGATCTTGGTTAAAAGGTGAAATCAATTATTAGTTGTGTTAGCCAAAGTTATTTATAATTAAGTTACTTGACGTATTGGGAACTTAGTTAGGAAGCACTATACCCCATCGCATGCTTATGGAGGCACGCCAACCCTAAGACACTCTTCACGCCTTAGAGTCATAATGTAAGGTCACACACAGACCAAGACCACCGATTTAAATAAAATCAAGAGTTAGTTCAATACCTAAATCTTCTTCATTATCAAAATCCATATTTAAGATCTCTAAAAAACCACGATATAAAAAGTTTTCACGCAACCCTAAAGAAATGCCCCAAGTTTTATGAATCAAAAGCATATCAGCGAAATAAAATAAGAACAATAAGAACACGAGATTTATGTGGAACCTTATTCCCTAAGGAGCATGATGAAACCATAGGAGAACGCCTCAAAGGGCTAATGTTTGCATTGCATTTTCTTTCAGGATATAGAGGGTGGCGAATACCCTTATGTCTTCATATCCCGTAGATGGTAGATGTGGAACTAAACTATAAGATGTGGTGAATAGATCATGGAGATATTCATTTACTCGTCTACTACAAGAGTGACACATACCAGCATACTCCAACACCCTCCTCAAGCTGGAGCATGCAATACCCAGCTTGGACAAACAGAAAGAAATCTCAACTTACGCTACATGACACTTGGATAATATGAACTCAACGTGCACAGTTGTCGACTGCTATCGAGGATGTTGCTTCTCATGTTGTGCATTTGAGGAGGACAAAACATGCTAGAGTGCGAGTCAAACTGATATCCTCATCGGAGAGCTTGTGCTCTATACTGCGCCTGTCAGAGTCACTGCAACTGAAAGTGAGTCTCCACCTAGAGAACCTTGGCCCGCCACAACTTGTTGACAACTTCTCCATTCCTGAAAGGTGCCGAACTGAAAAGTCATGAAGAACATCCTCTTCGGAGTCCACGGTGATTGGATAATGGAGTCTAAAAAAGTCCCCTCATCAGAGAACTGGGTCTATCCCATACTGACTCAGAGAATGGGATCTCTACTCTGGAGTTCATATGAAACCACATGAAAACTCTTACAAAAAACAAAAGACGGGGACTGTTACAAATGATGACAAACATGTGTACATCAAACAATTGTCAAGTTCGAAAAACTGAACTGTCTCTGTAGAGTCTGAACAACTGGCAAGCCTGGAATATCTAAATATGGAATATGGATATATCTGTCAATATAGCCTATAACTCTACACAATACTCACTCATTCTCTCATACTGGTCGGAATAACAAACATCGACCAGGTTGGGAGAAGACAAGATAATAAGGAGAACAAAAACCATCAAATAAGCTGTTCATTCATTTTTTATAGCTTTTCATTTTCCCTTTTTTTGCATTTTTTTTCTTGTCTATTTTCCTTCTCTTTTTTCAATAGCCAACTCATCTCTCACTCTTTGCTCTTGTAAATAAGCAATTTCAATTTTTTTATGGTTTTTCTCTTTCCCTTCTTTTTTTAAAAAATCATTCCTCTCCTTCTTTTAATACATATGACCCCTCTGTTCTCTCTCTTTATTTACATTTTTTCTTCTTTCAGCTCACTTGGGGCCCTTACAATAAAACAAACAAACAACATCAAAGCCTTTTCCCACAATTAAGTAGGGTCGGCTACATGGATTCTTCGCCTCCATTCAGATCTATCTTGGGTCAATCCTGGGCTTATATCCATAAAACTAAGATCCCTTCGTATAGTTTCTTTCCAACACTTCTTGGGTCATCCTCGCCCTCTATTTACCGGCTCAACATCCCAACACTCGCATCTCCTAATTGGTGCATCAACTGATCTTCTTTGCAAATGACCAAACCATCTTAAGAAGTTTTCTCGCATCTTATCCTCGATCGGAGCTACACCAACTTTCTTTCTAATTGCATCATTCCGAATCCGATCTTTACGTGTGTGTCCACATATCCACCTTAACATTTTCATTTCTGCTACAGCCATTCTCTGCACATGCCTATGGTTCACATGCCAACATTCAGATCCATAGAGCATAGCAGGTCTCACAGCTGCTTTGTAAAACTTTCCTTTAATTTTTAAAGGAATTTTCTTATCACGGAGAATAGTAGAGGCCCCTCTCCACTTTAGCCACCCTGTATTTATTCTATTAGTAACATCTCCATCAATTTCCCCATCATGTTGCAAAATAGATCCCAGATATCTAAAAGAATCTCTCTTCCGAATGTTATCATCACCAATCTTCACCTCGATTCCTTCACCATTGCTTCCATCAAAGGAGCACTCCATATATTCTGTCTTAGCCCTACTTATACGAAATCTTTTACTCTCCAACTCATGCCTCCAAACCCCAAGCTTCTCATTTACTCCATTTCTAGTCTCGTCAATCAACACAATATCATCAACAAATAACATACACCAAGGTAACTCATCTTGAATGTGACTTGTTAACTCATCCATAATCAAAGTAAAAAAGAAATAGAGTCAAAGTTGAACCTTGATGTAGACTAATGTTGATGTCAAAATAACTAGGCTTCCCAGACGGGATCCTTACACAAGATAAAGCCCTATCATACATGTCCTTTATGAGGTTAATGTATAGGACAGGTACTTGTTTCTTCTCCAAAACTCTCCACAATATTTCTCATAGGACAGAATCATAAGCCTTCTCCAAATCAATAAAGATCATATGGAGGTTCTTCCTTTTAGCTCTACTAATCTCCATTGTTCTCCTCAACAAATGGATGGCTTCAATAGTTGAGCGGCCTGGCATGAATCCGAATTGGTTTTCTTTTACGTTAGAAACTTGCCTCAACCTTCTTTTGATCACACGTTCCTAAATTTTCATAGTGTGACTCATCAGCTTGATATCTCTATAATTAGAACAATTTTGAATGTCTCCTTTATTCTTATAAAGAGGCACCACGGTATTCCTCCTCCAATCTTAAGGCATTTGCTTGCTTCGCAAAATAACATTGAATAGATTCGTAAGCTAAGTCAAACAACGCTCACCTAAAACTCTCCATACTTCTATAGGGATGTCATCCGGTACTACACATTTCCCAAGTCTCATAACCTTCAAAGCCTCCTCTACTTCCTTTCTTTGAATCCGTCTATAGCTTGCACGATTAAAGTAACTTTCACTACTAGATATATCACACAAAGTGATCTCTCTATTTTCTTCCCCTATGAAAAGTTTATGAATGTACTTCTCCCATCTAGTCTCTATATCCTTCTGAGTAACAAGCACGTGACCTTCCTCGTCCTTAATGCATCTCACTCGAGAAAGGTCTTTGGTCTTTCTTTCTCTTTCTTTGGCCAACCTGAATAAATCCTTCTGGCCCTCCTTAGAGTCGAGATTTTTATACAAAACTTCATAAGCTTTTGACTTAGTTTTGCTTACAGCCTTCTTTGCTTCCTTCTTTGCTATTTTGTAGTTTGTGATAGTTTCCTTTGTTCTATCCTTAGACATAGCTTTAAAGTATTATCTCTTAATTTTTAGCCTCTCTTGCACCCCTTAACTCCACCACCAAGCCTCCTTTTGACCTGGAGCTCCTCCCTTTGACTCGCCTAACATCTTTTTGGCTACCTTTTGGATACAAGATGCTACTGCCTCCCACATCTTGCCTTACAATAAAAAACTCTTTTTTTAATTTTCTTGGGTTGTGACACATGAGCCCCCTCTTTGGGGCTTATTTAGGGTTCCCCGATGGGAACCCAATTCCTTAAAGAACGCCACCCCCGATTGAGGGTTTCTGTCCTTGCGTGCCACCCCTGTAGGAGATGCGACTCAGAGAGGTGCTGCAGCATTGCTTAGAAGCGTGTGGCACCCTTGGAGGTGCACGTGATGGAGGTTCGTCGTTGCTTGGCGATTCTGTTGATGGCACTTGGGGATCTCCGCCTGGAGGCTACAAAGGGGATGGCGAAGGACCTGGATGCCCGTGAGGGTTGGGACTCGCATGAGGGGAGGTATCGTTTGTGCTTCCACATGAAGGCTGAATGGGAGGTCTCGTCGCCGCCTGGAGTTCTCACACATTCTCCCTGGAGTATCGCCTACGAGGAGAAGCTTCGAGGGCCTTCGAGGGAACTTTGATTGATTTTTTTAAATTTTTTTTGTTGTTGCTCTAATTATATACCATGGAGGTACGAGTGCTGCTCTTGATGTTATTGTTGATCGTTTTCTTTCAAGAGGAACTGGAGATTTGGTGTGTAGATTGAGGGCATGCCTGCTGCATGGGTTAAAGAGAGGAGGTTGGGCGACTACATGAGGGTTACCAACTGGAATTGGGAAGAAGGCGACGAGCCCCTCCTTTTTTCATCAAAATTTTTCTCGGATCTAGAACTAGAACTAGAACCCTGCCTTATTGCAACTTCTTTGAATTGAGAGTTCCCCAACAAAGATGATTCTGGAGGAACACAACGACAGTAACTTCTCTCATGGATGTTTTGGAGCATGAGTTCAACTGAAAATGCATCGCTTGGTGACGAATGTATTGCTTGACCTAGGGTTTCAAATGAAACCTTTAAACTCGATATGTAAACTCGAACATCTCCTACAATAGGAGCAAATGAAGAAAAATCCTAGAATAGATTTAGGGTTCAAAAAGAAACCCCAGAACCCGCTCTGAACTTGAACAAATCACTGGCATGATCTTCATAAAAAGATCTTTAAGAATGAATAATAACTAAATCAAATCTCGAATAAACAAAAACGAAACTCCTCAAGAATCGAACTCGCTCTGATACCATGTTAGAAAAATATGATGTAGAAGCGTATCAGAGAAATAAAATAATAACAATAAGAACACGAGATTTAACGTGGAACTCTACTCCTTAAGGAGCAGGATTAAACCACAGGAGAACGTCTCAAAGGGCTGACATATGAATTGCATTTTCTCACGGGATACAGAGGGTTGGGGGCTTCTTATATTGCTCTCACCGAGTATTCACATCCCATAGACAGTAGATGTGGGACTAAACCACAAGATGTGGTAAATGGATACTGGAGGTATCCATTTATCCATCTACTATAAGAGTGACGCATACCAACATACTGCAATACACCCTTATTCCTATCTTTATTCTACCTTACCTACCCTTATTTCACATTATTCTCCTTATTTCTTTATGTCTTGCATAACAGTGAATAGATCATTATTCTACTTATTCACGTCCTTATTCTTGCTTATTCCTGAACCAAATGCCCCTTAGTTGTTGTGTCGTTTAGAGGAGCCCATCCGCCTCATCTATGTTAAGTGGAGCACATACATCTATCGTAGAATCCAAAAATAATATTTCACATGAAAAATCCCAGAATAACATAATAACCATATTTATCTTAAAATAATGTGAGAATGGGGAATCAATCAGACCATCTAATATGTGTGAACAAATGGATCCATGGAGCGATGCCAAAAATAATATGTCATGATAATAAAAAATGATAAATGAAATGTATGTAAAAAGTACCATTGCCTATTTTGTGCATTGCAAGTCATTTATCTATTATATAATCATCTCCTTTTTGGTAGATATAATAATCCCATGGGTGCTCGTGGGTGCCCGCTACCTCATTGAAATGAATCGAGTACTGTTAGTCATGTACCTATTGGAATGGGTCGAGTCGATCTATGATCTAATATTGTTGGGTTAGGATAATGATGGCTAAATGTGTCAAGTAACCACCAGGTGAGAACCCTTATATGTTTTATTGTGCAAACATGACCTTCTCCAATTATCACACATGTTTGTTTTGTTTAAATTGTTCATGTACCAATTAGCTTATCATATTGTTGAATTATTTTGGTTATATATATATATGCAAATTTGTTGTGGGTGATTTGTTAACCATGTGGGACTCTACTTGTAATATTGACCCATGACCTGATAATGATGAGTCACCATTACACATGTATATTTATTTGTTTTAATTCTCCATAATACTGTTTAACTTATGGCATGTTGATTTTTTTATATGCGTAAATAGGTTGGGGTTGATTTATTAACCATGTAGAATATTTGTAATATTTTCCTTCCAAAGGTAGAGAAAAATGCATACAAATCCTAGTAACTAATAAGTGCTAGCTAGGGTCCGTCCTCTTTTTAGTAGTAATTTTCCATTGGTAAGGGATTTTTCATGTAAATCCTTGTGTTTTGTGATTTACTTGATTTTCTATTGGATACCTACATGGAATTAGAGTCTATCGATTGGAGTATAGGTGTTTATGTGGAGGCTCTCTGTTATTTGATACTCATAATGTCTATTCGTCACATGGTTCCATGTAGGTTAGGACTTCTACTTTTACGTTGAGGCAATCCAAAGAGGAACGATATTATTTTGTATTGAGATATTTGTGAAAGAGCTCTCTTCATGTTTAAAGCATCTTGGAATTAGTCCGACACGCATCAGGTCGTCGCCTTCATTGTAGCATCACCATTACGATTATTTAATATACGCGACTTAATCGATCACGACAACTTACATGAGTTATTCTAGACATACGTTGTGATTGATCGCTTCCTCTGAGGGATCAATCTCTTATGAAGTCTACATAGGGGCCGAGCATTGACCAACTAGTCACCAACTACTAATCAATCACGTGATTAAATGTTTGAAGGTAATAAGTCACTTTCTTTGGACTAATTGACTAGTCTCCAATTCTATTTGAATTGTGATCAATCAATATTTCTTTGGTTAATAATTGGTGCTTTTCTCTTGTATATAATGATGTTTTCTTACAAAGCTACTAAGGTTGATGTCAATGGCTAGATAGGAATGATAAGTTTCTTGTAAATATAACAAGATTGAAATTGGACCCCAACCAACATTGAAGATGGATTTTATAATTAAGAATCCATTGGACTTGTTGGTTTAGGAGTTTGACTCCAACCAACATGGACCACCCACCTCTCCTAAATAAGGAAAGGGTGAATAGCCATATTTTTTTGACTAGAAACCCTAGTTTCCCACCTTCCATTATCCCTCTCTACAAGTTGTTGCCTATGTGCTATCACCATGGGCACGTGAAACCCGTCTCCATGGTGGTGCTCATTTGTGTAGTGTTCTTGGTGGAGACTTGATTTACATGACTCACAATCCAAAAGTCAATAGGAGGTTCCCACATGATGATCATTGTGTAGAGATAAGGAAGAAGGAGAAGTTCTTGAAGGTTCCTGAATTCACATCTCAACATGTGATTGCGTGCAATGAGAAGTTGGATCTAACTTGTCATAGGAGACCTCTTCCGTCTAAGGTTTAAAGATATCACCACATCTCTTGTAATTAATGAGATAGAATATATGTCATGTGGTTCCAGCATACGGTAATTTCATTCTTTATCTATTTGTATAACATTTAGATTTTTATTCAAATAGTTTTTAATGTTTCGTATGTTATGGAAAATTCAACCCCTTCAAGTACAAAAAACTTGTCAGTATGCTGATCCACTTTGATAGAGTCAGTTGATGCATGCACCTACTTGTAAAGGCCTTATTTCAAGCAAGGATGTGAAGCTCAAGATTGAGGGCTATGTAATGCACATTAGGCAAGATGCACTGATACCCGCAGATCTACCATTAGATATTTCCTAGATGATAACCCTGTTATTTGGATGAAAAAGAGGCATCTATTTATCCATGGTATAGTAGTGTTCAAGCTTGAGTACATGGCTATTGTAATGGGTGTTGTGGAGACATGCCTTAAGATTTTTCTAATTGACTTTGGAAAAAAAATTTTTTAGAGTTACAAATGATGTTATTCTTTTACAACAAGGCTGCGATTAATTTAGCCTTGTCTTGCATGATAAAATCAATAATGTTAAAGTTGATCGTCACTTTATTGAGACAAAGGAGCTTGTGCCTATATCTAAATGACAACCTTGTTATCCAAATCCTAGTGTTCAAAGTTGAGTACATGGCTATTGTAATGGGAGTTAATGTGGCTTAAAATTCTTCTATTATACACTTAAATAATTTTAGAGGTACATATGATCTTATTCTTTCACACAAGACTGAGTTAAATTAATTTAACAACATTGTCTTTGCATATGCAATAGAATCAATAAAACCAAGTATTTAAAAGTTGATCGTCACTTCATAAGAGAAATGACCCAGTCGAAGGAACTTGTATTGTTATAATAAAGACTAAAAACAAGCCGACAATATTTTTACTAAGGGGCTTCCGACAACCAATCTCACGAGAACAATATGGACAAGTTGGAGATGCATGATATCTATGCCCAACTTTAGCGGGGCTTTAATATATGGGTTAAGGGGTTGTGGTCCCTGTGGGTATATGTAACTGTAGACAATTAGTTGCCTGCAACTGTTGGAGTCTCCCTTCCCATGGTTTTCTCATTCTTTTAAGAAGGCTTCCTAAACAAATCCTTGTTTTTTGTGGTATGATTGATTTCTACACACATCAACTAATGCATTTGTGCAATTTGTCATTATTGATACTTGTTATATTTTCTTGTGCATTTGTGTAAAGAACCGATCCTACTTAATTATGGGAAAAGGCCTTGTTGTTGTTGTTGATTTGTGTAAAGAACTTTACTCTTATTTTCCTTTGTCTTTACAGAGATAAAAATTGATCCGCGGAGTCTAGATTTTTTAAAGGAACTCAACTTTTCTAGTCTCAAGCAACCAAGCTTCAACTGCCTCAAGTAACATGATTTAGAAAATCCGAAGAGAGTGACATTCGACCGGATTCCTTATTCTTATTGCAAATGGATCAAGACGGGAAAATTTTCAAAGAGGTCAATAGTGCTAAAGCAACATCCACATCTTCTCCAGATCAAAACCAACTTGTTGATGATGACAGAAGTGTGCAAAATAGGAGCAATCACGCCGCTAGAGTGTTGAGCCCCGTTGAGAATTTGTTGCAGTGGAGACAAGCCAAAGCAGTGAAAGCACCTGCTAATCATCTCAACAAGGAAAACAACAACCAATTTCAATTACCAAGAAAGACTACAAAGCAATCAGGGGATTTATATCGACATTTGAACTTATGCAATAGTCAGGAACTTTCAGTTGAAACCAGTTTTTCAAGTTGGTTGCAAACGTCCCATGCCGTATCTCTAACAAGCCACAGAGAAAGTTGTTGTTCGCAAAGTAATAGCTGCTCTGGATCAACTACATCATCTATTTTGTATGACCATCCAAGTTTATGCAACTTACCACTACTCGGGATGGAAAATTATATTCTTCTTTCAAGGGCATGCAAAGACAAAGGTATTTATCTATCCTAGCATTTATTCTTCCTTTTTGGAAGCTTCTCAATTCATAAGATAGTGAAAAATAAAAATAGTATAAATAAATGGACTAAAGTTCCTCCCCATTGCGGGGGTTACATTAGGTAGTCGATCAACCAACGTAAAAAATAGTTGAATCCTTCAACATGGATTTGAGCAAGAATCCATGTATCCAACCATTTAGCGAGAGATGGCTTCACCATTTTTTAAAATAGACTAAATTTCAGTTCCAATCAAATAATGCCCTCTAAAAGATTGGTGCAAGATATCATTTGTTTGCGTAAAATGCATGATTTGTTGTCGGTATCAGCTTTCCCACAGTCACAATTGGCATGATGTTATTTTGCTCAAAAAAATCAAATATTGAGTCCCAATTTGAATTGAACTAGAACTTTAGAAGTGTTGTGTTCGAAAGTTATTTACTAATTAAAAACTTGGATATTAGGAGTCAAATTCTAAGAAAAACAGACCAATATGAACTCTATGCACATGATATTTTATATTTGATACAGTTAATTATGTTGAATACATCATTTTTTTGATAAAGGATACAATAAATTTGAATCTTATCAAGAACTCCAATATCCAGAGCATTATCTTCAAGAACGTCAAATGATCCAAGTTTATGCAACTTACCACTACTCAGGATGGAAAATTATATTCTTCTTTAAAGGGCATGCAAAGACAAAGGTATTTATTCATCCTAGCATTTGTTCTTCCTTTTTGGAAGCTTCTCAATTCATAACATAATGAAAAATAAAAAATAGTATAAATAAATGGACTAAAGTTCCTCCCCATTGTGGGGGTTACGTTAAGTAGTCGACAACCAGCGTAAAAAATAGTTGAATCCTTCAACATGGATTTGAACAAGAATCCATGTAGCCAACCTTTTAACGGGAGATGGCTTCACCATTTTCAAAATAGACTAAAGTTCAGTTCCAATCAAATAATGCCCTCCAAAAGATTGGTGCAAGATATCATTTGTTTGCGTAAAATACATGATTTGTCGGTATTAACTTTCCCACAGTCACAATTGGCATGATGTTATTTAGCTCAACAAAATCAAATATTGAGTCCCAATTGGAATTGAACTAGAACTTTAGAACTGTTGTGTTCGAAAGTTATTTACTAATTAAAAACTTGGATATTAGGAGCGAAATTCTAAGAAAAACCGATCAATATGAACTCTCTGCACATGATATTTTATATTTGATACAGTTAATTATGTTGAATACGTCACTTCTTTGATAAAGGATACAATAAATTTGAATCTTATCAAGAACTCCAATATCCAGAGCATTATCTTCAAGAACGTCAAGTGATCCTCAGGAGCATTATCTGCCACCACTTGATGAATGTTAATCAGTTCTATTGTATATTCGACATCGTTATTTTGTCAAATTATTGATGGGATAAAAAAATAAGGGAAATGTCAATTTGATCGAGTAATCTTAGCTAGATCTTGTATTTCTTCTACAATAAAACTTAGATATTCTTGGTGACATTTCAAACATTGCTCCTTGCATCAAGTTCTCTTAGTGTTGCTTTGTTGAGTCTTGTCCGCATAATATCGATGGTTAATGTGATCATGATGTAACCACTTTATCACTTTATTTGATTGTCATGGCCTAGATAACGACACCTTATCCTCTTCCGAACATGATAAAAGGGATACTGAATTTCTGCCCAAGCTTTAAAATACATGTTTGATGTGATCTTGTGATGTTAGTTATGGGTTTTGTGCACATTCCATTGTTTCTGAATGTTTGTCGTGGGGGTGCCTATATATCGAAGTTTACATGTGCGGTTCACGAGCCAAACTGAGCTGGGCTCACTAATGCTTGTGAAACTAAGCTAGAGCTGAATGAATCTTGTTGGGTCAACTTGTAGTAGCTATAGAGCCCAGGCTAGCTCGTGGGAGCTTGATCGAGCTCTCTATCTTAGCTTGCCCGCTTCTCTTACCGAACAACTCCTATCTCCGGTTACTACATCCAATAGTACTATCTCAAGTCTACCTTCATTTTTTTGTGAATACAACCCTTACCGAAGAATTTATATTAGAGTTGGCTCTCTCCAGTCATCAATAAACATCATTTTCTTTTCTTCCCAAAACACCTCAATTGACCGACTGATAAACGTATCAGCAAATAGTGGACTCGGTCTTATGGGAAGTTTAGCTCCTAAGCTCTGATTCAGTTTCCTTTTTATTATCATTTAATATTTGAATTGATTTGTCTAATTATAGAGCATTTGAATAATACTATTATAGTTATGCAATATATAAATCATTCAATATATACAAATATATCATGACACTAATTATATAAGGAATGAGCATGTATGACTCACAAAAATTTTAATATTAAATGTATACGCCGCATATCCTAGAAACTATATGTCATGTCATTTCACAAGTATGTGAACCTCTTCCATTTCCCTTGTTATGTCCTTTTTGTTGACATCTCATAATTCATGCTTTGTTTCGATGCGGGATAATGCCCCTTGAGGTAGGAGTTGGGAAACAAACAAAAGAAGAACCCATGAATGTTGCGGAAATATGTTGATAAAGGGATAACAAACATAAGTATTATGAAAAGAATCGAGCAAGTAAATCAAGTAATCAAAATCTCAACCACGCAAGTGCATGATAATTTAATGAAGAAATGCCAAAAAATGACGGTCAACACTACCTCTTTCTAAAATTTATTTGTGAAAACTTGTGTGTGACAACACACACCTCACTTCATCCATCTATATTGTTAGAAAATATAAATGCGGAAGCGTATTTGAATAATATAATAAACAAGAACGAATAACACGATTTTAACGTGGAACCCTACTTCTCCGCCTGTAGTTGCTCCCTCCACATGCAACCGCAACTACTCCTGTAGCTACTCTCTCCCTCCACACCATCTGCAGCCGTAACAACTCCTCTCACCTGCATCCGCAGTTGCTCCTCCAGCCTCCCCACACCCCCACCTCCTCCTCTCCCCCTCCTCCTACCCCTCTGCCTCCTCTGTTTTGCCCATCGTCGCTTCCTTGACCTTCTCCTCTCCCTTGTCTTCTCCCCCTCTCCCTCTCCCTCCTCCGTTTCACTCACTGCCTACTCCCTGACCTTCTCTTCTCCCTCGACTCCTCCCCCTCCCCCTTCCTCCTCTATTTCTCCTGTCGTAGCCTCCTTGACCATGAACTCCTCTTTTCCCCCATCTTCTCCCCCTCTCCCTCTCCCTTCTCTATTTCACATGTTGCTTCCTCCTCAAACCCGACCTCCTCCTCCTCCTCCCCTTGTTCCTCCACCCTATCCCCTCTACCGCCTCCTCCTCCTCCCCTTGTTCCTCCACCGGAGACCTCGATGAGGCTGTGGCTATGTTCATAAACTCCCAAATGCCAACCCTCTTCCTCGGTGTCATCCTTTAATCCATGTTTGTCGACGCCCTTATGAAATCCGACCACTCCAGCGATGCCTTCCAGGTGTTCGTCGACACCCTTATGAACCCAAGGAACTTGAGGAGGAAGGACAACTAACTCGATGAACCACAGACTCCTCCACGACTCTGCCCCAATGTACTCAGTTATATATTGGTTGAGGCATCTCAAATATCCCATCAATCGATTCAAGAAATCATCTCAAAAAATTGAGGAAAATCAATTTCAAATCCCCATACACAGTTTATACGTGGAAATAGGAAAATTTTGTGATTCAGTGGATGGATGGAGATGAGGTTAATGGTAAGAAAAGGAAGAGGAGCAAGAAGAAGAGGGATGGAAGAAGAAGAAAAAGAGGAATGAGATGAGGAGGTAATAGATCCACTGTGGAATGCTCCTTTGGTTAAATTAACCCATGTTACTAACTCAAGTAAAAGTAATAGTAATAGCAATGTTTGTGGGTAAGACAAAGCAAGTTTATAGGGTTGAGGGAGGAATACTGATGTTTCAAAGGTCAAGAATGTAATTTACAAATTTATAGGATTCTTGGGGTGAAAATCCCATGTTTTTTTGGGTGTAAGGTGCATGTGCATCACCCTCTGTTTTCAAATCTTTTTATGCATAGCTGTAGACATTTATAGTGCTTTTTGTGGAGAAAATTAACAAGGTTATCTTACATCCATAGGTTACCTTGCAGCTGAAGAATTAGGGGGCTTCATGAGGCATAAGTTGAAATAAGGGGTGAAGAAGCGTTGAATATAAAAAGTCACATCAAAAGCCGTGCCATTCAATATAATTTACTTTGATGTCTGGCATACAAGATTGTTGAACATAAAGTCATATTAAATGATTGCCATTTTAAGATACCGCACGTCGATAACCGCCACTATTGTATATGTGAACTCATGTTCTCCTAATCACACTTAGCCCTCGTTCTATCCACCAACCCATGAAATTCATTTTTCTATATAAGAGTTATATTTCAATACATTCTCCATACTGGAACCATGGTTGCATAAGTCAATAGTCGATAGTCGATCGATCGGGTCACTGATTAAGGATTAATCGAAAGCGAAGCGGCTAATTGGATTTAGTCGGTCTTTAATCGGTTTTAAATTATATATATATATATATATTATTTTTTATACATATATTTCTTATGTGTTTATAATAATTTGTAATTTTTTTGTACTATCATAATGAAATGAAATAAGTAATTAAATTTAAATAAAACATAAATCATATCAGAATAAGTATGCTTTTCAAAAAAGGAAAAAATAAAATAAAATCAGCTGATTAGTTGGCCTAGTCGGTCAACTACTCGGGTCGAGTAGTCAACAGACAGACTATTGACTGAGAATTAGTCGACCACCCTACCGACTTGACCAATCAGACCGACTAGTCTATCGACTTATACAACAATGCCATAACAAACTTGTAAACTATTAATTTCCATTTTTTAGTCTATGATCTAGTGGCATAACACGACAGAATAATCAATGCCACTTTTTTGTTGATTCAGATTTATTATGAAGTTTCTCAATCAAGGGCTGATTTATTTTTTATGCTATTCATTCAATATTGGTTATATTTATGTTGTTTATTAGTATGAATGTTAATTTTTTAATAGTTGTAGTATTCTTATTAAGTTTTTATGAATGCAATATAGTATCGATTAGTCACCCGACTGTCGATTACTCCTTAGTCAATGACCCCACCAACTGAGTACCGACCATCGATTTCTGCAACCTTGGATCTTTGTTATGAATGATTTTGGTCATTGTTGCGACTTTGGTATTGAGATTGCTCGAAATTCTAAAATTATAGTTTTTTCACAGAGAAATTATATACTTTAGATTCTCTAAGATGCTTACATTATGGGATCCAAACTATCATCTATTCTTATTGATGATTATGTGAAACATAGGCCTTGGTGATATACCCTTTGAGGATATACTAGATGATGCATGAGTATTACCAGCCTGCTAAACATATATAGAAGCTTTGCTATATTCATTGGCAAGATGTTTGCCTTATTCTCGAGTAATTAAAAGGCTCAATGCAAAAGGCTTCTGCAACATCTTGAACAAAATCTCGCTCCGACATCTAGTATTCACAGAGTGTGAGAGATAATTATTAGAGAGGGGAATTACTACATGATATCTTGGGGCTTAAGCATTTTGGGCGATGATTGGCAGGTCCAGTTGGTGCAAGTGCAACAAGTTGTATTCGTGGCTCGGGTATAGACTCGTAACACTACATGTAGTATCAGAGCATGTTCTATCTAATAGTGGATATGACTATCCAAGAGAGGGACTGTTACTAAAAAGATAGGAGGAAAATGCTACCCAGAAGGTGATATTGTTACTATTACAGAAATATGCGATGGACTGTAATGCAACAAGGATGTTACAAATGTAAGTGGGGGAGATTGGAACACTCCAAACATAGTTCCACATCTGGTTTCAGAAAATGAAAAATATCGGGGCGATGGTAGTTAGGCCCAAGTCCAATAAGTTACAAGGGCAAGTATTAATCCATAGAAACTTGGGACATTAAAGCTTCACTTCAAGAATAACTAACAATTGGATCTCTCGGCATATTCTTATGTGAACCCTCATAAAATTGAAGAAACTCAAACAAAATCAGACAAACGCAAGGGAAGCTCCTATTCGTAACAAGAGAAAAGAAAATTCTTGGCCTAAGATCCCTAGTTGCATGGGAACTAGGATAAATAGAAGTCCTATCCTGGTCCTTTTTTTTACCGACTCTCTTTAGGGAGATTGGATAGTAGACTTTAATTCTCTCGCTGATCGAATTTCAGTTGCTAGTTGTAGGAAGCAAAATGGAACGATCGATTTCTTTTTCACATATATTCCTTTCATGATGGGAATCTTTGTCAAAGATATGTTACCTTTTTAGGCTTTGCCACCTTAAATACAAGTTCAATTGCCTGGCACAACAAGATGCAATATGCGGTTGCTTGCCCTTGCACGGAGGTTAAATAACTCATACTACATGGGGTGGGGGTGTCATGGATTGTCTCCCTTCCTGCTGATGTATATTTTCAGACCACTATTCCGGATTTTATGTACTATGAAAACATGTCTGCTATCTTCTATGGCGATATGTGATATATGTCGGTGATATATCGGCGGCGATATTGATAAGGAGGGTTATGTCGCCCATATATCTGCAAAATTGTCGGCGGTATATGAAATAATGAAATTCCTCGTGTCTTTTACTATATTTTGTTTGAGATGGGGCGATATAGGCTATGTACTTCTCCTATTTTGCCTTATTGCTTTTTGAGCATCTGTAAATGCCATCAATATGTGCGATATGGATATAACACAATATTTAAGCCTATGATTATAACTGATATTTGAGGGCTATCATCCTTAGATTGGCTTCCTCCTGCATATTGTTGGCCATGAATATAGGGAGTTCTTGATGAACCATAAAACCATGAACACCTGCATGTGAGAATTATGTGGAATATAGAGTCGTCTGAGGATCACATGATCAAGTATGGCATATGGTTTCAACAAAATACACCTGAATCTAACGAGTGACAAAATTTTAACTTGCTTGCTTGTCAAGTATTCTGTTGTTACATTATGAAATATGAGTGTATGAGATTGTCTTATTCGTCATATCAACTTATTTAAGCATTCGCCATGACTAAACTTCTAATGCACCCCATACATAGTATAATGTATCCGTTTGTGCGGTGATCATGATGATAGTACTACTAGAAAATTTTGATTTAGATATCTATTTTAGGAAACAACTACGCAATTGTATTATATTGATTAATGAACATTAGAAACCCTATTTTAAAAAAACTTGATTTTTTAAAGCAGCTCCATGATTTTCGACGATATGCTCTCAATATTCCTGATATTTTTTATTTTTGATCTTTGGCGGAATGATACAGATCTTGATATTTAAGGCAATGCTGCTATGCGTTACTGCTTCCAACAATGTATTTCAAAGAGAACGAAGCATATTGAGATTGATTTTCATACTATTCGAAATGTTGTTGCTGAAGAGAAGATGCCCCTCATCTTTTTGGAGCTTCATTTTGCATATTTTTCATGGAAGGACTGTCCAAGAAGTGTATTTTGTTTACATTTGTGATAAGCTGGACATGGTTGATATCAATGCTCTAGCTTGAGGATTGTTATTAGTATTTTTATTAATGCTTTTTTGTGTGTTTCCAATTTCCTTAGAGGCATCTTGTGAATATACCGACGTCTTTTATGCTACAAAAGAAGAGTTTGGTTTTAAATAGTGAAGAATACAGACTTTGACTCCCAGACAGACAACAATTCTGTACTGGGGTTTTCCTTCATTAAGTGGATTTGGCAAAAGATGTCAGTTTGAGTAGTTATAAGATTAACTATGCTTACCAGTCTAAGTGGAACTGGTACATGTAGGTAAGTTTTATTTTTTTTTTGTTTTTCAAACTCGTCCCTCGAACTATTTTCTTGAGACAAACTTGTCTGAAAGAAGTAACTGTATGGAGTTCCTCCTTTGGCAAATTATGCCTCCTTATATTCTTTCACGGAAATATCAATTCTATGATGCTGACTTTGATTGACTAACAACTCTTGACTATATGGAAAATGCTATCTAGCTGAGAAGATGCAATATGCTTGGAAATTAGTCCCTCAAAAAACCATGCTTTAAGCTAATATTGGACATGCTGCCTTGTCTATGTGACCCCTGCAGATGAGCATAGGTCGGAAGTGGAAGGACATCATAGACTCCAATGATAAAATCACATACAGTTTCCATGTAAGCTGTTATGCTTGAGTGAATGATACTGAAACTGCAATAACTGCCAATCCTCGTCTTTCATGCAGGATGACTCCAAAAGAGAGAAATCAAACAGATCTCGGTACACTCTTTGATCGTTGACTGAAACCCTGAGGCAAACCCACGATGATTTTTTCCAAATCGAGTTTTCTGGTTTAGTTTCCGATGGATGTTAAAGCAAATATTGTTTGTGACCTTGTTTTTGATGCCATTATGCTCTCTATTCACTTATTAATTAAATAATTCTATCAGCACGTTACTTTAATGGGCTTGCTTCCAGAGGCCGATTTAGTTTGTGTATTGGTGTTGTACCGATCCATTCATTGTGTGAAGTTACATTAGTATTCAGAAATGCTTTTTATCAGTACTAATGAATAAGTTACATCAGTATTCAGCAATGAATCTGGTGACCATATAAGCGATAAATGCTTTTTATCCCCTGTTTCAAGGGGGTGCTTGGTTTTATGTCTCTCCAGAAGGTGATATGGAAATTGTGGGCATGTGGGTGTCTTAACTGTTAAGGTGTCTTATTACTTCTAAATGATTATGCTTTATGGAGCTAGAAAATTTAATTTCATGTGCAAAATAACATCTTTTTGGTCTCAGTTCTGAAATTCACCATTCTGGGTACTTCTACTCCCAGCCCCCTGTTTGGTTGATGGATAAGATGAAAGTAAACTCCAGTAATAATAATCAGTATTGGTGTAACACCTAACCCCAAACATAGTACCACATGAAAAACTCACAAAGTTTGAGTGTGGTATATAAGTGGTGGGGATTACTACTTGACAACTTGGGCTTAAACATTTTGGGTGGTTGTCAACGGGTCCATTGGGCTCGAACCCAACAAGTTGTCAGGGCCAGTTATGCTCCGATAATGGACCGGGGACCTAAGCCCGGGACGTTACAAATGGTATCAGAGCCAGGTTGATTGCATTTTCTGGATCGTGCTACGGGCTCATTGAGATTGCTGGCGTGGTACGATTTTATTCTGTGAAGATCTAGCGGATATTTGTATGCCCACAGGAACTACCAAGATGCTATCTTAATTTCTAGAAATAGTTTTTTATTTTTCCCAGTTTAGAGTTGTCATAATGGAACTCTAGTTTGAATGGATATTTATGGAATGGATATTATTTTCTCTGCTCATTATGTGCTATTGTTGATATTTTGGTAACGGGTCGGTCGTGCGATCATTGTCGCTTGCCTCCACCGATTGTCACGATCCGTTCCGTTACAAATGGTATCAGAGCTAGAGTTCCTCTGGGCATAGGATATCCACACTTCTTATCGATCTAAGATTTATAGATAGGGAGGTTTAGTATCACAACTCATTGACCTTGTCAATTTTGAATCAGATGGCTCCTCGACGTGCTATTGAAGCCATTGGAGACCGTGACTCATCGACGAGCCAAGAAGCCGTCATGGGTATGCAGAGGCAGATGCTGGAGTTAATGACACTAATGACCCAGCAACAGAAGAGTCAGACGTCCAACTCGGGTGGACTGACTCTAAAGACCTTCATCCAGCACGATCCACCTACTTTCAAGGGTGAGCATGAGCCGGAAAAAGCCGAACATTGGCTAAGAGAGATGGAGCTGACTTTTGAGGCAACGAATTGTCCTGAGGAAAAAAAAGTGATCTTTGGGACATTTCGTCTGCGGGACAATGCAAAGGAGTGATGGACTTCATGCAAGGAATCCACTTTTCGGAGACTCCAGTCACTAAATGGGATGATTTTGTTCAGCGCTTCACTGAGCGTTACATTCCCGAGCATGCTAAGGATGCTAAGCGTCAAGAGTTTATAAATCTCCGGCAGGGAAATATGACGGTCGAAGAATATGCAGCAAAATTCCAAGAATGGGAGAAGTATGGAAAGGGTATTTTTGCCAATGAAAAGCAACGAGCCAGAAAGTTTATAGAAGGCCTGAATGCGGGACTAAGCATGAAAGTGCTAACTAGAGGTCCCACGACCTTATCTGAGGCGGTTGCAGCAGCAGTGGAGATTGATGCAGCATACCGGAGGATACAGCAAGCGAATCCTCGGAAGCGCCCTCACAAGCCGAATTTCAATGACAAGAGGCATCACACTGCAACGAATTTCAAGAAGACAAAGACTGATGATGCACCAGCAAACAAGAAGTACACATTTGAAGTGTGCCTGCATTGGGGTAGGAGGCATCCAGGAGAATGCTACAAGCTAACCAATTCTTTTCTATAAGTGCGGAGAAAAGGGTCACTTCATGAAAGATTGCAAGAAAGATGTCAAGGATCAATAGAAGCCCTTCGAGTAGAAAAAGAAAGGTGCAGGAAGAGTCTTTGGTATCACTCCTGAGGATGCAGAAGGTGCCAACACGACGGTGGAAGGTAACTCTACTAATTGAAAATCATTTATGTCATGTTCTTTTTGATTCTGGTGCCACGCATTCCTTTATCTCGAATGCTTTTGCGAGGAAGTTAAGTTTAGAAGCTGTTGAGCTTCCTTATGCACTTACAGTTTCTTCACCAATGGGTGATATTATTGCCACGGGTATGTACTTAAGGGACGTACCTATTTTGATAAAAGAAGACACCCTCACTGCCAATTTGATAATATTACCCATCACAACCTATGATGCCATCTTGGGAATGGATTGGTTATGGGAGCATTATGCAACGGTCTATTGTCGAGAAAAGAAGGTGATCTTGAGTAGACCAAATACTGAGGAGATAGTTATTCGGGGCACCTGTAAGGGTGGAAGATTGATTATCTCATCCTTGCAAGAAAGCCGGTTATTAGATGAGGGTTGCATCGCATTCCTCGCTAGTATAATTAACACTTAATCATCTCATACACGTCTTGAAGATTTAGATGTGGTCAGAGATTTTTGCCGATGTCTTCCCAGACGATCTTCCAGGACTACCTCCTCATAGAGAGGTTGATTTCTCAATTGATTTGATCCCAGGAACGGCTCCGATTTTCAAAGCTCCGTACAGAATGGCACCTGCAGAACTTGAGGAGCTAAAAGAAGCAGTTACAAGAACAACTGGATAAGAGATTTTTTACGTCCCAGTGTTTCTCCGTGGGGAGCACCCGTTCTTTTTGTGAAGAAGAAAGATGGGTGTCTTAGACTCTGCATCGATTATCGTGGGTCTAAACAAAGTGACCGTGAAGAATAGATACCCGTTACCACGCATTGATGACTTATTCGATCAATTGCAGGGAGCCACAGTTTCTCAAAAATTGATCTGCGTACAGGTTATCATCAACTCCGAATAAAAGAGGAGGATATACCAAAAACAACTTTCAGGACCAGGTATGGTCATTATGAATTCTTGTCATGCCATCTGGTCTTACTAACGCTCCTGCAGCTTTTATAGAGCTAATGAATAGGGTATCCGAGAATACCTTGATAAATTTGTCATTGTGTTTGTGGATGATATACTGATATATTCATCCGATCCGGAGCAGCATCGAGTACATTTACAGATTGTATTCGAAACTCTAAGGCGACACCAACTTTATGCAAAATTCTCCAAATGCGATTTTTTGGCTGAATAGAGTCGCATTCCTTGGTCATGTGGTATCTAAGGACGGCATTGAGGTAGATCTAACCAAGGTAGAGGCAGTGATGAATTGGAGACAACCCAAGAATGTTTCTGAGATCCGTAGTTTTCTTGGCTTGGCTGGTTATTATCGGCGATTTATTCAGAATTTCTCCAGGATATCGCTACCATTAACAAAGCTCACTCGAAAGGATGTGAAGTTTGTGTGGTCTGAAAAGTGCGAGCAGAGCTTTCAAGAATTAAAGCAGAGATTGACCACAGCTCCAATCTTTGGCTTTACCGTCAGGTAGTGGAGGTTTTGTGGTGTATACAGATGCATCAGGCACTGGACTCGGGTGTGTTCTCATGCAAAATGAGAAAGTCATTGCCTATGCCTCATGACAGCTAAAACCGCAAGAGAGAAACTACCCAACTCATGATTTAGAGTTAGCAGCGGTAGTCTTTCTCTTAAAATTTGGCAGCATTATCTTTACGGTGAACAATTTGAGGTGCTCAGTGATCATAAGAGCCTCAAATACATTTTCTCTCAGAAGGAACTTAATTTGAGGCAGCGACGCTGGCTAGAGTTCCTAAAAGATTATGACTTTGCCATCAATTATCATCCAGGAAAAGCAAATGTCGTAGCGGATGCATTGAGTAGAAAATGGGAAGGTAAACTGTCTAGTTTAAAACTTCCAATGGAAGATGATGAAGGATTTTGAAGATTGGAAGCCTTTTTTGAGTGGATCAAGAAAGATATCATTTGCGGCGCTCCACATTCAACCAGAGATAATTGGAAAGATCTTGACTGCACAAAAAGTAGATGTTGATCTTCCTAAATATATAGAAGCATCCAAAAAGGAAGGTTCTGATTTCACCATCGGAACAGATGGAGCTATAAGGTACCGCAACAGACTATGGATTCCAAGTGATATTGAGTTGAGGCAGGAGATTCTGGACGAAGCATATAGATCGATGTACACTATTCAATCCAGGTACAACTTTATTCATCCAGTACAACAAAATGTACAAGGATCTGCAACGGAACTTTTGGTGGCCAAAGATGAAGAATGACATCGCAGAATTTGTTGCTAGATGCTTGGTATGTCAGCTGATCAAGATTGAACATCAACGTCCAGCAGGACCTGTTCAACCCTTGGAGATACCTGAATGGAAGTGGGATCACATAACGATGGACTTTGTCACCGGTCTACCCAAGACCACAAAACATCGTTATGACACCATATGGGTGATTGTTGACAGATTAACCAAATCGGCACACTTCCTACCTATCCCGTTAGATCAGTCGACAGATAGTCTAGCTGAATTATATGTGAATGAGATTGTCAGCCTTCATGGTGTTCCTGCATCAATTGTCTCAGATCGGGATACACGTTTTATCTCTCGTTTATGGAAGAGTTTTCAGGATGCTATGGGCACTCAATTGAAGTTTAGCACTTCTTTTCATCCGCAGACTGATGGTCAGTCAGAAAGAACCATCCAGACTCTGGAAGATATGTTGAGAGCATGTGCTCTAGATTTTGTTGGCAGCTGGGATAGACACCTTCCGTTAGTGGAGTTTGCTTACAATAATAGCTATCATTCGAGCATCAAGATGGCACCCCTATGAAGCATTGTATGGGAGACCTTGCAGATCACCTTCATGCTGGAGTGATGTTGGCGAGAAGCACATCCTAGGACCAGAACATGTTCAGACAAGTAAGCATGGTGTTGATCTAATCAGAAAAAGATTGTTGGCAGCTCAAAGTAGGCAAAAATCTTATGCCGATCGTCATAGAAGAGAGTTGAGTTTCACGGTTGGGGAACATGTGTTATTAAAGATCTCTCCAACCAAGGACGTTTTACGATTTGGCAAAAGGGGGAAGCTTACTCACAGATATATAGGACCTTTTGAGATTCTGCAGAGGATTGGAGATGTGGCATATCGTATTGCATTACCACCTCAATACTCGAAACTTCATGATGTATTCCATGTGTCTATGCTGAGGAAGTACATTCCTGATCCCTTCACATGTAATCGAGCATGAGGTCATTGATATTCAACCAAACATGGCCTTTGAAGAGAAACCTATACGAATCGTTGATCGTAGAGACATTCAATTGCATCAGCGTATAGTTCCTATGGTCAAGGTCCTTTGACAACAACCACCAAAAGGAGGAGGCTACTTGGGAGCTGGAAAGTGAAATGCAGGAGAAGTACCCGCAACTTTTCGGTATGTCCCTCTACTAAGAAATTTCGAGGACGGAATTTTTTTTAAGGGTGGTAGATTGTAACGGCTGGTTGTTTAAAAAAAATTCAAAATGACATTATCCTAGATTAAGTGGATTTATTAAATACCTTAAAATTCTCTCATTACTCTCTTTAAAACCCAAAGACTCTACCCCCCACGTCACTTTTCTTGTGTTTTTGAGAGAAAGAGAGAGAGTTAGAGAGAGGGAGGAAGGGTTACCTTACCGGCATCCATCTTCGTCGTAGGAGAAGGAAGCGTCGAATCCGAAGAGGAGGAGAACACGGATTCGTGACGAAAAGAAGGCGCAAAGATCTCGACAAGTAGAGTTAAGCGTTGGATTCAAGGTATGTATCGGCTTTAGGATTTCGATTTCTAACCGTATGTATTGGGTTAGGTTTTTACGTATGAACTATGATCAATCCCGGATTGCTATCTATAATTGTATGTATCGGTGTGGGGTTTTGTATGAGCCTCGACCACATCCAAAGTACAATCTCAAACTTTACGTGTCAAATATTAGGATATCTATTATACCACTACATTAGATTTAGAATTGTATCACAAAACTTTGGTTGTTGGAAATATTAGCATGTGAAATCGTGTTTCAAGCTACAGATTAACACGTAGATGCTTTTATTATTATTTAGATTATTCTTATATTTGATCCTTAAATCAAAGTCACTTGAGCCATTGTTGTAATCCGATTAATGAATATCAAACGGGGAAACATGATATTTTCAATGTAACGAATGCTAGTGGTTAATCATATGTTGTTTTTATATATATTTATGGGTGGAAGATTAGGAAATTTCTGTATTATTTCACGAACACCGTTTGACATACTTATGCAATTCAGCCTATAAGAACCAATGCCGTCACTTTTAACTTTTTAGTTGAAATTAGACATCTTAAACATTGTCGAGAACAGAGAAAGCATGGGGTGGATTAATAATAACCACGTTTTGAATGTAGTTAATTTCATTGCCAACTGGATTTTTACGTTTTGGGCAAACATGGATTTCCCTAATAATATGTTTTTTAAAAAAAGATATTTCATAGGTAATATTATTTATTTTTCCACCATCTTCTACTGTGATTTAATTACCTAATTTATAAGTATCTCTTAAATATGGTTGAATTATCTGCATTCAATTAGGATAAAGAAAAACATGCAACGGTTTTTTTTTCTATGAAAAGATGGACCGCATGTCATTAAGGCTTGACAATATGAACTTGAGTATTATAAAAAGTAAACTATAAAATATAATGATGCCTATCTTTTATCAACCCCAAGGTGGTTATGCATATTCGAACTGTTCACGGTAATATTGGGATAAATTAAACCTAATCATATTTTTATTAAGATTTAATGGGTTGAATGAATACCCGAAATCAAAGAACAAGGCAAGGTCAGTTTCCTTTGTTCGTATATATGAACAACATGTAGTCACAAAAAATATATATAATTGCATTTAGTGCCTTGACATCAAGATGAATATTTTAAAAGGGGATTCATAACTATTGATATTAGGTCTTGTAACATATGTTTTTTTTAAAAAATATGAAGCATGGAACAAAGGTGATAACCTTAATCAAGATTAAGGCACAGTCTCATAAGGAGTCACATGGACGACCGCAAGGGGTCGTGTTAATGCCGCAAGGGGCAACGCCGCAAGGGCGTATGGTTGCAAGGAACCACTGAGGCAAAAGCTAAGTCCTCTACAGTTGTAGCTACACTGTCATGTCATGCCATGGACCGCAAGTGCCAGCGGTTAAAAACGTATAAAAGATACGTAAATGAATGTTGTGCAAGAAAATGGTTTAAAGAAAAAACCATCATGAAAAATGCAAAGAATGGTTTAATAAGAGAATGAACCATCACATGTTATGCTAAATTGGTTTAAAAAAGTTAAACCATCAAAGTCATGGGGGCTAATATGTAAAGTGGTTTATATGTTTTATAAGTATGTAAATTTCTTAGCATTTTTGATGAATTATGCCACAAGTAGAAATAAATATTTGTCATGCCTACTTATGCAATTTACATACTTTACATATATAATCATGTTTATGAAAGAAGCCAAGCTAATCATGATAGGGATCGAACTTAGACATGCATGTGAATTATCTAGGCACGAAATGATGTGTATACATGAAAATCCAAGTATATGTTTTATAACGGATCAAGGACCGTTAGAATACCCATTCATGGACCCCGATACATACTGGGCATTAGGCTCATACAAATTATATTTGTTATTTTCAGGCGAAGAGCAAGGTTGATTGCATTTTCTGGATCGTGCTATGGGCTCATTGAGATTGCTGGCGTGGTACGATTTATTCTGTGAAGATCTAGCGGATATCTGTATGCCCACAGGAACTACCGAGATGCTATCTTAATTTCTAGTATAGTTTTTTTATTTTTCCCAGTTTAGAGTTGTAATAATGGAACTCTAGTTTGAATGGATATTTATGGAATGGATATTATTTTCTCTGCTCATTATGTGCCACTGTTGATATTTTGGTAACGGGTCGGTCGTGCGATCAATTGTCGCTTGCTTCCGCCGATTGTCACGATCCGTTCCGTTACAATTGGCTACATAATTTACCATTTTAAAGGTGGGACTACTATCCTACTACCCTTTTTGAAAGATGACGTCCTATATTAAGGATTGATATCCTCCCTATTATGGGTGTTTATCGAGTTTAACGAGTCGAGTCTGCCTCGACATGGACTCAAACTTGATAATAAGCTTGGACTTGAGCTTGGGCTCGTTAAGCTTAAAGTCCAAGAATGCTCTCTTGAACTTTAACTCATTGAATTTGAGCCTCTTGAACTTTAACTCGTTGAATTTGAGTTGACTCATGAGCTTTTTAATGAACCTTTTGCAGGTTGATTTTATATTAAGTGTTTGTGAACTATTTCTAACTAAGACGTTGAACTCATCTGGAATCTCACCAATACTAATCTTTGAGACAAAAATGAGCCCGAGCTTTCCTGATAATCCTATTCCTTGTTGGTGGATGAGCACTATCATACTTGGGGAACATCATCCCTAACCCATCAATTATCATCAATATTCTCATGTTAATTGATTGGCCTATATTTGAGGAGGTCCTCATAGGTCATGCTTTTCCCTTGAGGATTCTTGGCCAGCTTGTGGGGTGAGATGGTTTTGTACCACTTGTACTTGGTAAATATTTTAATAATAAAAATGAAGAAAATGAATAGTTTCTACCTTTTAATAATTAATAAAAAATCAAAATAAGTTATTATTAAGAGACATTAATTTCTGGATGTACGATATATGTATACATCATGTATTCATATTTAAAATTTGGGTTTTTATCGATGTGCCCTATGAGATATTGCAATATCAGTTATACCCGTCATTTTTTTGGAATATCAGTTGTGCCTATTGGACAGCGAGCCCAAGGCGAGCCGTTATGCAATAAATGTTATTGCAAATATCATTCCCTAATCTGAAATGAATGAATAGATAATTTGCATAATAGGTCCCATAGTACAATTAGGGTTATGTACCATGGCTATCTCAATGATCATACATCTGTTGATTCAATTATTGAATCATAGAGGATGGTGCTTGGATGGATATCTAATGAGTTAGATTGAGGACTCATTAAGCACCGTCAAATGATTGTTAAGAGATGATCTCCAGCCTGAGTAGGAGATGGCAATCCTTTCTCAATTAGGTTGATATCTGACCAACCTCTTGATGCAGGTCCTCTGCATAGGAATAGATATTCAGAGGTGTCAGATTAGTTAGGTCAAAGAGTTGACTTAACGATAACCAAAGTCCTATATCGTATGCTTTCACGATACAGGCATACATCCTCTGACCGGAGACAAATGTGTTACTATATGTCTGAGTGTGTACATTTGGCAGACCAATAGGTTGATGACCTAACCAAGGTCTATACACCGACGCCTGGTGTGCAAGCAAGGGCATATGAGTAATACAATCTCTCAAAGGGATCATATAGGTTCATTACTGAACCGGAAGACATGATCTCACTAATGTGATATTGGGAAGAATCAAATTCCGTGCACCATCGTCTCTCTTTGGAAGCTTGACTGAATTTGTAGGTTTGATATATACTTTTGGAAAGAATATGATCAGGAGCTAGGTATGATATATGCTTATGGAAAGTATATGATCGATACCAACTCCCAATGATCGAATAAGAAACTTACTGATAAAACCATGAAGTAGACAGTATAAAGTTGATCCAATACATCGGGTTTATTCTGAGTCTTCCGATATGCAAGATGTACAAGTAATGGGAACAACTGAGGGTGATGTGATCATAAACGATTGTATAACCATGACGCTTCCATTCCTAGGGAGTGATGAAACGGGTCTGGATTTTAATGACTCCTCTCAGTAGAGAAGTAATCTTATCTTGGTCCAAATGTTGGACATTGATCCGAATGTGATTCAGATGCAATGAGAAGATTGGATTTGCGGTCTTGATTTAATCAAGCATCTATGAGAGGCCCACGTTCTAGATTTGAGATATGATCTCAATATCCAAGTCACTATACGTAGAACAATACAATCACCCTGTCATTATCTCCATGTATCTGCGGAGAAAGCAAATTATCCTTGAAAGGGTTCAGGATAATTTCATTGTTGATATTTTAAATCTAAGTATTGAGAAAATGGATAATTAAATGTGATTTAAATATCATGAGTAATATGAATTTGATTCATATTGTAAAGAGAGCTATCTGAGATAATTGAATGTGATTTAATTATCAAAGATGTGAATAATGTGAATGTGCTTCATAATATTTGGGCATATGAGAATAGAGATCCAAGATGATTAAATGTGATTTAATTATCATGGATATGAATAATATGGATAGCAATATCCATATTAGTCATATGTATATTATAAATGTGATTTATAATATATAAGAGAGAGCTATTTGTAATTTACATTTGGTAATTAAATGTTAATGTGAATTGGATTCACATTGAACAATTAATTGAAAATGCAATTTACATTTTATTTTCGGATGTGAATATGATTCACAAATTTCCAATAGCAAGATTGCAATATTCACAAAATAATTATGAATTATTTTTGTAGAATAATTTGCAACAAAAAGTTGTTGCAAATCATGGAGATTACATGGAACATAAAATTGTCACCTTACTAAAAGAGGAGGGTGGACGGCCACCACTCCTATAAGGAAAGGGTGGCCGTCCCCTCTCTCCACTTGGAAGGAGGCATTCTCTCTTCCATTATATCCATGTATTGTTGATTTCATTTTGTGATTAAATTGTGTGATTTATTAACATATATTTAATCTAAATTAAATTAATTGTTGTTGATTTTTACCAACACAAATCTTAGCCATTAAAAGAAACACAATCAATGAGAGCCATTGGATTTGTATTGTCCCATGGATTGAGATCCATGGATCCCAAAATATATAAAAGGAGAGGTACCCCTTTGCTCTTCTTTACACACAAGAGAACATAAGTCTCTCTCTCTCTCTCTCTCTTTATCTCTCTACACGTCTACTCCCTCTCCCTCTCATGTGGTCGTCCAACATGGATGCCCTAGAGAGGTTCTCCATCGTCGCAACATCGTCGTTATGCTGCCCGATAGTTTGCTCGTGGATCTCTGTCTCCTTCGGTGCGTCTCGCTCGTGAAGAAGACATCGGATCTTGTGTGTCGAGATCAGGAGATCCGGCGCTTGGATCATCAACATGGATTGCGAGAAGCATGCGATTCATCCCTGCGCTCGCATGCGTGTCCTCCGTCATATCGAACTTGAGACAGGAGGTCTCTTCGTTTAGAGACTCGATCGCAACCACGCTTCAAGAGGTAATCCTATTACTTGTTTGTAGTTTAGACAAAACAATCCGAGAAGTGTTCTTGGATCATGTGGTTTCGTCGCATAATTTTTTAATTTCCGCTGCATAGAATAACTAGTGCGACTAGTCGTTCTTCATCGTATTTTATACGATGTCCACGCTTCCGTGATGCGCTTGAGGATCTAACCATATCCTTAAGTGCCTATACTTTTTTACAAAATTCACAGTTCTGCCCTTCTGTTAAGTTAAAGTAACGTCATAATTGATATTACAGGACATAATTGTGAATTTTGCAAGAAGGTAGGGGCACAACTGATATTTCGAAAAAGGAGTGGAGTATAAGTGATATTGCAATATCTCAGAGGGGCTCAACTAAGAAAAACCCTTAAAAATTGTAGGCATTTTATGCAATTATATGTAAATATAAATTTTATATATGATTTGTAAATTGAGATCAAAATATGTCATTATTATTTCTTAATGTTCTTTATGGATATTTTCTATATTTTTATTTAAATATATTACTGATATAAATATAATAAATTTAAAAGAACTTGAAATTTTCCATAATAATATATTATACACAAGACATGGGAGTTTGGGAGGAGACATAGGGTTTCTTCCCTGACTGTGTTCGCATAATTTTCCCCTAATTTACATGTAAGTTATTTTAGATGATGTTAGATTCTTTTAGTCTATTTTTGTATAATATGCATTTTAAGACTAAATATATTTCCTAAGGTGTTATTTTGGTAGGTGGTTATCTAGATGTTTTCCTTTATTTTTTTGTATGTTATTATGATGTTTTTTATTTTTTTATATATTTACATAATTCGTACTTATTGTATGATAAATGTAGGTATTTGTTTAGATTTTAGCTTTATCTATGATAGATTATATGATGAGTTTGCTACTCATCATACATTATATTGTTCATCATTATTGCTTCAATTTCAAGATATTTGATATAATATCTTACTTCTTAAATCCAATACATATTTAATTCAAACAATAATATTCTTATTCGTTATTATTTTCTTCTTTTTTCCTTCACATTCAGTGTTAGATTCATGTTTATGAAGACTAGGAGGACATAGTTTGATTCAAGCATGTGGGTGGGGAGCATGTTCTATTTTTTTTTCAAATGAAAGAAGGGATGTAAGATGTTTATATTGTGTTTTATACCTAAATATAAGCATTTTTTCGCCAAATTATTCTTTTTATTTACCTATAAATTTTACTTGCATATAATATTCACAAAACCTGTATGATATATAAAAAATATTGTATTAAAAGTTCATATCTCAAAAACTCATAAAAACTTAAAAAACATTAAAATTATTTTGTAAAAATAGCTGATTTTACATGGCATTTTATGCATTGTTGAGTTTGTGCAAATGTTTTAAAGTCCTAAATTTATTTATTTGTATTAAATACATATTATTTGAAATAAATGAAGATTTCATTTGGGAAGAAGCTTTTGATAATAATAGGTCGACTCTTTTTTTAACTATCTGTTGTTATTCTTGAGGGTCTTCTTGATTTATAAATTAAGAGTGGGATAGCAGATACATGCTATATGCCATGTAAAATCTTGAAATCTTAATTGATTGACGAACACTTTTACTTGCATGCATACTGAGAAGGTGAATACATGTAGGTTTGACTAAGATGGATTTTATATCTCAACTTAATATTTAATCTTCTGATTCTCGAGAATCTAAGAACATTTATATTGTCCCATAAGATGAGTATCATAAACCAAGGTTTTAAAAATCAAACAAGACATCAACCAAGAATGTATCGATTTTTTATTTTTATAATTGGATCAATGGGACCGACCAGTCAAACCAATGATGATGTAAGCAATTAAAAAAATAGAAAAAGATCGAACCGTTATATTGTTGATTTGGTTCGTGCGGTGAAACAGGGTTGAACCGAGTTAGACCAATATATCATACAAAAAAATATGAAAAATACTACATCATATCTTTTGAGGATTTGTTTACTTGTATCCTTCCAAGTTTTCCAATAAGACGTATACCCCTATTTTAATACAATTGCATTTCCCCTCTATATTTTTACAAAATCAATAGTAGTGGCCACACGCGTGCTCCAATTTTATACCAACATAAGGATGATGTTGTGAATTTTTAATATAGGAGCACACATGAAATTTCTTAAAAGTTAATGGTATAAATGTTCTTAAAAAGCAGATAAGGGCATAGCATCATATTTCATAAAATTTATATAAAAAATATGTAAGATTTAAAAAATTAATGAATTTAAAACTATTTAAACTCTAATTAATGACAAACTAATGTTGTTAATTTATTGCTTTTCATAGAATGACTATGACAAGTGAGTATTGTTAATTTAAATTGTCTTCTTCGTTTGCTATTGATATAAGTGGACAACCTCATACACAGTAGGGGGAGAGAGAGGCAATGCTTGTATGACAGGAAGGGACAAATGATAATGAGTCATTGACGTATGTGAATGAGAAAAGATAGACGAATACTATATTTTGGGTTAGAATGGGAATAAATTATGAAAAATTCAGAAAAAGTTGGTGTTTTGTTAATTTATTAGAAATAATTTTTTTTCAAAAAAATGAATGTTTGAACCAATGGTTTGGTTCAATTGGTCCAACTGGGTTTAAGCAGTCCAATAGGGTTTTGACTGGTTTTTATTTTCTGAATAAAACTTGGTAGTTGGATTGTTTTTCCTCAGATTCTTGATTTAATTGGTTCAAGTGGTTGGTCTGACTTAACTAGTATAAAGGTAACACCTTTAACCTATTTTGTTACAAACCTAACTATTCCAATATTTATTAAATTAATTTAGTACGATATTCGTACTCCTCCTTTGTTAAAGTAAAAGGATAACATGGTAAGACTCATGAGAATACACAATCCAATGTTCTAAATAATTAAAGAAAAATCAACATTACAAGATATTACAAATAATGCATGCATGAATATAGTCCCATTTTGCTCACATTATAGTCGTAATATAGTCGTAATAGACATATGCAACTACAAGTAGTTGAAAATGCTGGGGTCACACCTGCAGGGCTATAAAATCAATTACAACCACATTGTGGTCGTGTTGTTCTCATAGTTTGCGAGCATAGTGGTCTTGTGTGCTCGTAATAGCTGTCATCATCATATTAAAAAGCACACCAAATGCGACTACATAGGGGATTATTTGTAGTCATATTTTCTGATACTAGAATAAGAAAATATTACCTGGTTCAATTTTGCACCTCCCTCGCGATTACCTATACCTGTAAAAGCATATAAAAAAGGAGCACGTACAATAATAGAATAATTCCATATAATCTACATTCACAATCAAGCATTACAATTATATATATCCACATTCATAGTCAAGAATCACAAGTATATTAACATTCACATTCAAGCATCACAAGGTGTTCCATATTGACATATGACACAACACAATATATCAAAAGAATAATTTGAACTTAGAATCATAATGTTAATGAGAAAAATGTGTTAATAGTTAAATATAAGTAACATATTAGTATTAGCCATCGAGTTTCAAATCATTCACTTCTTCCATCGATGAAGGATGATTATCCCCTTTTCATTCCTTCTTTGACTCTCCCTTTCCCTCTCTGCTCCCTCTGCCTCGACATCCCTCCTTGCTTTGAAATGAAGAATAATGAATTTGCATAATAGGTCCCTTAGTATAATTATGGTTATGTACCATGGCTATCTTAGTGATCATACAATTGTTGATTCAATTGTTGAATCATAGAGGTTGGTGCTTGGATGAATATCTAAAGAGTTCGATTGTAGACTCATCAAGCATTGTCAAATGATTAATAAGAGAGGTTCTTCAGCATGAGATGGGGATGACAGTCTTTTCTCTGAAGGTTGATGTCTAACTGACCTCTTAATGCAGGTCCTCTGCATAGGAATAGAGATTTGAATGTGTTAGAAAAGTTAGGTCAAAGAGTTGACTTAACAAGATCGAGATAACCAAAGACCAATGTTGTATGTTGTCACAATATATGCAAGCATCCTTTGACCAGAGAGAGATGTGTTACAATGTGTCTAGGTATGTACATTTGATAGACAAATAGGTTGATGACCTAATCAAGGTCTATACACCAGCACACCGGTGTGCATATAAGGGCATATGAGTAATATGATCTCTCAAAGGGATCATACAAGTTCATTTACTGAACTAAAAGACATGAGCTCACTCATGAGATACTAAGAAGAATAAAATTCCGTGCATGTCATATTGCTTTGAAAGCTTGACAGAATTTGTAGGTTTGATATATGCTCTTGGAAAGTATATGATCAACACCCGGGTATGATATATGCTTTTGGAAAGTATATGATCGATACCATTTCCCAATAGTCAATTGAGAAATTTAGTGATAAAATCCTTGAAGGAATCAATCTAAATGAGATCTAAAACTTCTGGTTTATTGTTGGTCTTCAAGTATTTTGGATGTACGAGTATTAGAAATACCTAAAGACGATGCGATCATAATTGATTGTATAACCATGACACTTCCATTCTTATAGAGTGATGAAACGGGTCTAGATTTTAGTGACTACTCTCAATAGAGAAGTGATCTGATATTGGTCCAAATGTTGGGCATTGATTTGAATATGATTCAAATGCAATGAGAAGATTATATTTACGATCTTGATTTAATTAAGAATCTATTAGAGGTCCGTAAGTTTTGGATTTGAGATGTGATATCAATATCCAAGTCACTCTATGTGGAACAATACACTCTCCCAGTCCTTATCTCCAAGTATCTGTGGAAAACGAGCACTATTATTGACGGAGTTAAAATGATAATTTCATTGTTGATATATGTATCCAAGCATTAAGAAAATTGATAATTAAATGTGATTTAATTATCATGAATAATATGAATTTGTTAAAATTATAAGGAGAGTTATCTTAGATAATTAATGTTACTGAATTATCAAATATGTGAATAATGTGAATGCGATTCATATTATTTGGGCACATGAGAATAGAGATCCAAGATGATTAAATGTGATTTAATTATCATGGATATGAATAACATGGATAGCACTATCCAAATTATTTATATATATTATAAATGTGATTTATATAGTATAAGAGAGAGCATATTATGATTTATATTTGTTGATTAATTATTGATGTGAATTGGATTCATATTGTATAATTAATTGAAAATGTAAATCACATTTTATTTTTGGTTGTAAATGTGATTCACAAATTTCCAATGGCATGATTTCAGTATTTTATAAAATAATTATGAATTATTATTGTAGAATAATTTACAACAAGTGTTGTTGTAAATCTCATGAGATTACATGAGATTGGTTCCTTCCCAATTGGGCGGGTGGACGACCACCAACTCCCATTAGGAAAAGGTGGTCGTCCACTCCCATATTATGGAAGGAGGAAATCTCCATTCCATAATCTCCAATGCATGATTGATTTAATTTAAGATTAATTTATATTGATTTATCAATATATATTTAATCTACAATAAATTAATTGTTGCTGTGTTTTTACAACATAGTCTTGGACATTGAAAGAAACACAAATCGATGTCATCCATTGGATTTGTGTGTACATGGATTGTGATCCCTGGACTCCCAAAATACTATATAAGAAGTGACATCCCTTGCAATTCACATTACAACAAGACAACCTCTCTCTCTCTCTCTTCATGCCAACACTCTCTCTCATTATGGTTGTCCACCATGGAGCCCTGGAGAGAGTTGGCATCGTTGTAGCATTGATGTTATGTTGCCGGATCATTTACTCGTGGATCTCCATCTCCCTCGGTGAGAATTTCTCGTGAAGAAGAGGTCGGATCTCGTGTGATGAGATCATGAGATTCGTTGCCTGGATCATCAACATGGATTACGATAAGCATATGTTTCATCAATGCGCTTGCAAGCGTCTCATTTGTCGGATAAGACTTGAGACATGAGGTCTATTTGTTTAGAGACTCGATCACAACCACGCTTCAAGAAGTAAACCAAGTACTTGTTTGTGGTTTATATGAAATGGCCCGAGAAGTGTTCTTTGATCAACTGGATTCATCGTTGAAAAATGTTTCAATTCCACTGGCTCGAGCAATTAGTATGACTAGTCGCTCTCGATTACATACGATGCAATCCTCACGCTTCCGTGATATGTTTTAGGATCTTCCCATATCCTTTAAGTGGTATCAGAACCATAGGTCAGAGGTTTATGATCCATAAACCTATGACGACTTGGGCTCATTAGGGTTTGTGAATTTTTTTCGCATTTTGTTTGTGAAACCCTATTTGTGTGATTTTTTCTCTCTATTTAAAAGTGTTTAAACACGAAATTATCATTTGGATAATATTCACTATTAAATAAGGAAATTGTGGGATTTGAGTTTACGATTTGGAATCTGATTGTTCAGGTCATGATCCTTTTAGTGAACAAGTATCCACTATTTCGGGGATAACGAATCTTGATGTAATTAAAGAGTTAATTATGATTTTCAAACATCTAAAAATGCATAAACTACACATGGGTTCTGTTATATATCAAATTAGTTATTTTACATTATTTGGATTTAAATTGATTAAGATATCCTAATTTTAGTAAGTGAGGGTCAATGTTGAAAATACTTTCCTAATCAAGAATCTTGTGATTGTTATTCAATTAATTCATAGAAATTACTGATTAATCTATGAAATAATTAGTTGTTAAATATTTGTAAAATATTTAATGATTATAATTATTAGAAATTACTAATTAGAATTAAAATTAGAACATTCTATTATGAAGAGAGTTGTTATTTCCCTTGGAAGAATTAATTATGTGAATATGATTTATAACAATTAATTAGAATTTGAACATGATATGGAGGATCACATAAGTGCATCCATGGCCTACCATCAAGGTGAAGGGTTTTGTCGCCATGGATTGTATGTAGGAGGCGTATGTCTGAAGTGATAGCTCCTACATACAAGCGCATCTGGAACATGCTCTTTGCTTCTTGAAAGAGTAAGGTTGTATGCGTAGTGATCCTAACATCGGGTCCTCATATTATTGGGGCAATATTGGATTATACATAGAGAGTTCTAATGCTGTTAACAGTTGGTTCAATTAACGATGGGTGAACATCACCTTAGGGGAAGGGCCCGGGTGTTAAAGACCAAATTGGGAATGCAAGTTGGACTTGCAAGCCGAATGTATTCCTGCTTCTTTTTATCTTAGTTATATGTTCTCATATTATTGGGATGTGACAAAGATAAGAAACGATATCCCAGATCTTGCTTGAGATATAATGGTAAGTATATCTCTTGCATTGAAAGTAATTAAGAGAGTGAACTTTCAATGTTGACAAGACAAGACAACTTCGAAAGTAAAAATTCCTAAATCAAAGTGATATATATATATATTTGTGCTAATTATCTTATTTCAGATAATCCTCATTAAACCCACTCAAACCTATACTCAATAATAACTAGTAAAATATCATGGATTAGATCCATGATTAAGATATTGTACTTGTAGTTGGACACAAAATGTATGTGATTCAATGTGCAAGTTTCCACGAAATAAAAGAAATGACAATTGAATAAACAATAGGACTACAACCCTAGGGTTTGTATGTCTATAGTCTTGATCTCTCATCGAATGTACTTTGAAAGCGAGTATTCGATGATGATCGTAATTGTTAATAATACTTATAAAATCTAAGAAGATGTTTTTGGCATACATATATGCACTCAACATTTAATCAGGAATGATATGGTTTACCATATTATATAGAATGGTGGCTTGATAAGAGATGATGTACTCAAAATATTTGAGAACCTACCTAAACTGAAGTCTTTTCGAGTTTAGATGGATGTAGATATGATGAGTGTCATAATTCTACTATATATACTCAAGTCATTCATCAATCTTCATAAAATTCATATTATATGGATTGAATGAAGCATGTATAAATGTTTAAATACTCTCATACTGAAATCTTTTGAATTCAACATAAGGCCTTGTCTTATGCAATGGTTGTTTATAGATGATGGGAAGTAGTGGAAGCATGAATCTAACACAAGAAAGAAGTAAAGTTGAGGAGTTGATTGTACTTTTTTAATTTTCATATGACTTCTAAAGAGTTGGATGAATTACAATACTAAAATAAGATGATGCACTGATAGCATGACTATCTAGACTATCTTGGATCCTTAGAGAAGGACCCAGACAATGCATTGGAATAATCTATATCTACATATCACCATTGAAATTGACTTTCTTATTTGATAAGATCAAAGTCTATTAATTGTATCTCATTCTTGTAATAACACTTGCGATTGGTTGCATATGTTTTAGAAGATTTGAAAATTTGATTTTAAGGTTTAACAGTCATCCACATGGATATTGATGCAATTGTTGCAACAATCACTATTGGAGAGATAGACTTTATATTTTCAGTGGGAGAGCCCTTAGTCTTAGAGAATGCCCCTATGACCTAGATATTAGAATACACTGATTGTTTATTTCTAAATATTGGAAATAAACATGAATTCTGGAATAGACCTATCATAAAGAGTTATGATGGATATATTTCAGATAGTAATATGACATCTAGAGGATTCTAGTAAATTAGAAAATTAATGAAGGGTTCATTACCACTTCTAATACCCACAATTAAACCTTCAAAGATCAATAGGAGGACTAAGATCATTTGACAATGATCTGGCATCAAACCTTGGACATACGTCTTTCGATGTGATCTATAGACTGGTAAGAGATGAAACTTTAGATTGTCTAAAATTTCAGATCTTACATATTTGTAAAAATTGTATTCAAAAGTAAAAGTGTCCAATGCACCCTTCTCTGGGAAAGATGTAAGATGTCAAGGTATTCAAGATCTCATACAGAATGATGCATGTGGATCATATATATCATAATGAACATTTATCATATATGATATTCATTAATGGTTAATTTTGATATGAGACTTCTCCTTAGAAACCTTTGAAATTTTCAAAGGTTTCACTTTTTTGGTTTAGAACCGAAGTTTGATGGAAGATGAAATGAATTTGATCTAACCTAGGTAACAAGTACCTATTAAATGAATTCAAGGAATACCTTATGGAGATATGAATATCATTCCTATCTCACTCCTCCAGATGCACCCTAACTCAATAGAGTTGTAGGGAGATACAATTGGATCATGTGTGATATGATTTGATCAATGTTGAATCTTAGCATAATTATCTCTTAGTTTACGGGTACATAAGTAGTAGAGACTACATTATATATCCTTAATATGATTCTATGCAAATTTGAATCAAACATCTCATAATCTATGGTTTGGAACCCAACCTAGTGTTGTAAACTTGAGGATTTAGGCTTGCTTGGTCCATACCATTAGGAAAAATAAAGGATGGTACTGGATACCTACTTTATGACTTTGAGATTCTTAAAAGATTTCATATCTGAGAATGAGATTCTTAGAGGATGTCTCTCTTGGGAATGAAGATGAGAACGAAGTAAAGGAACTCATTTAATCTTGAAAAGATAATGAGGCTCCTGAAATCATAAAGTAAAAGGATAATTAAAGGTGAAACACTCATACCTCTTCATAGTTTGAGGATGGATTCCATGTGTCTGACAATGTAATGAAGCTTCTAAAGATCATGACATGGAAAAATGGATGTCAACAGTAGAGTCTAAAGTAGACTTCATACACAACTATTGTATATGGACCCTTGAGGATCCAGCTATATGGGTGATGAATCCATGATTCATCTTACTAAAAGATGAAAATAGAGCTTTATTTCCTAGTAATTAGCTTCATTTCATCATTTATTTAGCATTTTTACCATTCACTCACTTAGAATTAATATTTGCATTTTAGCACGCATAATTGCATTCAAAAACATGTTCACATTTTCACCTAATTTCATGCATTTTTAACCAATTCATGCTAACTCCAATTGATGTAAAACAAAATTCATTGTGTACATATTACTAACAAGCTTAAAGGCAAAATACAAAAAAGTTAATAACTCAAATAATTAGCTCATTAGACAAAACTCCAATATCAGAATAGGTGGACTAAAACACACATAAGACCGAAATCAAAGAAACTGACCAAGTCTTAATGTCTCTCGTGAGTTTATATAAAATATCTCACTTTTTCAACTTTATCTTATTTCCCTATTTTCTTATTCTCTAAAAATCCAAAAAATATATTAATTTGTAAATATTTATCTTTGATTTATAATTTTTTTCTCAATTTTTCACTTAATTAAAAAATAAAAAATTACAAAACCCCTAAAAATTGGTGTTTTATGTACATAGAGTACTCCAAAAATATCATTTTGCACTGATGACCTCTTTTGCTCTTAGTCCCTTCATGAAAGTTGTATATCTAATCAAGACGAGCAATTTTTGTGTTGAGTACTTTTAGATCTAAGGTTGTTTGATATTTATTTTCTATTTATCTATGGATTTAATTCTTGAATTTTCTAGAGCTGACACGTGGCAGCTCATCGAGCTGCCATGTGTCAGCCAGTTTTGGCAGTATTTTTCCTTTCATAAAAAATAATAAAAATTAAATAAAATAATAAAAAATTTATTTTTCTCTCACCTCAAGTGCCACACACGTGAGGTCTCTCTCTCCCTTACCGCCAACCTTCTTTTCCAGTCAACCCCTGCCCTCCATCTTCTCCGCCAACTCCTAATGTCGAACAACCACCTCCCCTTATCTCTCCACCCTATTGGCCACCACCTGCCCTTATCTCCTCTTACCCTCACTATTTCAACTTGTCGCCTCCTCCCTCTCTGATCATCCTCTATATTCTAGAAGAGGGGGGAGCTCGAAGGAAGCGCGGTGACTTCCCTCCCTTCGTAGGAGACGATCTCCTCCAACGCGATCGTCCCAAGCTTCGTCGCATACGTTGCGCGACTAGAGGCGACGACGAGAAGAGGACCACCGTCCTCCTCAACATCAGGCGACTATCCTCTTACATTTCCTTCTTCCCATGTTTTCTCCCTAATTTTTTGTTTCTGGCTTCTACACCCATTTGCACCTACTTCCACATCATTGCTCTCGTCATCCCCACGCATGTTGCAGTTACTCCCCATCGACGATCCTTCCCCTTCATTCTTATCCCTTCTTGCCTCACCTTCTTCTCTTCCACAACCTACCACCAAAATCTCCTCTCCTCCACTTCGAACCAGATCACCACCACCACCGTCCTCCCCCTAGTGCACCTCAGAGCATCGCCCTCGACGGTTTGCCAGTAGTTGCCTCCCATCATCACCTTGGAGCCACCATCACCTTTTGCCACATCTGCTCGCCTCCACCTTTGTGCAGTACACCGCCTTATGCTCCCCTGCCTCACTTGATTGCCAACTCCCCAGCAGCAGTCAACACCCTATCCCTCACGCGTACATCATCGTGTGGAGGAGCTCCTCCAATCTCCCCTTCTAGCACACATATACCATCATCTCCCTCGCCGCAGACTTCATTGTTGTGCGTCATCGTGTGAAGGGTGGGGCAGTAGATAGTCCAACCGCCCAACACGCCACTGAAGGTGAGTTCACCCTCTGCATTGGCCGTTTCTTCCACGCCACTACTGAGTTGGCTCAAGAAGTGCCTTCTGGAGTAGGAAGCTATACCGCCCAACAGAGTCTCCTCCATCGCTCCTCCGCCTACACCTCGGTTCCATTAAAAAGGGGAAGGGGACTCATCCCCTCACGTGGCCAACACCTCCCTCCTGGGGATATTTGCTGAAGATCCCCCCAGGGGTTGCCTTATTCAAGAAGACCCTCCTCGCATGTGACCCGCACGCGTGGGGGAGGAACAATTTGTAGAGAAGCCCCCAACATTATACCTTATTACGCAGAAGATCCAACCACCAGGGGGCACGTGCGAGGTACGTGTTCCTATGGAAATTTTACAGAATTCCACCTAGCATCTTGGTAATTACTCTTTAGTTCATCTGTAGTTTTGTTTATTTTCATCAATTATTGCAATTGTGAACAGAACCTTGTGTTCCTATATTAGTTTAGGCAACATTTTCATATCATTTTATTTATCAAAAAATGGCATTTTGTTCACTAATTAATTCTTTATATTGTGGCATGCTCTTGATATTTTTATTATCTGTGGTTAATTAACAATAATTGTTATTGTAGAATCTTACATAATTTACTCAATATGGTTTTAGAAATTCATATAAAATGAACCAATGCTTGAGAAATGGCAAAAAAATCACTAATAGTAGAACTAACTGTACGAAACATTGTGCCAAAAAAAGAATTGCGTTTGCATGCATATTTTGCTCCAGAAAAATCATTTTATCCATCTCACTGATAATTTTATTTCTTGAAAATAAGTAGATTTAATATTTATTATAATTAATTATTGAAAATCTCATTATTTGCATTCATTTATTCATAGAATATTCATATTGCGTCTAAAAATTCCAAAAAATTGAAGTATTGTAGTTTTGTCATATTTTAGGACATTTGATTGAAATTTGTAATTTAGCCCCTGAACTTTGCCAAAATTGCATACCGCTCATTCATTGCATTTAAAATTTTTAAAAATGCCTTTTTTGAAAAACTAACTTCGAGATATACTAAAAGCATCCTAAGGAGATAATTGCCTCCCTAAATTTGACCTTGGACTTACCAAGTCAGAAAATGAATTGACTACTTGCTTTTAAATGGCACATTAATTAACATAGTGGTTTCCGATTGACCTAGGATTATCCTCTTGTAATAAACATCTTGTAATCGTTAATTTCATTAAATCAAATAGGTAATTTCACGGTTCTTTAAATGGCATCGTTGATGAGGAGTGACGACTTAGGTTGTTTATAGAAAATCAAGTTTTTAGGTTTTCCATCCCTGGGTATTCTTACCCCTGATTTTTCTTGTATTTATTCCTTCATTTTTTACTTTTCTAATATTTATTTATTTATTTTATTTTTTATATTTTTCTATATATCTCTCTAACTTTTTTATGTATTATTATTCGTTTTAGGTATCGGTGAACTTGGAGCGACTCTCTTGGAAGTCGACACAATTCGAAGCTAGCAGGCACATGAGGAATTTAATTTTTGGAGAGAGAGAGTGTGTTTCTTCTTTAATTGTAATTAATTTCTAATTTCCAGCAGTTCCCAATCGGGTTCTCGCATGTGTAAAAAAACTGGACTCTTTGTGATGTGTCGGACCTATTTCACTATCTGATAAGAGTGGAGCATGACTTGAGTCGTTTGTAGTCCTAGGATTGCACCACGACTTTTAGAGCTACCAAGATTTTTGTGATGTAGGACTAAGACCACACTGCATTTAACTACATGCGCTATATCGGTTCTCATTTAGTCAAATTAAATTATTCTATCTCTCGCTAATAGAAATTCTTTTTCTAGGTGTGATTTTCCGTGCATGCATTAGATTTATTTTTCTAAGTAAATTTCAATTTTGTTTAGCATATTGCACGATGACTGCGAGGAAGCATTGTAAGTATCTCTGACTCGTCATTCATCATCATGTTTCCGCTGCATGGCTTTTTTTATTCTCTCCCAGTTTTCATTCACATAGGAATACAGAATCCCCATGTAGACGTGTATTGATCCACACTCAAATTCAAAGTGATAACCAAACTAAAACAAGGGGACAACTAACATTATTGATTAATTAAAACTAGATAAAATTGAAAATCATTATTTTCGGTAGAGCAACCGCATCATTGTTTAATTTTATTGCAAGTGAGAGGGGGACGAACACTGGGATAGAGTCAAGCTAGGATTTTCAAATTGTCTACTGATTCTACAAAAATGATTATCCGCTTCTTACCGAGGATCTACAGATTGTCGATAAATAGTCCGGAGTTCCTTAACAAAGTGGGAGGTTTAGAGGACATTACGTAAGGCTCCACCCTCAAGTAACGTATAACAATATTCATATGGTCCACACTTACTCTCATAATGGTTGAAAGTGGGTGCAATTAGTCGTAAGAATCAGGCCAGTCTTTAAGAAAATACAGATACCTAACAGCTCGGTAGCTCTTTCAAAAATTTACAATGATCATCAACTAAAATATATATGATAATTTGATCTAATCTTTGCGGTCTTCACTGAGTTGAGTTAATGAATTGGGGTTTGCATTTGTGTATTGAATTGTGCGATAGTGCACTTTCACAATCAGATCGAGGTTTCATAAATAAATTTTTACCATTCCATTCGAAGATGTCGGAATATTGGCATTCATACCCAGACTCCGTGAGTCGTGCTCACATGATAAATTCCCAATCTTCTTTTCCACTCCCTTTTTAGAGGAACCCTATCTTTGAGGTAGTTTCTCCTCAGCCATCATTTTTTCCACCCACCCACCGACCCTTGGTTGAAACTTCAAGATACGAGCAACTCATAACCGAACATGTTCTATGAAGACACAATGAAGAAAGCAGATTCGAGGATGGATATAGACGTAACCGACTTTGATAGAGGAATACAATTCCCAATTACATATGATAATTCACTCTATGAACTATCCTCTACTCAGGATGACTCACAAATGCAGTATGATCATTTTTTTCCTTTGACCACATAGATAATAGTCAAAGTAAAGGAAATAGGACTCATGACCAGTCTTTGAGAAAAGATACTGACTACTTCTCAGTTTAGGAGAAAATGGCAATGCCGCAGCATACCAGGCATAGTCACTTATCTCCAAGTCTTGAGACAATAGTGGATAATATAACTCGGATAAATAAGAGAACCAAGATTTCGACAGAATAATTTGATAATGCCAACCAAATACATCATGTGTTAGATATCCACATGCAAACACCACGTACCTGAAAATCCACCAAGAAGAATCAAGAAAATTACAGATCGAACCTGAAACTCATCTTGTACCAGATGTCCACATGCAAACGCCACATACCACTGATCACCTTATGAACTCTAGTGAAAATTCCAAAAAAATAAAAAAAAAACTAGAAAATTCAAAAAAATGAAACAACATCGATATGGAAGCATTTTGCAAAAGTCTAATCTTAGAGTTTCCATTAATTAAGGGCATAGGGTATGTTCCCGATCTTCAATGATTTGTAAAGAGTCGATTATCACCTAAGAAGATGGGAAAGAAAAGATCTTGAATAGAACTTCATTTAATAACTATGTCCAGTTCAATTGTACAGACCCAGACAAGCAAGGTCCGAAAAGTCAAATGGTTGACCAAGGTCACTTGTGAAATTGAGAATACAAAGTTTAATAATGTTCAGATTGACGACAATTCTACCTTGAATATTCTCCCAAAATCTATCATAGACTCGAACTCGGACCGCTCAGAAAGACCCAAGCGATCGTTTAGTTTCCTGACCGATCCACAAAAAGATCGAGAGGAATCTTTTCCCTCGCCATTAATTTCCAAGGTGTCATACATAGAGTGGACTTTATTTTCCGGGACATTGAATACCGAGGAGATTTATCCGAGTCTCTCATTATTTTGGGAAAGACATTTCTGGCTTCCGCTAGAGAAACTATTAACTATGAGACTCAGGACATTATATTCTCGAACCCCTACCAAATTGATCAAATTATCGAGTACACACCAAACCATGAGACAACCGAACCAAAAACCGCTAATCGTGACAAAGAGGAATCATCATATGCTCAAACTCTCTACTTATCACATACACAAACGAAGGAGAGGCATCTTATGAAATGGCTAACGAGGCTGCAAAGGTGAATGAAATCAACAGAGAAACATCTGATTTGCCACACCCGGACAAGGTTATGTCAGATCTCCTTGAGTCCATACACACAAAGCCAATAGAGAGCAAATACTTAGGACATGTGTTGACCTTACAATAATATTACAATTTATATGGAGAATCATATGATAGAGAACCCATGGTCAGCACCTCACAAATAATACCTCTTGAACCAACTAGGAATACCACTTTCAATATTTTTGAAAAGGAATCTTCTGAGGATTCCTTAGTTGGTTTGGTGGATGTGAGCAATATGAGAGAGCTCAATTTGGACAATGTGGAGCCTGATCGGTTGAAGAAGTCATACGTTGATCCACATTGGACTTTCCCTGCCCCTCTCTATTATTCTTCTAAGGCTGACTCCCCTGGTCTCATTCAATGCACTGGAATATTTTGTTATGACCATACTGACACATGTTCATCTGAATATTCAAACGAAGAATAGATTGACCTGAAAACTGAGCGAAGTCTGAGAAAGAATATCAAAAATAAGAATAATTAGAGTAACGTAACCTTTGATTATTATTTTGGTGACAGCTCCGACGATGGCTGTGAATCTTCTGATTCGTCTTCTTTTAATCAATATTCATTACCACCACATTTTTTTGAAAAGAATAGGTCGTAAACCTCCTTGATCATCGGCCACTTGTAACCCTGTCCTTATCAGTTCGCTTGTACATTTTCTTCCCAGATTTTGGCCAAGGCCTAAGTATAGGGGGGATCGATGCCATCTATATTTACTCATCATTCTAGTGTTCATTTACTATGTATATTCTTCAGATCTCATCTGATCTCATACTCACTCATGTCATATACATAAGCTGGCCATAGCCTAATTATAGGGGGATTGATGCCCACCCTGTATACACTTATCCATTTCTCCTCTTAACCTCAAGTGTTCCACTTTTTTATCTTCTTCTATACTTAGGCTAACCAGAGCCTAAGTATAGCGGGGCGATCGACTTCTACATTCCTTTTATTTTTTTACTCTCCTATGCTTAGCATGGGCTATATCTTTTCATTGCTTCTTATGCTCTTAGGACATAACACACGCTAAGTATAGGGAGCTTGTATATATTACAAATATACTTTATCCATAGCTCGTACTTTCATGTATTTTGTATATATTTGCAATAATCACATGATGGGTAAAAGTCAAAAAACAAACCAAAATAAAATAAAAAAATGAAAAATGTCTTTACTCTTGCATCCTTGCATTCATATCATAAAAAAACAAAAAATCTTCTTGCACCTCATTTTCAACTCATATGCATATGCATTTCATTTGCATATCAAGCATATGCAAAGTGGAAAGTTATTGGGTTCCAAACTGAGTTATGAAGAGAAGTAGAGAGTGGTCGTCAGTTGACCTTAATCTGCCTAACTTCCAAAGGATCTTCATCGAGAAAGAGGATTTTAGAAGCTTCTGGTTTGGAAGCTTCACGTCTTTAACTTAATTCTTCGAGTTCCACATGACAATGTGCACCCTTTGACTCTTGACTCGTAGTGTCTAACCTGGTTTCCTGATTCTGGGTATAGCTTTTGAGTAGGAAATTAATCTATTCTCTCGCACTATGTACTTAGCTCAAATGAGTTGGGGTGTTGGAAGATTGTGTTGGTCTCTTTTATGGTAGAGTGGGCATATAAAGACCAGAATATGGGTTGAAATAAAGCTTCAGAAAAGGGATGGACGAGTGGGTACAATATTTTCTAGGACCCCAAAACATGTACGGAAAAAAATATTCCATATCTGTAGGGGCATAAAAGATCTATGCATAATTATAAAAAATCCATACCAAAAAGAAGCCAAACTACCAAACAAATATCCGACCAAAAAAGGTCCAAGCTTCAAGAAAACCTGCAGATCTTAGTGGAGACTGGGGTAAACTGGCCGGCATCACAAGGGGAGGTGACTACACTGGTCACTCTCCAGTTCTTTTACCCTTCTTCTCATTTCTCTCCCTTTTCAATTGTAAACACTGCGTGACAAACCTTAGAAGGAAATATCTGACTCCCCAAGGACAAGTTATTGGGAAGGAGGTTTTCATGGTAGTCTGACAAAAACTTTCACACTCATTAGACAGATGTTCAATGTTCATGGGATATGCCTTGGGAGAAGGATTGATCTAAGATGACTTCTGGGCCGAATTTGTTACAATAATATGTAAAACTCGAGGGCAGTTGATTTTAAACCCTAAGTGTCACAGAAGTTCTACCACTATCAATCCAAAGGTTGGGTCTAGCTCCATTTTCACGTTTTGTTCATGACTTTGGTACGGAACCCAAAATCATTTCACTTCATTTTAGTTGCTCAGGGATGGGCAAGGTTTAAGCATAGGGTGTTGATGAGTCCGTGATTCATCTTACTAAAATATGAAAAAAGAGCTTTATTCCTAAGTAATTAACTTCAATTCATCATTTATTTTCATTTTTACCATTCATGCACTTAGAATTAATATTTGCATTTTAGCACATAAAATTGCATTCAAAATCATGTTCACATTTTCACCTAATATCATGCATTTTTAACTAATTCATGCTAAGTCCAATTGACCTAAAAGCACCTTCATTGTGTACATATTACTAACAAGTTTACAGGAAAAATACAAAAAAATACTAACTCAAATAATTAACCCGTGAGACAAAACTCCAATTTAAGAATAGGAAGACTAAAATGCGCATATCCTATCATACAACGACTAATTTAGGTCTACTCACCATAACACATATTCAAAGACATTAAAAACAGGACCAATTTCATAAAAATCGAAGCTCATATGTGAAAGTTGGGTTTTGGATCTCTTTTGCGCATTTTGTATTATACCTGATTTTGACCTATTCTTTTATGTACATAATTAATTCCTCTTCTTTTATTTATTTTTCGATTATATTCATTGATGAATGTTTTAATAAAATCCATAAAAATCTTAATTCAATATAAGACTGAAATCAAAGAAACCGACCAAGTCTCATTTCCTCTCGTGAGGCTGTACAAATATCTCACTTTTTCAACTTTATTTTATTTCCCTATTTTCTTATCTACTAAAAATCCAAAAAATATAAATGTGTAAATATTTATGTTTTGTTTTGTCATTTTCTCTAATTTTCTCTTAATTAAAAAAATCATTAAAAAATTACAAAACTCCTAAAATTTAGTGTTCTATATACATAGAGTACCCCAAAAATATCATTCTGCACTGATGACCTCTTTTGCTCTTGGTCTCTTCATGAAAGATCTAATCAAGTAGAAAATTTTTCGTGTTGAGCACTTTTCGATCCGAGGTCATTTGATATTTCTTTTCTATTTATCTATAGATTTAATTCTTGAATTTTCTAGAGCTGACACGTGACAGCTCTTCAAGCCGCCATATGTCAACCAATTTTGGCAGTAATTTTCCTTTTATCTTCTTAAAAAATAAATTAAAATAAAAAATTATTTTCCCTCTCACCTTACGTGCCATGCACATGAGGTCGAACTCCCCCACAACCAACCTTCTTCTCCAGTCAACCCCCTGCCCTCTGTCTTCTCTGTCAACTCCCAATGCCAGCCTACCACCTCTCATTATCTCCACCAGCCACTGGCTGCCAACTACCCTTATCCCCTCTCATCCTCACTATTTAAACTGATCGCCTCCTCCCCCTCCGATCATTCGCCATATCCAGGAAGAGGAGGGAGCTCGAAGGAAGGCTGGTGTCAGCCCCTCCCTTTGTGGGTGGCAATCTCCTCTGACGTGATCGTCCTGAGCTTCATCACATACGCCATACAACTCGAGGTGACGATGAGAAGAGGACCACCGTCCTCCTCAACTTCAGGTGTAACCCTCTTCCCTTTTCTTCTTCCCATGTTATCTCCCTAATCCTTTCTTTCTGGCTTCTAGACCCATTTACACCTGCTTCCACATAATCGCTCCCATCATCCTGATGCACGCTAGACTTACTCCTTGTGAATGCTATTCTTGGCATTCTAATTATTTTAAGTGTTTTTAATAAGGCCATATATTGGCTCTAATCCAAGTCTTAGTTGGTTGAAGGTAGAGCTATTATCTAGCAAGTTGGGATTAGGTGGATGGTCCTCCTTGCATAAAGGAGTTTCTATTTTTTATTATTTTTTATTTGCATTCTATTTTTATCCATGAGATGTAGCTATATAAGCATGTGCTTTCAACCTTCCAAAGCACACATTCACCAAGTGAAATACAACAAGAGTTCTTCTCTTCTCTTAGTGCTTTTTCTCTGCTCTCCATCTCCCAAATATCCTTTGTTTTTCTATCATCTGGTATCAGAGCCAATGCCATGGCAATCGTCCCTGGAGAATCATCATGGGTGCAGCAACTGAGTCGTACGCTCCAGTACCCTCAGTTGATGAACACGAACTACACCAGTTGGGTGATTCGTGTTCAGGCCATAATGGAGGATCAAGGCCTCTGGGGGGCTTTGCTCCGGCAGAGGGAACAGATCGACAAGAAGGCGAAGATGCATCTCTTCCAAGCGATTCCGGAGGACCTCCTCATGTTGGTGTCCAAGAAGACGACATCAAAGGAAGTTTGGGATTGCCTCAAGACGAGGTTCGTCGGTGTGGACCGAGTTCGGAACGCACAATTGTAGACGCTGAAGCGGGAATTCGACGTCATGCGGATGAATGATGGAGAATCCCTCGACCAATACACTGATCGACTAACCGCCATGTCTGTCAGGTATGCAACTCTTGGCGATACGATGATGGATCTTATGCTCGTAAAAAAAATTGTTCGACACGGTGCCAGAACGGTTTATCAATGTGATAGCCGGCATCGAGCAATTTTGTGACCCCAAAACCTTGGTTTTTGAGGAGGCCGTCGGCCGACTCAAAGCCTTTGAGGAGAGGACATGCAGGAAGAACACTAGTGCAAGTGGAAGCGCAGACGGACAACTGCTCCTCACTCAGGACAAGTGGGAGGCACGATCTAAGAAGACTGGTGGGGATTTGTCAAAGAACAGGGCTCCCACGGATGGAGGGAACCACGACCGAGGAGGTCGTGGGCATGTCAGAGGAGGCTACGAAGGTGGTCATGGAGGACCACGCAAAGATGAAGCAAATGGCTCTAACGGTGGTGCCCGTGACAAGAATCATATTCGGTGCTATAATTGCAACGAGATGGGACACTACTCGACAAACTGTCGAGCCCTGAGGAAGAAGGAGGAAGCGTACTTTGCACGTGCCGAGGATGTTGAACCAGCACTTCTACTAGCGGTCTCAAATGAGACTTTGCTGGTTGAAGAAGAGTGGCAGGAGGTCGTGATGCTGAATGAGGAGAAGGTGTGGACGGAGTTGCATGCTACCGAGCATGTTGAGGGACCAATAGATGTATGGTACCTCGACAACGGTGCTAGCAACCATATGACCGGTGATGAAACTAAGTTCCACGAGTTGGATAGAGCAATCACCAGAAGCGTCAGATTTGGCGATGGCTCGACGGTGCAAATCAAAGGGAAGGGATCAATCCTCTTCACATGCAAGAATGGTGATCAATGGCTTCTTCAAGAGGTATTTTTTATCCTGAGACTTCGTAGCAATCTAATAAGCCTTGGTCAACTCACTGAGTCTGGGCACCAAGTGCTTATGGATGAAGATACGCTCAAAGTATCAGTCAAGAATACCTCTCGCTTGATCATAAAAGTAAAGCGAACACAAAACCATCTCTACCGCATCGAGCTACAACTGGCCAGGTCGGTTTCATTATTAGCAAGCCTCGATGATCTTGCATGGTTGTGGCATGCTCGCCTTGATCACATCAACTTTCCAGCATTGAAGATGCTTGCCAGCAAAGGATTGGCGAAAGGTGTGCCGCTGATTACACATCCTGATCAGGTGTGTCGAACTTGTCTAGTGGCAAAGCAGACAAGATTGACGTTCCCAAAAGCAGACAAGTAGCAAGCATAGAAGCCACTCGAACTTCTACACATTGATTTGTGTGGACTGATCATGCCATCGACTCCAGGTGGTAATCACTATTTTATGCTTATTGTAGATGATTACTCTCGCTGGATGTGGCTACATGTACTCAAAACGAAGGATCAAGCATATTCAGCATTCATGAAGACCAAGTTGCTAGCAGAGAACACGAGTATTTATCGTGTTAAGGCTATCCGATCTGATCGCAGAGGAGAGTTCTTATCAGGCGAGTTCGCAAAGATGTGTGAGCAGGCAGGGATCGAGCGTCACCTCACCGCACCATGTTCACCCTAGCAAAATGGTGTGGTGGAGCGACGTAACCGTATGGTGATGGATATGGTACGCTCACTTCTCAAAAGTATGAGCTTACCAAGCAAATTTTGGGGGGAGGCAGTACGACATGCCGTCTATCTCCTCAATCGTCTCCCAACCAAAGAGATGCGTGATCGCACTCCATTCGGGGCGTGGACGGGAAAGAAGCCGCATCTAGCACATGTTCAAGAGTTCGGCTGCATGGCACATGCTAAGATGACCATGCCAAACCTCAAGAAGCTCGATGATCGCAGTCGACCGATGGTGTACCTGGGTGTCGAAGAAGGTTGCAAGGCCCACCGCCTACCGGACCCCCATCGAGGAAAAATCCATGTAAGTCGTGATGTATATATTTGAAGAAAATGTAAAGTGGAACTGATCTGTTGATGTGCAAAGTGGTCAATCACCCAATTTTGTGATTAAGGAGGACATCAACACCGAATCGGTTGAAGTCTACCCAGCTCCATTGTTGGGTACTTTGGCAGATGATCCAACACCAGTGCTCGAACCATCTACATCGACCTATCCAATAGGTGATGCATCAAGCTCGTCGTCAACACCCACTAGCATCAGGAATGCTTCGAAGGTCATGCCAGAAGATGTTGACCATGGTAGGCAGCCGCCTACCCTTTGGTCAGGAGGACAAGTCGACAGCGATGGTGCACGTGTCTGTTATAGGTCCATGGCTGACATCATGCGTGATACTCCACACATGGATCTAACAGAAGAGGAAGCGAGGCTCACAGAGACGGAAGAACCTTCATGCTTCCAGGAGGCTGTTGGTCATCCAGCATGGGATGACGCCATGGCCCAAGAGATTGAAGCCATCGAAAAAAATGCGATGTGGTCACTCACCACGTTACTGGCGGGACATAAAGCTATAGGGCTTAAATGGGTGTATAAACTCAAAAAGAACTCAGATGGCGAAATTATCAAATACAAGGCCCTCCTTGTTGCAAAAGGGTATGTTTCGCATTGACACAATACGTGTCATTTTAGCTGTTGAGGCCAATCGTGGATGGCAAGTTCATCATCTTGACGTTAAATCAACATTCTTGAATGGTGAACTAGAAGAAGAAGTTTATGTGACCCAGCCTGAGGGGTTCACAATGAAAGAAAAAGAGCACATGATGCTCAAGCTGAGCAAAGCGCTCTATGGGCTTCGACAGGCACCACGCGCATGGCACATGGGCCTCAATAGAAGCTTGAGGTAGCTCGGCTTCACATGATGTACACAGGAGAAAGCCGTGCATAGAAGGGGCGAGGCCGCGACGGGCATCATCATCGGCATTTATGTCGATGACCTCATCGTCACAGGAGAAGATCCAGAGGCAATTTCAAACTTCAAAAATCAGATGATGAGAGAATTTGAGATGAGCGATCTCGGTTTACTCACATACTACCTCGGACATGAGGTGGAACAAGGAGATGGTGGCATCTCACTCAAGCAAACAACCTATGCTAAGAAGGTATTAAATGAATTTAACATGTCTGATTGTAATCCTTGTAAGATTTCCATGGAGCCAAGATCCCATCTGCACAAGGATCCAAAAGGATAACCTGTTGATGCCACCTACTATCGTCGCATCATCGGTTGTTTGTGCTATCTTCTTCACACTAGGATGGATCTCTCCTATGTTGTTGGTGTGGCGAGTCGATTCATGGAGAAGCCTACAATGATGAATCACAAGGTTGTGAAGCAAATTCTCAGGTATCTCAAAGGCACCATCGATTTCGTACTTGTCTACAAGAAAGGAGGCGAGGAAGAAGTAATCACTGGCTATACATATAGTGATCTGGCTGGTGATATGGATGATCGGAAGAGCATAGGTGGCATGGCATTCTACATCAACAACTGTCTTGTTTCATGGAACTCACAGAAACAAAAGACAGCAGCTCTTTCATCCTGCAAGGCTGAGTTCATGGCGGCAACTGCAGCAGCATGCCAAGCACTCTGGCTTAGAGTATTATTGGCTGAACTGGTCGGAACAGAATCGGGGATGGTGAAGTTGTTTGTTGACAACAAGTCTGCAATAGCTCTTATGAAGAATCCGGTCTTCCATGGATGAAGTAAGCACATCGACACAAAATATCATTTCATTCGTGATTGTGTCGAAAGAAGGTTGATTAGCGTCGAGTTTGTTCGCACCGAAGACCAACGGGCCGATACGCTGACAAAGGCATTACCGATAGCAAGATTGGCGACTATGCGTCATTTACTTGGTGTCCGTGATCTCGGGGTATGCCAAGACTAAGGGGGAGAATGTGAATGCTATTCTTGGCATTCTAATTATTTTAAGTGTTTTAAATAAGGCCATATATTGTCTCTAATCCTAGTCTTAGTTGGTTGAAGGTAGAGCTACTATTTAGAAAGTTGGGATTAGGTGGATGGTCCTCCTTGCATGGAGGAGTTTCTATTTTTTATTATTTTTTATTTGCATTCTATTTTTATCCATGAGATGTAGCTATATAAGAATGTGCTTTCAACCTTCCAAAGCACACGTTCACCAAGTGAAATACAACAATAGTTCTCCTCTTCTCTTAGTGCTTCTTCTTTGCTCTCCATCTCCCAAATATCCTTTGTTTTCCTATCACTCCGCATCAACAATCCTTCGCCTTCATTCTTCTCCCCTCTCACTTCACCTTCTTCTCTTCCACAAGCAACCACCAAAAGCTCCTCTCCTCCACTTCAAACCGGAGCACCACTACCACCATCCTTCGCCTCGTGCACCTTGGAGCATCACCCTCGATGATCGGCAAACATATGTCACCCCTTGTCACCTTGAAGTCTCCATAAACTTCCACCACTTCTGCTCTCCTCTAGGGCTTCTACCTTCACGCAACACATCGCCTTACGCTCCGCTACCTCACTCAATCGCCAACTCCCCAACAATAGTCAACGCCCCGTCCCTCACACATACACCATCGTGTGGAGGAGCTCTGCCAGTCATTCTTCCTGATCACCCATGCTATTGTCGTCCTTGCTGCAGACCCCTCCGCCGCATGAAGGGTGGGACAACAGACAGTCCAGCTGTCTGACAAGCCACTGAAGGCAAGTTCACCCTCCGCCTTGGGCGATTCTTTCATGCCACCATGAAGTTGGCTCCAAGAACGCCTCTCGAAGCCAGAAGCGCACTGCTCAACAGATTCCCCTCCACCGCTCCTCCACCTACGCCTCGGTTCCATTGAAGGAGGAAGGGACTCAGCCCCTCACGTGACCAATGCCCCCCCTCTTGGGTATATTTGCTGAAGATCCCCTGGGGGTTGCCTTATTCAAGAAGACCCCTCCCCGCACGTGATCTGCACGCGTGGGGGAGGAATGTTTTGTAGAGAACCTGCATGTGTTCGTATGGAAATTTTCTAGAATTCCACCTAGCATCTTGGTAATTATTGTTTAGTCCTATATTTTTCTTTATTTTCATTAATTATTGTAATTATGAACAGAATCCTATGTTCATAGATTATTTTAAGCAACATTTTCGCGTCATTTTAGTTATCAAAAATTGGCATTTTGTTTATAAAATAATTCTTTACATTGTGGCATGCTTGTGACATTTTATTCTTTATGGTTATTAATAATAATTATTATTGCTGAATTACGATGATACTTGATCTCCAGTGACCTTTGATTAAATCCATAAGAATATTGCTAACTATAGCTACACAACTTGACTATGACATCTTCAAGATGTGAGTCAAGATTGCATTTCTCTATGAATACCTCTCCGAGGATATTTATATGAAGTAGCCCCAAGGCTCCATGGTTGTGGAAAGCAAGGTGTGCAAGCTTAAGAACTCCATTTATGGACTCAATTAAGCTTCTTGTAGTAAGAACATCAGATTGAATAAATTATAAATGTTATGATTTTAGATAGAATGAACCGTGTGAAGCTTAGTAGGATTACCTTTATGTTCATTGTGCTAAATGTAGATGATATATTAATCATTTGGAATTATATAAGGATAACAAAAATAAGTATTCGTCTTTTCCATACCTTGAGATATGATCTCAAAGATACACATCAGATCTTAGTTATGAAGTTGTCGGAAGCAATGAAAAGAGGGCATTGGACCGTCACATTAGTGGCACAACTTGGACATTTTCATTATTTAGAAAATTCCAAAAAAGATTTTTTCTCTTAAGATATGGTCTTGGCCTATCTGAAGGTATGACACCTCAAGGAGTTGAAGAAGTAATTTCTAAAACTATTTTCCCTTATGCACAAGTTATGAGAAGCCAGGTGTATGCTAGATGTGTACAAAAGTCAGATGTCCGCCATGCAGTGGGAGTAGTAAACTATTACTAATCCTACTATGGAAATAAAACACTAGATTGCAGTACTAACAATATCTTCAAGGAGGACAGGACTTTTGAGATAGTGATATCTAAGTCTTCTCTTCAAGAACTTAAGACTTTATGGATAGTGATCTAAAAGGTCTTAACTACAGATACCTTAGGAGATAGAGATCTTCAGGAATAAGGGTATTCTGATAACGATAGTAGAAATTACATATTGTTACAATGATTATTGAATTGTAGTGTCAACAACACTATAACTACTTCAAGATTGAGTATTGGTTGCATAAGAGGCAACATTCACATTGGATGCGAACACTGTTACTGGAGGATATGCAAGTGCCGTAAAAGGACTTGGCATGCTCTCGAGAATAGAGTGACTAATCAACTTACCTAGCTATTTTTCTAAATATCTTATGATTGTGACATGAGTGTGGGATTAAATGATTAGCCCATTAATGGCTCTTTTGGCTATTGTTGGCCATGAGAGCCCATGACGAGCCATTATGAAATAAATGTTATTATAAATATCATTCCATGATATGAAATGAAGAATAATTAATTTTCATAATAGGTCCCTTAGTACAATTACGGTTATGTACCATGGCTCTCTTAATGATCTTACAATTGTTGATTCATCTGTTGAATCATAGAGGCTGGTTCTTGGATGAATATCTAAAGAGTTAGATTGAGGACTCATCAAGCATCGTCAAGTGATTATTGAGAGAAGATCTCCAAGCTGATAAAGAGATGACAATCCTTTCTCGAAAAACTGATATCTAACTAACCTCTTGATACATGTCCTCCGCATAGGAATAGAGATTCAAAGGTGTTAGATAAGTTAGGTCAAAGAGTTGACTTAACGAGACTGAGATATCCAAAGACCTATGTCGCATGCGGTCACGATATATGCACGCATACTTTGACAGAAGATAGATGTGTTACTATGTGTCTGAGTATGTACATTTGGCAGACTAATAGGTTGATGACCTAATCAAGGTCTACAAGCGTGCTGGTATGCATGTAAGTGCATATGAGTAATACGATATCTCAAAGGGATCATACATGTTCATTTACTAAACCGAAAGACATGAGCTCACTCATGAGATATTGGGAAGAATCAAATTCCGTGCACAATCACCTTGCTTTGGAAGCTTGACTGAATTTGTAGGTTTGATATATGCTTTTGAAAAGTATATGATCAACACCCGGGTATGATATATACTTTTGGAAAGAATATGATCGATACCAACTCTCACTAATGAAATGAGAAACTCAATGATAAAACCATGAAGGAGACAATTAAAATGAAATCTAAAACTTCGGGTTTATTCTTGGTCCACCATTATGTAGGATGTATGGGTATTAGGAATACCTTAGGGTGATTTGATCATAAATGATTGTATAACCATGATGCTTCTATTCCTAGGGAGTGATGAAACGATCCTAGATTTTAATGGCTTCTCTCAGTATAGAAGTGATCTGATCTTGGTCTAAATGCTGGACATAGATTTGAATATTATTCAGATGCAATAATATTAGACTTGCGGTCTTGATTTAATCAAGCATCTATGAGAGGTCTGGAAGATCTGGATTTGAGAAGTGGTCTCAATATCCAGGTCACTATATGTGGAACAATGCAATCACATTGTCCTTATCTCCAAGTATCTGCAGAGAAATAACATTATCGTTGAGGGAGTTCAAAGGATAATTTCATTGTTGATATGTCTCTGAGCATTGAGAATAATTGATAACTAAATGTGATTTAATTATCATGAATAATATGAATTCGATTCATATTGTAAGGAGAGTTATCTCAGATAATTAATGTGATTGAATTTTCAAAGATGCGAATAATATGAATGTGGTTGGTATTATTTGGGCACATGAGAATAGATATACAAGATGATTAATGTGATTTAATTATCATGGATATGAATAACGTGCATAGCACTGTCCAAATTATTCATATATATAGTGAATCTGATTTGTAATGTATTATAGAGAGAGAGCATATTATGATTTATATTGGTTGATTAATTATTGATGTGAATTGGATTCACATTGGATAATTAATTGAAAATGTAAATTACATGTTATTTTGGACTATAAATATGATTCACAATTTTCCAATGGTATGATTGAAATATTCACAAATTATTATAAATTATTTTTGTAGAATAATTTACAATAAGTCTTATTGTAAATCATGGAGCCATAGAATAATGTAATCTCATAAGATTACATGAGATTGTCTCCTTCCTAATTGGGAGGGTGGACGACTACCAACTGCCATTAGAAAAGGGTGGTCGTCCACTCCCATATTATGGAAGGAGGCAATCTCCATTCCATAATCTCTAATACATGATTGATTTAATTTAGAATTGATTTATATTTATTTATCAATATATATTTAGTTTAAAATAAATTAGTCGTTGTTGTGTTTTTACAGCAAAATATTGGCCATTGAAAGAAAGACAAATCAATATCATCCATTGGATTTGTGTGCACATGAATTGGGACCCATGTACTCCCAAAATACTATATAAGAAGAGACAACCCTTGCTCTTCACATTACAACAAGCCAACTTCATATACTCTCTCTCTATCTCTTCACACCAACTCTCTCTCTCTCTCATTGTGGCCGTATACCATAGAGCCCTACAGAGAGTCGCCATCACCACAACATCGACGTTATGCTACCGGATCATTGATGAATGTGAAATTTACCTCTTTAATAATTAGGAATAGTCATAGTATTGTAGACAAATTTAGTTCATCAAAAACCACAAACATCGAATGTTGTGGAATATTTATACTTGGCAAGTCTAGCAAGGTCAAACACAGAGACACGGGCCTCTTTAATCTACTTATCAAAATTTATTTGATGTGTGAATATCTTTTCATTTATAGGTCTTCATGCATATTTACACAATAAAATGCAGAATGATGCCATTATATGATGCATGCAATTTTTGTAAAAGTTTTTAATGCAAGTGTGAGGTGATGCATGAACATAATGTATGAATGAATGCCAGGGACAAACATGCAAATAATGGATTACAAATATGCCCTAGAGAAGATGAACATAAAATATGATTTATATTCAAAGTCAATTTGAGCATAAAATTACGAGCAAACACCAATTTAATGGCAAGGCAATTGAGTGAGGGTTGTGTCAGATGAGAAAACTATGCCATTAGATAGATAATTAAATAAGGAACAAAATGATACTGAAATCATGCAATTTGGATCTACGATGCTCAAGTTATGAAAGAAATCATATAGAGGCATAAATACAATAAAAATACATAAAATTAAAGATAAATAATTGCAAATACATCCCTGGAAGGAGTTATTTATAGTAAATAAAACCCAGAGGGGCCCATTGTAATTTTTCCATTGCACGCAGGGGCATATCTACAATTCTTCATTCATAAAGGGGTCTCAATGTGATTTGCCCAGGCACGTGAGGCATGTGCGTAGGGACCTAACTACAATTCTTGAAACTGTCTAGGGAATTCCTGTAATTAACCCCTCCCCGCACATGAAACACTCGTGGGGCGGGGTTCGGGAGGAGTCCAAGCTTTGGTTGATGACGTCGCTAGCATTGGAGCTTCATATCTTTGCTTGGTGAGAGGATCGACGGACCCGAGGCAACAGGGTCTTCAGTCTCTACGTGGAGCTACCAGGGCTGTTGGAGGGCCACCGAGGGACACCGTCCAACGAAGGCTGCTCTTCATCTCCATTAGAGGAACGACAGCAAACTTAGAGCTCCAGCGAGGATGCCAGAGCTCTGTTGGGATCCTCCTAGCTCGTGCATGGTTCCTGAAGCACCGCGACCTCCTATAAAGAGTAGCTGACCGGAGAGGAAGTGATAAGGGTAACTGAAGGATGCTTTCGATGAAGCACCACCGGAGCTGATGCTCGAGATCAGCATGGATGCGTGGTTTTCAGCCATTGAAGCTCCTGCAGATTACTAGATGATAGTCGAAGTGATGTTGGTGTGTGTGAGTGGAGTGAGGTGAAGTGGGGACCCACTGAGGTGGAGGAGCGAGGGACCGGAGCTCCTTCTCCAGCTAGGCGAAGAAGGAGGTGGGTCAGAGCGAGGGGGGGATTCTGGAGAAGGGAACGAGTGAGGGGGATAGTTGGTGAGAATGAGGGTGATCTGGCCGAGCTCATGAGGTGGTGCAACGAAGGTGAATGGTGTTGTGTCTAGCTTAAAAATTCAAAGAAGGGTGATGAAAACTAAGGGGGAGTACCTGGAGAATGGAAGAGAAAGAGGCGGGTGAAGTGGCCGGTGTTGAAGTCCCTAGGGGATCCTCCGGTCATCGCACGACAAGGTCGACCGATCCTCGATGCTCTGCAGTGGCGAGGCCACCGTTACTCTGTCAGTGATGGACGGGGGTCGACATCTAGGTAGGGGACCCATAATCTCTAATTAAATGCCTCCTCCGCTATCACCGAAGGAGGGAGAAGCTAGGGTTTACCCATAGAGTAGTGGACGTGGTGAATGGAGGGTGGAGGCGACGATTTATAGGTGGAGATCGACATCGATTATGTGGTGGCATGGGGTGTTTAAAGGAGGTTTGATGGCGGGGAAATAATGGAGGATGGTTTTTATGAGGTGCGCGACAAAGGTGGATCTCAGGGGCTATGGGGAGGAGACGTTAGTGAGTAGAAAGGGTGGCTGGAGTGGTTGCTAAAATCGGAAGGGGGTGTTGTGGGACAAGGCGTAACGGGTGGAGGTATGGACGTTGGATGTAGGGGACGACTTGTGGGCCGTTGGATATTGTAATCCAATGGTCTAGATGTCGGCACGTGGACAAGAAGGTTCACTAGATGCAGAGGAGATATTGCTGCTATGATTGAGGCGGAGACGAGCGGTGGGGATCGGATCTCAGGAGAGTTATGATGGCTGGAAGAGAAGCGGAGGCAGACGGTCGTGATGGAGCTTAGGATCTCATCCAACGACAAGGGGTGAATGGATGGCGTGTTCTGTTTTGGAGCCTAGGATGTGCAGGGAATCGGACGGTGGGAAGACGACGCGAACGAAGGGCTATGATCAGATCTCAGGGGCGATCTGACGGCTAGAAGTAAGTGGAAGAGGAACGACAGAGATGGAAGGAGGCTAGGGGTACCCATCTGCAAGGAGAGGAAAATGTGGTTAGAAGAGGGAGCAACCACGTAGGTGCCCAGATGGCGCCACGTGACCTAATAGAAAAATTAGAAAATGTAAAAAATAAAGAAAATTTTAAAAGTATTCGTTAGAGGCAAAATTAGGAAAAGTCAAAACATGAAACTTGTAGATCTTGATGAGATCTACAAAGTTTCATGTTGGACAAAAAAGCCAAAAGAGGTCATTTGTACAAAAGTGTATTTTGTGGGTATTTTTTAAGGATTAAAAACACTAATTTTTAGCTTTCAGATTTTTTATATTTTTATTTATTTTAAAGATCAATTCTAATATAGACAATTACTTACCCTAATTTTTAAGGGTCTTTAATGAGAATTATAAAAAAGGAAAATGGTTGTAATTTAATACAATAAATATAGATAGAATATAAGTAATTATACATAGTTTATATACAATGTAGTACAAGATAAAATGAATGAATTATCAGTGATTTTTATTGGATTATTTAAGCAAGGAATTTAAGATATGAATTTCAATATGATGAATACAAGATTCGTCATATCCCTATACTTATACTGTGCTCATCCTCGAGCATCTAAACAATGGAGTCAGATTAATTCCTGACAGTGCATGTGAATGTTTCAGGGCTCAATTTTTTGAAGACCCTTAAATTAAGTGATCCTAAATTTCTAGTCTCAACCGTGTGTTGGACATGTGAGCCCACGACGAGCCATTATGCAATAAATGTTATTCAAATATCATTCCATGATCTGAAATGAAGAATAAATAATTTGCATAATAGGTCCCTCCGTGCAATTAGGGTTATGTACCATGGCCATCTTGATGATCATACAGCTGTTGATTCAATTATTGAATCATAGAGGCCGGTGCTTGGATGAATATCTAAAGAGTTAGATTGAGGACTCATCAAGCACCGTCAAATGATTGTTAAGATGTGATCTCCAGCCTGAGTAGGAGATGGCAATCTTTTCTCATATAGGCTGATATCTGACCGACCTCTTGATGCAGGTCCTCTGCATAGGAATAGAGATTCGGAGGTGTCAGATTAGTTAGGTCAAAGAGTTGACTTAACGAGATCGAGATAACCTAAGTCCTATGTTGAATGCTATCACAGCATAGGCATGCATCCTTTGACTGGAGACAGATGTATTGCTATATGTCTGAGTATGTACATTTGGCAGACCAATAGGTTGATGACCTAACCAAGGTCCATACACCAGCACGCTAGTGTGCATATAAGGACATATGAGTAATACGATCTCTCAAAGGGATCATACAGGTTAACTACTGAACCGGAAGACATGAGCTCACTCATGAGATATTGGGAAGAATCAAATTCCGTGCACGGTCGTCTCGCTTTGGAAGCTTGACTGAATTTGTAGGTTTGATATATACTTTTGGAAAGTATATGATCAAGACCTAGGTATGATATATGCTTTTAAAAAGTATATGATCGATACCAAATCCCAATGATCAAATGAGAAACTTAGTGATCAAACCCTGAAGAAGACAGTGTAAAATTGATCTTAATCTTCGGGTTGACCATGGGTCTTCCAGTATGCAGGATGTACATGTATTGGGAATACCTAAGTGTGATGTGATCATAAACGATTGTATATCCATGACGCTTCCATTCCGAGGGAGTGATGAAACATGTCTGGATTTTAGTGACTCCTTTCAGTAGAGAAGCAATCTGATCTTAGTCCAAGTGTTGGACATTGGTCTGAATGAGATTCAGATACAATGAGAGGATTAGATTTGCGGTCTTGATTTAATCAAGCATCTATGGGAGGTTCGTAAGATCTGGATTTGAGATAAGATCTCAATATCCAAGTCACTACGTGGAACAATACAATTGCCATGTCCTTGTCTCCAAGTATCTGCGGAGAAAGCACATTATTCTTGAAAGGGTTCAAGAATAATTCATTTGATGAAATACATATCCAAGCAAGAAGAACTTGATGATTAAATGAGATTTAATTATCAAGCTTAATATGAATATGATTCATATTGTGAGAATGATTATCCAAGATAATTAAATGGGATTTAATTATCAAGGATTATAGAATGTGGATATTATTGTCCATAATATTTGTGTATTGTAAATGTGATTTATTATATACATATATTCAAGAGAGAGAAATTTAGTAAATAACATTTGTTAATTATTAAAAGTGGATTGGATTCACATTTGTTGATTAACTGGAAATGTCATTTACAAATTAGTTTGGGATGTGAATATGATTCACATATTTTCAATGGCATGATTGAAATATTCAGAAATTAATTTGGAATTAATTTTGTGGATAATTATGTGATAATTGTTATCACAAATTATTAAGAGATAATATGATATAATAAAAAGGAGATAATAAGCCACCATTTTAGGAGGCTACATTATCTCCTTTTTATTATCTTGATTAATCTCTTAACTAATTTGTTTATGTTAAATAAAAAATGCGTTGATAATGTTGCAACATATATTCAATTTAATTATAAATAAATATTGTTGGTTTTAACCAACAATAATTATAGCCATTGATTTTACATGGACCAAGCCTGGCCGTTGGATCCATGTGTCCCATGGATTGAGATCCATTGGATCCTAAACTAATATAAAAGGAGGGCTAGGGTAGCCTTCCAAGGTACATTATTAGGAGTTGTACAAGGTTACAACTCTCTCTCTCTCATATTCCCGTCCTCTCTCTTTCTCTCCTCCAAAAGATGGCCGCCATCTTGTGTTGAGAAAGGAGAGACTCTCGGCATTCGCCTTCATCGACTCAAGGATCTATTTCTTCTTTGGAGTTTCTTACTCTAAAGGAAGACGACGGATATCGTTTGACGAAATCGGGGGAGCCATCGCTTGGATCTTCATCGAGGATTGCGGGGAGGACACGACTCATCATCGTGCCCGCAAGTGCGTTGTTCGTGGATCGGACTTGAGACAGGAGGATCTCTACTTTGGGATCTCGCGATCACAATCACGCTCCAAGAGGTATTTCTTATACTTTGTGGTTTGATGAAACGATCTAAGAAGTGTTCTCGTCATCATGTGGTTTCATCATAGATTTAAAAAAAATTAATTTCCGCCGCATCTAGCATCTAGTGCGACTAGTTGCTCCGATTGCATTTGATGCGATCGACACGCTTCCGTGATGCACTTAAGGATACTCAATATCCTTTAAGTGGTATCAGAGCCATAGGTCGAATAAGGTTTTGGATATGCTCCATAGACCTTGGACGATTTGGTTTTGAAATGGTTGCGAAATTTTTATTGCATTTCAATTTTCGCACCTCTGTCTAATTGAATTTTTCTGTACTGTTTAAAATGTTTAAACACAAAATTTTCAATTATATTTTGTTCCCCATTAATGAAGTAAACCATAGGATTTGAGTTTTTGAAATTTGGACTTCATTTGCTCAAGATATGGATTTTTGAATATGCCTATATTCACTGTTGCGGGAACTGCGGATTTAAACGTGAGTAATGAGATAATTACGGTTTTAATCCGCCTCAAAATGCGTGAATTAGCACTTGGGTTCTTTAATAAATCAAATAGGCAATCTTTGGAAACTGAGTTTGCATTTTTTGGATTTAAATTGATCAAGATAAGTTAATTTTAGTGATTGGGGGTCACTGCTGGAAATTGACATTCTTTGATCTTAAACCATGTGATAAGTCATTCAATTATCATGATGAAAATTAATTGTTAATTTTATGGAATAATTAGTGATAAATATTTGTGAAATATTTAAAGAGATAATTATTTCATTGAATGACATTTGCCTAAACCACAATGATGAGAAAACTGATCTTGATCATTGGTTCATCAACAAACATTGATTTCATGAAAAACCATAGTTTATCCTACAATAGTTGTAGGACAACTTTTACATGAAAAACCCTTTTGCTTGAATAGGATTGGGGATTTGTTTAGCAAATCTCCTTATAATATAATCAAAATTGTTTTGATGTATATTATATGGTATAATTTCGGTTGAAAAACCGATGAGCATCTCAAAGTACATGATGATCTATCTGGTATTATCCTTTCCCGAGGCGGATGTGGGGCCTAGTCAGAGAGCATTGGGGTCGCGGGTTGCAACGTATGTGGTCTGTCCCACTCTCGTCGGTACTTGCCATGACAGCGGGTAGGGACTGTATAATGCCGGAGAAAGTCAATGTGTATTTTTCTAATTATTAAAATTCGAATAATACGTACTTAGAGAATATACCTATTATTCAAGTAAAAGACATGTTTGTTGATTGATGATTGGATTAATGATTAATGTAATGTGATCAAATTAATTATATCCAATAAATACTCTATTATGAATAGATGTGTATTTCCCTTGGAAGAATTAATTATGTGAATATGATTCACGATAATTAATTACAATTTGAATATGAGGTGGAGGATCACATAAGTGACATCCATGGTCTCCCGTCAAGGCAAAGGATTCTGTCGCCAGTTGTTGTGTATAGGAGACGCCTGTCCGAAGTGACAGATCCTATATATGATTTAATTGGATCAGGTTCTTTGCTTCTCGAAAGAGTAAGGCCGTATACGTAGTGACCCCAATATCGGGTCCTCATATTATTGGGGCGATATTGGATTGCGTATAACGAGTATTAAGCCTGTTGACGGTTGGTTCAATTAATGACGGGTCAACATCATCTTAGGGGTGGTGGGCCCGGGTGTTAAAGATCGAATTGGGAAATGCAAGTTGGACTTGGAAGGCGGAATGTGTTCCCGCTTCTTTTTATCTGAGTTGTAGGTTCTCATATTATTGGGATGCAACGAAGATAGGAAAGGAGATCCCAGATCTTGCTAGAGATATAATGGTAAGAATATCTCTTACATTGAAAGTGATTAAGGGGATGAACTTTCAGTGTTGACAAGGTTAGTCAACTTTAATATAAAAATTCCTAAATCAAAGTAAAACGTGTATATATAATATATATACACTTATGCAAATTTCTTATTTCAGATAATCCTTCATTAAACCCAGTCAATGTTATACTCAATAATAACCAGTAAAATATCTTGGATTGGACTCATGATCCAGATATTGTACTTGCAATTGAACACATAATGTATGTGGTTGCAATGTGCAAGTTTCATCAACATAATGAGGAATGACAATTAAATAAGACAATAAGACATCACCTTAGGGTTTGAATGTCTCTATAGTCTTGATCTTTCATCGAGTGTACTTTGGAAGTGACATGTCGATGGTGATCGTAATTGTCGAATATTCCTTATAAAATAAAAGAGGATATTTTGGCATACATATGTCCTCTAGACATTTAATCATGAATCACATGGTTCTCTGCATTATGCAGAATGGTGGCTCGAAAGAGATGATGTATTCAAAATGTTTAAATACCTACCTGAACCTAAGTCTCTAAGAGTTGAGATGTATGTAGATATGATGAGTGTCATCATTATATTGTCTATATTCTAGTCATTCATGAAGCTTCATAATATTCATATTGTATGAATTTACTAAAGCATGTATAAATGTTGAAATGCTCTTGTATTGAAATCCTTTGAATTCAACATAAGAGATTCTTTATCTTGAACAATGGTTGTTTATAGATGAAGAGAGCGCAGTGGAAGCATGGGTCGAACCCGAGAAGGAAAGTCAAAGAGTTGACCTACTTCTGTGACTTCCATATGACATCCAAAGAGTTGGATGAATGCCAATACTGCAATAAGTTGATGTGTTGATAGTATGACTATCAAATCTGTCTAAAATCCTTAGTGAAGGACTCAGATAGAGCATCAGAATAATCTACATATAATCATTGACTTTGACTTTCTTATTTCATAAGATAAAGTCTGACAATTGTATCCAAATCTTGTAACGACATTTGCAATTGGTTGCATATATATATATATATTAGAAGATTAGAAATTTGATCTTAAGGTTTAGTAGTCATCTACATGGATATTACTGTAATTGTTGCAAAAATCTCTGTTGGACAGATAGACTTCATATTCTCAGTGGGAGAGCCCTTAGTCCTGGAGAATGTCTCTATGACCTAGATATTAGAGTACCCTCATTGTTTGTTTCTAAATGTTAGAAATAAACATGAATTATGAGATAGAACTATCATAAAGAGTTATGATGGAAATATTTCAGATAGTAATCTAACATCTAGTGGACTCCACAAAATTAGAAAATTAATGAATGGTTCATTAAGATTTCTAATACTGAAAATCAAACCTTATAAGATCAATAGGAGGATGAAGATCATTTGACAATGATCTGGCATCGAGTCTTGGACATATGTCTATTGATATGATCAATAGACTAGTAAGATATGAAACTTTAGAATGCCTAAAAATTTCAAATCTTGCATACTTGTGAATATTGTATTTAAAGTAAAAATGTCCAATACACCCTTCTCTTAGGAAAGGTGCAAGATGTCAAGGTATTCAAGATCTCATACATATTGATGTATGTAGATCATCTATATCATAATAAACATTATGGATATGTGATATCTATTGATGATTATGTATGATATGAGATTTCTTCTCTTCACATGAGAAACCTTTGAAGTGTTCAAAGATTTCACAATTTTGGTTTAGAATCAAAGTTTGAAGGAAGATTAAATGAATTTGATCTAACCTAGGTAGCTTGTACCTATTAGATAAAATTCAAAGAATACCTTATGGAGATATGAATATCATTTCTATCTCACTCCTCGATAAACCTGAACTCAATAGAGTTGTAGGGAGATACAATTGGATCATGTGTGACATGATTTGATCAATGATGAATTTTAGCATAGTTACCTCTTAGTTTCCAGGCATATATATGTAGTAGAGACTTCACTATATATCCTTAATATGATTCCATGCAAGTAAGCTGGAATTAAGCACTAGAGAGTGCTACTTCATTAGGAAAATAAAGGATGGTATTGGATACCTACTTTATGACCTTGACATTCTTAAAATATCTCATCTCTGAGAATGTGATTCTTGGAGGATTGAGACTCTTAAGAATCAAGATGAAAATGAAGTGAAGGAACTCATTTAATCTTGAGAAGATAATGAGGCTCCTAAAATCGGAAACTTAAAGGACAATTAAAGATGAAGCACTAATACCTCTTCAAATGAATTTGAGGATGTATTCCATGTGTCAGTTAAGTCTGAAAATGATCGGACTTCTTGTGATGAAGCTCCTGAAGATCATGACATGGAAAGATGGATATTAGAAATAAAGTCTAAAGTAGACCTCATATACAAATGTTGTATATGGACCCTCGAGGATCCACCTATAAGGGTTTGACCCATTAAGGTGTAAATGGATCTTCAAGAGAAGAGGGAACCTGATGAGAAGGTAGAGACCTTCAAAGCTCGGTTCGTAGCCATGAGCTACACACCATAAGAGAAGACATTGCTTGCAATGGGACTTGCTCTTCGATAACCATGCTTAAACTCATCAGAATATTGCTAACCCTAGCTACACAACTTGACTGTTGCATCTTCAAGATGTAATTCAAGATTGCATTCCTCTAAAGAATACCTCTCTGAGGATATTCACATGAAGTAGCCACAGGGCTTCATGATTTTGGAAAGTAAGGTGTGAAATCTAAAGAAATCCATCTGTGGACTCAAATAAGCTTCTTGTTGTTGGAACATAAGATTTGATGAAATTATAAATGTTATGATTTCAGATAGAATCTTGATGAATCATGTGAAGCTTAGTGGGAGTGCCATTGTGTTCATCGTGCTAAAAGTAGATAATATCCTAATCATTTCGAATGATATAAGGATGATAATGAGTGTTTTATAGACTGTCTATTCCATACCTTGAGATATGATCTCAAGAATACCTCTTAGATCTTAGTTCTGAAGTTGTTCAGAAGCAAATTGGGACTGTCACATTTGTAGTACACCTTGGACATATTCCATTCTTGGAAATTCCAAGAAAGGCTTCCTTCCCTTAAGATTTGGTACTGGCCTATCTAAAGGGATAGCACCTTAAAGAGTTGAGGAAGTGAATGCTAGAATTGCTTGCACTTGTGCATCAGTTACGAGAAGCTAAGTGTATGCTAGATGTGTACAAAAGCCAGATATCTGCCATGCAGTGGGAGTAGTAAACTGTTACTATTCCTACTGTGGAGAGATAGAACACTTGATTGCAGTAATAACGATATTTTCAAAGATGACAAGGCTTTAGATATGGTGATCTCTAAGTCTTATCTTCAAGAACTTAAGACTTTATAGATAGAGATCTAAAGGGTCTTAACTGTGGATACCTTGAGATATAGTGATCTCCCGGAATAAGGGTATTCTAATAAGGATTATGGAAATACTGGTTATAATAGTTATTGAGCAATAGTGTCAAGGACACTATAACTGCTTTGACTAGATTAAGTATTGGTTGCATCAGATGCAACATTCGCATTGGATGTGAGCATTGTTACCTAGGGATATGCAAGTGTCGTAAAAAGATTTGGCATAGTCTTTTGGGAACAGAGTGACTGATCTGCTTACCTAGCTATTTCTAAATAGCCTATGATTGTCACATGAGTGTGGGTTTAAATGATTAGCCCATTAATGGCTCTTTGGGCTAGTGTGAGATTGTTGGACATGTGAGCCCACGGCGAGCCATTATGCAATAAATGTTATTGCAAATATCATTCCCTGATCTGAAATGAAGAATAAATAATTTGCATAATAGGTCCCTCTGTGCAATTAGGGTTATGTACCATGGCCATCTTGATGATCATACAACTGTTGATTCAATTATTGAATCATAGAGGCTGGTGCTTGGATGAATATCTAAAGAGTTTGATTGAGGACTCATCAAACACCGTCAAATGATTGTAAAGATGTGATCTCCATCCTGAGTAGGAGATGGCAATCCTTTCTCACATAGGCTGATATCTGGCCGACCTCTTGATGCAGGTCCTCTGCATAGGAATAGAGATTCGGAGATGTCAGATTAGTTAGGTCAAAGAGTTGACTTAACGAGATCGAGATAACCTAAGTCCTATGTTGAATGCTGTCACAGCATAGGCACACATCCTCTGACCGGAGACAGATGTATTGCTATATGTCTGAGTATGTACATTTGGCAGACCAATAGGTTGATGACCTAACCAAGGTCCATACACCGGCACGTTGGTGTGCATATAAGGGCATATGAGTAATGCGATCTCTCAAAGGGATCATACAGGTTCACTACTGAACCGGAAGACATGAGCTCACTCATGAGATATTGGGAAGAATCAAATTCCGTGCACGGTCGTCTCGCTTTGGAAGCTTGACTGAATTTCTAGGTTTGATATATACTTTTGGAAAGTATATGATCAAGACCTAGGTATGATATATGCTTTTGGAAAGTATATGATCGATACCAAATCCCAATGATCAAATGAGAAACTTAGTGATCAAACCCTGGAGAAGACAATGTAAAATTGATCTTAATCTTCGGGTTGACCATGGGTCTTCCAGTATGCAGGATGTACAGGTATTGGGAATACTTGAGGGTGATGTGATCATAAACGATTGTATATCCATGACGCTTCCATTCCGAGGGAGTGATGAAACAGGTCTGGATTTTAGTGACTCCTTTCAGTAGAGAAGCAATCTGATCTTAGTCCAAGTGTTGGACATTGGTCTGAATGAGATTCAGATACAATGAGAAGATTAGATTTGCGGTCTTGATTTAATCAAGCATCTATGGGAGGTTCGTAAGATCTGGATTTGAGATAAGATCTCAAAATACAAGTCACTATACGTGGAACAATACAATCGCCCTGTCTTTTTCTCCAAGTATCTGAGGAGAAAGCACATTATTCTTCAAAGGGTTCAAGAATAATTCATTTGATGAAATACATATCCAAGCAAGAAGAACTTTATGATTAAATGAGATTTAATTATCAAGCTTAATATGAATATGATTCATATTATGAGAATGATTATCTAAGATAATTAAATGGGATTTAATTATCAAGGATTATAGAATGTGGATATTATTATCCATAATATTTGTGTATTGTAAATATGATTTATGATATACATATATTCAAGAGAGATAAATTTAGTAAAAAACATTTGTTAATTATTAAATGTGGATTGGATTCATATTTGTTGATTAACTGGAAATGTCATTTACAAATTAGTTTGGGATGTGAATATGATTCACATATTTTTAATGGCATGATTGAAATATTCACAAATTAATTTGGAATTAATTTTGTGGATAATTATGTGATAATAGTTATCACAAATTATTAAGAGATAATATGATATAATAAAAAGGAGATAATAAGCCACCATTTTAGGAGGCTACATTATCTCTATTTTATTATCTTGATTAATATCTTAACTAATTTATTTATGTTAAATTGAAAATGTGTTGATAATGTTGCAACATATATTTAATTTAATTATAAATAAATGTTGTTGGTTTTAACCAACAATAATTATAGCCATTGATTTTACATGGACCAAGCCTGGCCGTTGGATCCATGTGTCCCATGGATTGAGATCCATTGGATCCTAAACTAATATAAAAGGAGGGCTAGGGTAGCCTTCCAAGGTACATTATTAAGAGTTGTACAAGATTACAACTCTCTCTCTCTCTCTCTCATATTCTCGCCCTCTCTCTTTCTCTCCTCCAAAAGATGGCCGCCATCTTGTGTTGAGAAAGGAGAGACTCTCGGCATTCGCCTTCATCGACTCGAGGATCTCTTTCTTCTTTGGAGTTTCTTACTATAAAGGAAGACGACAGATTTCATTTGACGAAATCGGGGGAGCCATCGCTTGGATCTTCATCGAGGATTGCGGGGAGGACGCGACTCATTATCGTGCCCGCAAGTGCGTTCTTCGTGGATCGGACATGAGACAGGAGGATCTCTACTTTGGGATCTCGCGATCACAACCACGCTCCAGGAGGTATTTCTTATACTTTGTGGTCTGATGAAACGATCCGAGAAGTATTTCGTGATCATGTGGTTTCATCATAGATTTAAAAAATTTTAATTTCCACCGCATCTAGCATCTAGTGCGACTAGTTGCTCCGATTGCATTTGATGCGATCAACACGCTTCCGTGATGCACTTAAGGATACTCAATATCCTTCACCGTGCCCTAGTCAGAAGGAATCCTACTTCTCTAATTTTCAGACTCATCGTTTGTACATATAATATAAGGATATGAAATTTAGTGTATTGCATTCATGAGAGTCGAGTCGAGACATCACCCAAATTTCTAGTCCAAGAGATTCTCCTCTAGACCTAATCATCAACACTAGGGAATAAGTCTATTATTGCTTCAATCAACCGTTTCTTTAGTTTATCAGACTTGAAATGTAGATAGATGGCCAGGTGATGGAGGGCATAGGATTGTGTATTTTCTTCTCTCCCTCACATTTGAACAAGATCCTCTCGAATGCCTTATTACTCAACATGTGTACATTTTTAGTTTGTCGATCAATGTGTCCTTCAAGAGAATTCAGAATCATCTACACTAGTTTTTCTGGGAGTACACCGGGATGTGTCTTTTTTGAGTATCTAAGATACCTTCGACACCCAGAGTTCTATCACTATACGACACATAGCCCTTTTATGGTGCTAGCCCGACTCCTTGGTACTAATAGCATTTGGTACAAGTAGACACTTTAAAAATGTTTGATAGCGCTCGCCATTAGTGCAAGCTCTTTTGAAATTGACTTTGTAGGATAAAGCTTTTTCTTTGATATGAATTTCTTTCTTTTCTTTTCTTTTTGGCTAGCTCCACTACTTTTATCAAAATTTGGCGCACACTGATCAACAATTAATTTAGATTTAATCACATCCTGTCACATAGGTAAATATCAAAAGAAAACATATGAACTTGTTCACTTACTGGCTAGGGTTTTGTTGACACTCAGGTTTCTTAAGGCCTTCGTTAACTTTTTTCCATCCTCGAGCCTCGTTAGCTTGGATCTAGACTCAAATATCCATTCCTAGTTCCTCAAGCGATAACTTAACTCATTTCATCAATCATGCAGTTGTGAATGTGAAGTGTTGGTCATATTCTTTAGAGGGTAGAGATGAAGAGTGCAATATAGCGCTCCAATCTTTCAAACTAGGGAAGTGTGTATTATTAAGTCCGAAAACACTAATGACTAAGGCATATTTACTCAAACTCTCAAGATCACATAAATAAAGTGTCCCCAAAATCCTCAAGCCTCGAGTATATGTGAAAGTGTCAGGAATACACCAACTCCTTGGTTAGCAGCTTTTTTGTGATTTTTGTCGTTTGCAATTTTTTATGGATTTTAATTCTTTTATTTTTTTTGAAAAAGGCTAATTTAATTACAAAAAAGTTAATCTCTCAATTTTAAAAACATTTTTACAAGTATTTTTACACAACTCAGTTCACATGTTTACTTAAACCAAGCTGAACAAGATTTTCATTTTTTTTAAAACTACGAGCAATGGCTAAAGTAGATATACAATAATATACGATATACCCCCCTATACTTAACTTCTGTTATGTCCTCATAGGACAAGTGATATGAAGCCATGTCTCGGTTACATATAGGGTGATATAGCGGAACTTAGGAGGAGGATCCCCTTATACTTTGGTCAAAAATTGACCAGTATAAGAAGATGGAGAGAGGGATGGATGATGAGTCAGGTCCCTCCTATACTTAGGCTAAAAGTAGCCTAAGTAAATGATCTGAAACTAGGGGAGGGTGGGTGAGTCTGTTTAGGGTTAGGAGGAGCATTTATACAGAGATACATGGAGATGAGGGGGAGGAGTGTGCGCATGTGCATTGTGTATAGACTTAAGATGTGTGTGTGGGGGGTGATTGTGTGAAATAAACATAGAAGGTCTCGAGGTGGTGTGGTGGATGGATATGTGCAAATGTGTGTGTGGGGGGTACATCACCTAGTGATCTACTTCCTTTTTTTATCACGCGAGCCCTCTAATGATGACCGCTAAATATGCACATGCAACACAATATTTTTTACAACATGAAAATGCATGAAACACTAACTAATCTCCCTTGAATTCTTCAATTTCTCTATTGCAACCTTCTCAGCGGAAGCTCCCACCTCCACTCCTCCATGGAGTTCAAGCATCCTCGATCTTCATAGGCCCTGCCACAACAGAAAATATTTGAAAAATAATAAGGAAAGTAATCAATAAAAAATGATTCAAAATGCATGATGACAAGACCTATAAATTTTGAAAATATTCAACACAAAAAATTTGTCAAAATTCGACAAATAAATAAAGGTGAGTCATGTCCCCGACAACGGCACCATCTGATTAACGTGAAATTTGCCTCTGTGATAATTAGGAATAATCGTAGCATAGGAGGCAAATATGGTTTTTCAAAAACTACAAACTTTGAATGTTGTGGAATATTTATACTTGGCAAGTCTACCAAGGTCGACCATAGGGACACGAGCCTCTTTAATCTAGTTATTGAATTTTGTTTGATGTGTGAATATCTTCTCACTTATAGGTCTTCATGCATATGTGCACAATAAAATGCAGAACAATGCTATTATGTGATGCATGTAATTTTTTGTAAAATTTTTAATGCAGTTGTGAGCCAATGCATGAACATAATGTATGAATGAATGTAAGGGATAAACATGCAAATAGTGGACTACAAATATTTCCTAGAGAAGATGAACATAAAATATGATTTAGATTCAAAGTCAGTTTGAGCATAAAATTACGAGCAAACACCTAATTAATGGCAAGGCAATTGAGCAAGGGACACTATATAATATAATATAATATTTCATCATATTTCATTTGGTGTCAGATGAGAAAATTAACTATGACATTAGATATATAATTAAATAAGGAACAAAATGACACTGAAATCATGCAATTTGGATCTACGATGCTCAAATTATGAAAAAACAATGCAGAGACATAAATGCAATAAAAATACAGGAAATTAAAGATAAGTAATTTCAAATAGGCCCTTAGAGGGACGTATTTGTAATAAACAAAACTAGGAGGGAGCCCATTGTAATTTGTCCATTACGCGTAGGGGCATATATGCAATTCTTCATTCCTGGCAGGGACTCAATGTAATTTACCCTAGGCGCACACGTGAGGCATGGGTATGGGGACCTAATTCCAATTCTGGAAACTGTCCAGGGTATTCCTATAATTAACCCTTGCCTCGCACGTAAAATGCACGCGAAGCGAGGTTCGGGAGGCGTCCCATATTCGGTTGATGACGTGGCTAGAGATGGAGCTTCATATCTTGGCTTGGTGAGATAATTGGTGGACCTGAGTTAGCAGGCTCGGAAGTTGCTACGTAGAGCTACTAGGGTCGTTGGATGGCCACCGAGGGGTGCCATCCAAAGGCGCCTACTCTTCGTTTCCACTGGTGGAACGACAACATACTTGGAGCTCCGACGAGGATGCCAAAGCTCCGTCGGGCTCCTCCTAGCTCGTTGATGGTGCCCGAAGCACCACAGCCTCCTGACGAGGATGGTTGATCAGAGAGGAAGAGATAAGGGTAATTGGAGGTGGCTCTCAATGAAGCACCATTGGAGTTGATTCTTAAGATCGGTGTGGGCGTACGGTTTCTGACCATTGAAACTCCTGCATATTGTTAGATTATAGTCGAAGCAATGTGGGTGCGTGCTACTAGAGTGAGGTGAAGTGGGGTCCCATGGAGGTGGAGGAGCAGGGGATCGGAGCTCCTTCTCCATCTAGGCAAAGAAGGAGTTGGGATCAAGTGGAGGGGGCTTATGGAGAAGGGAACGAGCAAGTGGGGGTAGTTTGCGAGAATGAGGGTGACCTGGAGGATCTCATGAGGTGGTGCGGCGAAGGTTAATGGTGTTGTGTGTGGCTTAAAAATTCATAGAAAGGGTAATGAAAACTAAGGGGGAGGATTACATGGAGAATGGAAGAGAATGAGGCAGGTGAAGTGGCATGTGCTGAGGTCCCTAGGGGATCGTCCAATCGTCACATGATGAGGTTGGTCGATCCTCGGTGCTCGGTAGTGGCGAGGTCACCGTTACTCGGTTGGTGGTGGCCGAGGGTCGAAACCTGGGTAGGAGACCCATGATCACCAATCAAATGCCTCCTCCGTTGTCATCGGAGGAGGGAGAAGCTAAGCTTTACCCATAGATTGGTGGACGTGATGAGCGGATGGCAGAGGCGACGGTTTTATAGGTGGACATCGACGTCAGTTATGTTGTGGCAGGGGGGTGTTTAAAGGAGGTTTAATGGCAGGGGAAGTAATGGAGGAGGGTGTTTATGAGGTGTGCGACGAAGGTGGATCTGGGGGCCACAGGGAGGAGTCATTATGGAATAGAGAGGGTGGCCAGAGTGGTTGCTAAATTTGGATGGGGGCATGGTGGGTCAAGGTGTAATGGCTGGAGGTGTGGACGTTGGAGGTAGTAGATGACTTGCGGGTGGTTGGATCTTACGATCCAACAGTCGAGATGTAGGCACGGGTGGAGGACAATGATTGATCTGATCCAATGACTGAAAGGTGTGCGGAGGCAGCGGTTAGGAAGGAAGTTACGGTTCCATCCGATGGCGGAGAGGAAGTGGAAGGTGTGGACAAAGAAGGATTGTTAGATGCGTAGGAGATCATGCGGTTGTGATCGAGGCAGAGATGAGCGGTGAGGATCAGATCTTAGGAGAGATCTGGTGGCTGGAAGCAAAGCGAGGGCAGACAGTCGTGATGGATCTTAGGATCTCATCCAACGGTGGGGGGTGAGTGGATGACATGGTGTGTTTTGCCACCTAGGATGTGCACAGTTTTTAACAAACCATATTTGCCTCCTATACTATGACTATTCCTAATTATTAAAGAGTCAAATTTCGCGTTCATCAGATGACACAATTGCTGGGGACACGACTCACCTTTATTTATTCGTCGAATTTTGACATATCTTTTGTGTTGAATATTTTCAAAATTTACAGGTCTTCTCATCATGCATTTTTGCATCATTTTTTGTTGATTATTTTCCTTGTTATTTTTCAAATATTTTCTTTTGTGACAAGGCCTATGAAGATCGAGGACGCTTGATCTCCATGGGGGAGTGGAGTTGGGAGCTTCCACTGAGAAGGTCGCAAAAGAGAAATTGATGAATTCAAGGGATATTAGTTAGTCTTTCATGCATTTTCATGTTGTAAAAAAATTTTTGTCGCATGTGCATTTTTAGTGGTCATCATTATAGGGCTCACATGATATAAAAAATGGTAAATTACGATTCGGGTCCCAAGGCCATTAATGTAATGAACTTTTTAGGGCTAATGATGAGTATGTCCTTATTTACAAGTTGGAACTCAACCCCCATTTCCTTCCCAACAAGGGCATATTCATCATGAACCCCAAAATTTCCATTTTCTAAATGGTACTGGGACCCAAATCGTTGCAATTTAAAGATCGGGACCCATTCTGGGATTGGGCGCATAGATGAGGACCCATATTGCAATTTACCCTATAAAAAATAAGAAGAAGTATATCACTAGATGATATGCCCCCCACAACGACACACACATTTGCACATACCCATCCTCCTCACCCCTTGAGACCTTCTTTGTTTATTTCACACAATCACCCCCTTCCCCACACATTTTAAGTCTATACACAGTGAACATGCACACACCCCTCCCCCTCGTCTCCATGTATCTCTATATAAATGCTCCTCCTAACCCTAAACAGACTCGCCCCCTCCCCCAATTCCAAATCCTTTACTTATGCTATTTTTCGCCTAAGTTTAGAGGGGACCCGACTCAACATCCATCCCTCTCTCTGTCTTCTTATACTTAGGTCAATTTTTGACCTAAGTATAAGGGGACCCTCGTCCTCAGTTTCGTTATATCACCCTATATGTAACCGAGCTATGGCTTTATATCATTTGTGCTATGAGGACATAACAGAAGTTAAGTATAGGGGGTATATCGTATATTATTGTATATCTACTTTAGCCATAGCTCGTAGTTTTTTTTAACAAAATTAAAAATCTTTTTCAGTTTGATTTAAGTAAACCTGTGAACTGAGTTTTGTAAAACAAAATACTTGTAAAAATGTTTTTAAAATTGAGGAATTAACTTTTTGTAATTAAATTAACCTTTTTGGAAAAAAAGAAATGAATTAAAATCTATAAAAATTTGTAGAAGACAAAAATCACAAAAAAAACCGCTAACCAAGGAGTTGGTGTATTACTGACTCTTTCACATATACTCGAGGCTTGAGGATTTTGAGTACACTTGATTTTTGTGATCTTGAGAGTCTGAGTAAACATGCCTTAGTCATTAGTATTTTTGAATTTAATAATCCACACTTCCCTAGTTTGAAAGATTTGAGCGTTATATTGCACTCTTCATCTCTACCCTCTAAAGAATATGATCAGCACTTCACAATCACAACTGCATGATTGATGAGATGAGTTGAGTTATCGTTTGAGGAAGTAGGACTGGATATTTGAGTCTAGACCCGATCTAATGATGCTCGAGGATGGGAAAAAGTTAATGAAGGCTTCAAGAAACCTGAGTGCCAACAAAACACTAGCCAGTATGTAAAAAAAATCGTATATTTTCTTCTGACATTTACCTATGTGTCAGGGTGTGATGAAGTCTAAATTAATTGTTGATCAATGTATGCCAAATTTGGTAAAAGCAGTAGAGCTAACCAAAAAGAAAAGAAAGAAATTCATATCAAAGGAAAAACTTTGTCCTCCAAAGTCAATTTCAAAAGAGCTTCCACCAATGGCGAGCACTCCTAAACATTTTCAAAGTGTCTACTTGGACCAAACAATATTGGGACCAAGGAGTCAGGCTAGCACCATAAAAGGGCTTTGCATCGTATAGTGATACAACTCTGGTGTCGAAGGTATCTTAGATACTAAAAAATGACACACCCCGATGTGCTTCCAGAAAAACAAGTGTAGATGACTCCGAATCTCTTGACGGACACATTGATCAACAAACTAAAAATCTACATGTGTTGCGTAATAAGGCACTCGAGAGGCCCCTTGTTCCAATATGAGGGAGAGAAGAAAATACACAATCATATGCCCTCCATCATCTGGCCGTCCATCTACATTTCAAGTCTGACAAACTAAAGAGACGATTGATTGAAGCAAGAATAGACTTATTCCTTAGTGTTGAGGATTAGTCTAGAGGAGAGTCTCCTGGACTGGAACTTTGGGTGTTGTCTCGACTCGACTCTCATTAATGCAGTACACTAAATTTCATATCCTTATATTATATGTACAAAAAAAGATTGAAAATTAGAAAAGTTGGATTCCTTTTGACTAGGGCATGGTTGAGCCTAGAAATTTAGGATCACTTAATTTGAGGGTCTTCAAAAAATTGAGCCTTGAAACATTCACATGCACTATCAGGAATTAGTATGACTCCTTCATTCTTTAGATGCTCGAGGACGAGCGTAGTATAAGTATAGGGGTATGACAAATCTTGTATTCATAATATTAAATTCAATTCTTAAACTCCTTACCTAAATAATCCAATAAAAATCACTGATAATTCATTCATTTTATCTTGTACTATATTGTATATAAACTATATATAATTACCTATATTCTAACTACATTTATTGTATTAAATTACAACCATTTTTCCTATTTTTAGTTCTTACTAAAGACCTTAAAAAATTAGGTTAAGTAATTATCTATATTAGAACTGACCTTTAAAAGAAACAAAAAATAAAAAAAAATTCTCAAAGCTAAATATCAATGTTTTTAACCCTTAAAAAATACGCCCAAAATAAACTTTTATACAAATGACCTCTTTTGGCTTTTTTTCTGACATGAAACTTGTATATTTCATCGAGATCTACAACTTTAATGTTTGGACTTTTTCCTCATTTTATTTCTACCTAATTATTTTAAATTTTTCTTTATTTTTTACATTTTCTCATTTTTCTATTGGGCCACGTGGCGCCCTATGGGCTGCCCATGTGGCTGCTCCCTCTTCTCGCCACCTGGCCCTCTCCTGGACACTAGATACCACCAGCTGCTTTCCATCTTTGTCGTTCCTCTTCCACTCACTTCGAGCCTTTCTCCCCTGAGATCTAATCACAACCCTTCACTCGCGTCGTCTTCCCAACCGGCCGATTCCCTGCACATCCTAGGCGCCAAAACACAACACGGCATCCACTCACCCCTCGTCGTTGGATGATATCCTAAGCTCCATCACGACCATCCACCCACGCTTCGCTTCCAGCCATCATATCACTCATGAGATCTAATCCCCATCGCTCGTCTGCACCTCGATCACAACAACAAGATCTTCTCTGCATCTAACGAACCTTCTTTGTCCACGTCTCCCTCTTCCTCTCCATCATCGGATGGAACCCTAACTTCCATCCTAATCATTGCCTCCGCACACCTTCCAGTTGTTCCACCCATGCCTACATATGGACCATTAGATCGCAAGATCCAATGACCCGCAAGTCATTCCCTACCTCCAGCATCCATACCTCCACGTGTTATGCCTTGCCCTACAACGACCCATTCCAATTTTAGCAACCACTCCGGCCACACTTTCTACTACCTAACGGCTCCTCACCATAGTGCCCAGATCCACCTTCATCGCACAGCTCATAAATACCCTCCTCCAATATTTCCCAACCATCAAAACTCCTTTAAACACCCCCTTCCACCACATAACTGACGTCGACCTGCACCTATAAAACCGTCGCCTCCACCCTCCCTTCACTATGTCCACTAATCTATGGGTAAACCCTAGATTCTCCCTCCTTCGGTGACATCGGAGGAGGTGTTTGATTGGCAATTATGGGTCTCCTAGCTAGGTCTCGGCCCTCAGCCATCACTGACCGAGTAACGGTGGCCTCGCCATTTCCGAGCACCGAGGATCGGTCGACCTTGTCATGTGATGATCGGAGGATCCCCTAGGGACCTCAGCTCAGGCCACTTCACCCGCCTTGTTCTCTTCCATTCTCCAGGTACTCTTCCCCCTTAATTTTCATCACCTATCTCTGAATTTTTAAGCCGCACACAACACCATTCACCTTCGTCGCACCACCTCATGAGCTCTGTCAGGTCACCTTCATTCTTTCCGTCTATCCCCCTCGCTCGTTCCCTTGCCCAGAAGCCCCTCCCCCCTCCCCTCGTGCTCTAACCCATCTCCTTCTTCACCTCGCCAGAGAAGGAGCTTCGATCCCCCGCTCCTCCACCTTCATGGGACCCCACTTCACCTCACTCCAGTCGCACGCACCCACATTGCTTTGGCTATCATCTAGAAATCTGCAGGAGCTTCAATAGTCGAAAACCACACATCCACACTGATCTCAAGCATCAGCTCTGGTGGTGCTTTGTTGAGAGCAATCTCTAGTTACCCTTGTCGCTTCCTCTCTAGTCAACCATCCTCGCCAGGATGTCATGGTGCTTCGGGCACCATCCACGAGCTAGGAGACCGATGGAGCGCTGGCATCCTCGTCGGAGCTCCAAGTTTGTCGTCGTTCCTCCGACGAAGACAAAGAGAAGGCATCGTTGGACGACGTCCCTCGGTGGCCATCTAACGGCCCTGGTGGCTCCACATAGCGACTACTGACCCTGCTGCCTTAGGTTCGTTGATTCTCTCACCAAGCCAAGATACGAAGCTCGAATGCTAGCCATGTCATCATCCCAAGCTGGACTCCTCCCGAAACTCACCCCGTATGCATTTCATGTACGCGGCATGGGTTAATTGCAGGAATACCCTGGACAGTTTCCAGAATTGCAATTAGGTCCCCAGGTAAGTACCTCACGTGTGTGCCTGAGGTACATTACATTGAGAACCTGCTAGGAATGAAGAGTTACAGATATGCCCTTGCACACAATGGACAAATTACAATGGGGCACTTCTGAGTTTTGTTTATTGTAAATAACTCCCTCCAAGGACCTATTTACAATTATCTATCTTTAATTTCCTGTATTTTCATTGTATTTATGCCCCTACATTAGTTCTTTCATATCTTGAGCATCGTAGATGCAAATTGCATGATTTCAGTGTCATTTTGTTTTATTTAATTATCTATCTAATGGCATAATTAATTTTCTCATCTGACACAAAATGATATATGATGAAATTTTTGATTATACAGTGTCCCTCTCTCAATTTCCTTGCCATCAAATATGTGTTTGCTATAATTTTATGCTCAAATTGACTTTGAATCTAAATCATATTATATGTTCATCTTCTCTAGGGCATATTTGTAATACATTATTTGCATGTTTATCCCCAGCATTCATTCATACATTATGTTCATGCATCACCTTACACTTGCATTAAAAAATTTTACAAAAAATTACGTGCATCATATAATGGCCTCGTTCTGCATTTTATTGTGCACATATGCATGAAGACCTATAAATGAAAAAGACATTCGTACATCAAACAAAGTTTGATAAATAGATTAAAGAGGCTTGTGTCCATGTGTTCGACCTTGGTAGACTTGCCAAGTATAAATACTCCACAACAATGGAAGTTTGTCGTTTTTGACGAACCAAATTTGTCTCATATACTACAACTATTCCTAATTATTAAAGAGGCAAATTTCACATTCATTAATGATCCGGTAGTATAACGTCGATGATGTGGTGATGACGACTCTCTCTAGGTCTCCATGGTGTACGATCACAATGAGAGAGCGAGAGTTGGTGTGAAGAGATAGAGAGAGCATATGAAGTTGTCTTGTTGTAATGTGAAGAGCAAGGGTTATCTCTTCTTATATAGCATATTGGGAGTACATGGATCCCAATCCATATACACACAAATCCAATGGATGATATTGATTTGTCTTTCTTTCAATAACCAATATTTTACTGTAAAACACAAAAAAAACTAATTTATTTTATATTATATTGATAAATAAATGTAAATTATTCTGAATTAACTCAATCATGCATTAGAGATTATGGATTGGAGATTGCCTGCTTCCATAATATGGGAGTGGACGGCCACCCTTTCTAATGGCAGTTGGTGGCCATCCACCCTCCCAATTGGGAAGGAGACAATCTCATGTAATCTCATGAGATTACATTATTTTATGGAAATCTCCAAGATTTACAACAAGACCTGTTGTAAATTATTCTACAAAATTAATTCGTAATTGTTTTTAAATATTACAATCATGCCATTGGAAAATTATGAATCACATTCATAACCCAAAATAAAATGTGATTCATATTTTAAATTAATTATCTAATGTGAATCCAATTCACATCAATAATTAATCAACTAATATAAATCATAATATGCTCTCTCTAATACATTATAAATCACATTCATGATATATATGAATAATTTGGATAGTGCTATCCACCTTATTCATATCCAAGATAATTAAATCACATTATTCATCTCGGATCTCTATTCTCATGTGCCCACATAATATGAATCGCATTCATATTATTCGCATCTTTGAAAATTCAATCACATTAATTATATAAGATAACTCTCCTTACAATATGAATCAAATTCATATTATTCATGATAATTAAATCACATTTAGTTATCAATTTTCTCAATGCTCGGATACATATCAATAATGAAATTATCCTTTGAACTCCCTCAAGGATAATGTGCTTTCTCTACAGATACTTTAAGATAAGGATAGGGTGATTGTAATGTTCCACGTATAGTGACTTGGATAATGAGATCACATCTCAAATCCATATCTTGCGGACCTCTCATAGATGCTTGATTAAATCAAGATTGCAAATATATTCTTCTCATTGCATTTGAATCGCATTCAAATCAATATCCAACATTTGGACCAAGATCAGATTATTTCTCTACTGAGAGGAGTCACTAAAATCTAGACCCGTTTCATCACTCCCTAGCAATGGAAGCATCATGGTTATATAATCTTTTTGATCAATTCACCTTAAGGAATTCCTAATACCCAGACATCCTACATACTAGAGGATCTAGAATAAACCTGAAGTTTTAGATTTCATTTAGATTGTCTCCTTCAGGGTTTTATTATAAAGTTTCTCATTTGATTATTGAGAGTTGGTATCTATCATATACTTTCTAAAAGCATATATCATACCTGGGTGTTGATCATATACTTTCCAAAAGCATATATCAAACATACAAATTCAGTCAAGCTTCCAAAGCAAGACGACCGTGCACTGAATTTGATTCTTCCCAATATCTCGTGAGCGATCTCATGTCTTTCGGTTCAGTCAATGAACATGTATGATTCCTTTGAGAGTTTGTATTACTCATATGCACTTATATGCATACTAGCACGTCGATGTATAGACCAAGATTAGGTCATCAACCTATTGGTCTGCCAAATGTACATACTCAGACACATAGTAACACATCTATATCCGGTTAGAGGGTGGATGCATATATCGTGACTGCATACGACATAGTTTGGTTATCTCAATCTTGTTGAGTCAACTCTTTGACCTAACTTATCTAACACCTACGAATCTCTATTCATATGCAGAGGACGTGCATCAAAAGGCAAGTTAGATATCATCCTTTAGAGAAAGGATTTCCATCTCCTTATCAGGGTGGAGATCCTCTCTTAATAATCATTTGACGGTGCTTGATGAGTCATCAATCTAAATCTTTAGATATTCATGCAAGAACCAGCCTCTATGATTCAATAGTTTAATTAACAGTTGTATGATCATTAAGATAGCCATGGTACATAACCCTAATTGTACTAAGGGACCTATTATGCAAATTACTTATTCTTCATTTAATATCAGGGAATGATATTTATAATAATAATTATTGCATAATGGCTCATCATGGGCTCTCATGTCCAGCAATGCCCCACTAGCCCAAAGAGCCATTAATGGGCTAATCATTTAATTCCACACTCATGTGACAATCATAAGCTATTTAGAAAAATAGCTAAATAAGTTTATCAGTCACTCTGTTCTCGAGAGACGATGCCAAGTCCTTTTACGACACTTGTAAATCCTACAGTAACAGTGCTCGCATCCAATGTGAATGTTGCTTCTTATGTAACCAATACTCAATCTTGAAGTAGTTATAGCGTTGTTGACACTACGATTCAATAATCATTGTAACAGTATGTAATTTCTACTATCATTATCAGAATACCCTTATTCCCGAAGATCTCTATCTCCTAAGGTATCTGTAGTTAAGACCTTTTAGATCACTATCCATAAAGTCTTAAGTTCTTGAAGATAAGACTTAGAGATCACTATCTCAAAAGTCTTGTCCTCCTTGAAGATATTGTTATTACTGTAATAAAGTGTTTTATTTTCATAGTAGGATTAGTAACAATTTACTACTCCCACTACATGGTGGACATCTGACTCTTGTAAAGTCTAGCATGCACCCGGCTTGTCATAACTTATGCACAAGGGCAAACAGTTTTAGCATTCACTTCTTCAACTCCTTGAGGTGCTATACCTTCTGATAGGCCAGTACCATATCTTAAGAGAGAAAAAAATCTTTCTTGTAATTTTCTAGATAATGAAAATGTCCAGGGTGTGCCACTAAGTGACGGTCCAATAGCCTCTTTTCATTTCTTCTGAACAACTTTAGAACTAAGATCTATGGTGTATCCTTGAGATCATATCTCAAGGTATGAAAAAGCCGAACACTTATTATTATTATTATCCTTATTTCATTCCAAATGATTAGGATATCATCTACATTTAGCATAATGAACACAATGGGTACTCCCATTAAGCTTCACACGGTTCATTAAGATTCTGTCTGAAATCATAACATTTATAATTTCATCAAATATGATGTTCTTACTACAAGAATCTTACTTGAGTCCATATATGGAGTTCTTCAGCTTGCACACCTTGCTTTCCACAACCTTGAAGCCTTGGTGCTACTTCATGTGAATATGTTCAGAGAGGTATTCATAGAGGAATGCAATCTTGACTTACATCTTGAAGATGTCATAGTCAAGTTGTGTAGCTATAGTTAGCAATATTCTGATGGATTTAAGCAAAGGTAACTGGAGATCAAGTATCATCTTAAGCGATGTTTTCTCTTCAGTGCGTAGCTCAGGGTACAAGCCGTGCTTTGATGGTCTCTACATTCTCATCAGGTTCCCACTTTCTCTTGAAGATCCATTTACATCTAACAAGTCTTACCCATTGAAGAATTATGAAATTACCCTTTTAATTTAATGAAATTAATGATTAAAAGATGTTTGTTGCAGGCATATAATCCTGGTTTAATCAAAAACCACTATTTTAATTAATGGGTCAATTAAAAGCAAATGGTCAATTCATTTTTTTACTTGGTAAATCCAAGGTCGAACTCAGGGAAGCAACTGTTTCCTTAGGTTGGTTCTGTCTATCTCGAAGTAAGGTTTTTAAAGGAGGAATTTTTACTTTTTAAATGCAATGAGTGAGCAGTATGCAATTTTGGCGAAGTTCGGGCGCTAAATTACAAATTTCGATCAAATGAATTCGAAAAATACTCAAACTTGGCTAGAATGTAAAATATGATGAAATTAGGATACTCCAATTTTTTTGGAATTTTTATATGCAATATGAATATTCTATGGTTAAATGAATGTAAACAATGAGATTTTCAATAAATAATTATAATAAATATCAAATATACTTACTTTTAAGAAATAATATTACCTACAATATACCACTAGGTGATAAATCTCAGAAAAATTTAAACCCTAAAGATGTTGAATTTAATATCTATTAAAAATTAATTAGTGAAATACACAAAATGATTTTTCTAGAGCCAAATATGCATGCCATAATTCTTATTGGGCACACTGTTCCTAACAATTAATTCTACTATTGTTGACTTTTTGGCAATTTTTCAAGCAATGGTTAATTTTGTATGAATTTATAAACCAGATTAGGTAACTAAGCAAAATTCTGCAATAACAATTATTATTAATAACCATAGAGGATAAAATTGTCACAAGCATGCCTAATGTAAAGAATTAATTGATAAACAAAATGCCAATTTTTGATAACTAAAATGACGCAAAAATGTTGCTTAAAATAATATAAGAACATAGGATTCTATTCATAATTACAATAATTAATGTAAATAAACAAAACTGCAGAAGGACTAAAGAGTAATTACCAAGATGCTAGGTGGAATTCTGCAAAATTTCCAGAGGAATACGTGTAGGCCCTCTGCAAATTTTTCCTCTCCACGCATGCAGATCATGTGTGGGGAGGGTCTTCTTGAATAAGGCAACCCTGGGGGGATCTTCAGCAAATTTCCCCAAGAGGGAGGGCATTGGTCACGTGAGGGGTTGAGTCCCTTCCTCCTTCGATGGAACCAAGGGATAGGCGGAGGAGCAGTGGAGGGGACTCCATTAAGCGGTGCACGTCCTTCTCCAGGAGGCATTCTTGAGCCAACTCCATGGTCGCATGGAAGAATCACCTAAGGCAGAGGGCGAACTCGCCTTCAGTGGAGCGTCGGGCGGCTGGATTATCTGTTGCCCCACCCTTCACGCAGCAATGCATGGCAAGGGGGTTTGCGACAAGGGAGGCAGTTGCATGGGTGATCAGGAAGGGGAGACTAGCGGAGCTCCTTCACGTAGTGGTGTATGCGCGAGGGATGGAGTGTTGACTACTGCTGGGGAGTTGGCGATCGAGTAAGGCTGGTGATTAGCCGAAAAATCTCTCGAGCAATCCGGTATAAGATAAAAATAATCACTCTCGGGTCATTAAGACCCGAATCGAGAGAGATAATCAGCTCAACAAGAAAATATGAGGAACAGACCACCAATAAAGCAGATAAAATAAGAAAATTAAAAATAGTGGCCCTGGCTATGAGATGAGTCTGGTGTAGCACCTAGGGTCGGACTCAGGGAGCACGAGTTGGCCTTGCGGCCTACGAAGTAGTCAACTCACAAATAAGGGAAGAAAATGTGTTTTTGGTGTCTTTAAATATTTTTATATTTTTTGGATTTTTAATAATGAAGAGGAATAATAAAAAGCAAGCAACAAGCACACTCAAGGAATTATTTAATCACTCAAAAATGGTCCAAAAATTCCCAACAAAAATATTTTTATGTTTTTTAGGTTTTTTTACTGTTTTTGGTGAATTTTTGACGTTTTTATAATTTTTATGTAATTTTCTAAAAATAAAAGAAGGCAGAAACAATGTACAACTGTTCAGCCAAGCGTCAAAGACCAATTTAAAATATTAAATGGTCCTGCAAAAGCCTGGAGGTATTTTTTATGAAAACTAGAAATAAGAAGCGAAATTCAAAAGAAAAGTTTATAGTTTTTGAATTTGCTACTATTTTTTAGACTTTTTATGAGTTTTAAGGGTTTTTTAATTTAAAGGTTTTTATGAATCCAAAATAGCCAAAAATGCAAAGAAATTCAAACACACAAAAATTAACAAATCCTAATTTTTTAGAATTTTTAAAGAGTTTTTGCACTTTTATTATTATTTTCTAATCTGAACCAAGGCAAAAAGGATGGGTTTTGAATTTTTAAAAATATTAAAAAGCCTCAAAAAATGTACCCAAAAATTAGGGAAATTTTTACACAGTGGCAGGAGCCACGTATCCAAATTTCACGCAATTTGGGTTAAATTTTGCTATTTTATTAAATTAAAAAATAGGCACACAGTGCACAAGGACCTAAATGTAAGATAAATATGTTCCAGGGGTCAAAAAGTAACAAGGCAAGAAAATGTAGGGCCCAAAGTGCAAAAAGTCCACAAGGTCACGTACGGCACACGTGCTTCCGGCACGGAGGGGTATACTTGCAATTCCTATCTAAAAAGTATCAAACAGTAAAACACAAGGAATCCAAGGTAGACAATGCAAATTACCCAAAAAATCATGTGTCGACGCACGTGGGTACCATATACAGGGACTGATATGCAAATAAAGGAAACATAAAGGTCCTTGATGCAATTTTTACAAAATAAAAATAACGGTATGAAATATTTACAGAACTAAAATGTAACAACTATAAACTAAAGGGCCTAAGAACAATTTACCCTTTATTAATGTGGACGGCGAGACAACGCCACGTGGTTGATCGGGCGGTGGACAGTAGCGGGCACCTCTTCGCGCGATCAATGCTCGAGGGCTCTCCACGTGGCAGATCTGACGCTCGCTGGAGGTGGAAAACCCTGCGCTGAATGGATGGCTCAGATCGACTCCCAGATGGATGAACGGTGAATACTGCTCGCGAATCAATGGTTCTGATCAGATCTGGAGCTGAAGGGGCCGATCGGACGACAGAGGAAGGTCCAGGAAGAACAAGACACCGGCGAACTTCGCTGGTGCACCACGGGCACGCTAGGCCTCCTCTGGAGCTACTGAGATAGTGGAGATGATCGCCAAGGTGTTCCGCAGCCGGTGGATGCCTCCGATGAGGCCGGCGACCACCGAAGAGGCCCGGCGACGGCGAAGGACTGGAGCTGTTGTGCCTGAATGCTCCGGCCCTCAGATGGGCCTCTCGTGACCTGCAAATGCACAAAGCAACTCCTGGGTCGAGGGCAAAGTGCCTTGACCCAGTAAGAGGTGAAATGGGTGAACGGGTGATGTAGGATGGCGCCCTCCGGCGAAGCGGCGACGGAGGAAGGTGAGGGACCTGCTCCAGGGCAAGACAGGGGGGTTGGTGAAGAAGGTGGAGAGGAGTATGGCGAATGTGGTAGGAGGGTCAGGATGGCAGATGGACGATCGGAGGTGGCTGGCGATGGCAGTGGAGCTACATGAACAGAAAATGAAAAACTAAACTCTAAGCTAACCTACGGTCTATCAGAGCTACCTGGTGGGCGTAGTTGACTATGCTGGAGCTGGCAGAGCTCCGGGGGTTATGGCCTCAAGGGATCGTCGTGTCTCGAGGCATGGCGCACCTCGCGGCGGCGTACGGCGGTGATATCGCCGGATCAGTGGCTCCCGGCTGCCCGAGCCTCGCTGCTACTCTCTCTCGCGCAGCTGTCACTCAGGCGAGGTGGAGGAGGTCACTGGCGTCGAGGGGGAAGGCCAAAGGTCGAGTGGAATGACGGTCGAAGGTCCAGCTAAATATGGTGAAGGGTCCGAGAAGACAAGGTCGGGCATGGATTTGTGGAGCTCGGATACCTAGAATCCACCCCGGGCGTGAATTGCGGATGTCTCCTGGAAGATCGGAGCCCGGGGTTTAGGTGGGAGGTAGTTGGATCATTGCTCGAAAAATGGGCGAAGTCGGGTCATAAGCGAGATCCGCTGGAAAAAGTGGTCCAGGGGGAAGTTAACCGGAAGTCAACATTTCCTGTGGACCAATCAGGTGCACCCACGTAATAATTGTTTGGAAATTCATTTTAAAATAATAAAAGACTTATTTTCGAAAAACTTAAAACATAAAAAATGTTTATTTATTTTTATACTATTTCTTTGAGATTTTTAATTATTTTTTTGAAATATAATTTATGTATTTACAAAATTTTATTATTATATACAGGTATATACATATGTATTTTTTATTTGGATTTTTATTTATTTATTTTTATACATTTTATTCCAATTTTATATTTTATTTATTTATAGAATAAAATTTGGAATAATAGGGTATTTTTATTTTATTTTTAATAATTATTTACAAGGATGAATTAATTAGGTTTATTTATGTGCAAACATGGTATATATACAAGGTGGCTTTTGGTTTTTATTTTGTTTCTTTTTATTTTATTTTTATTTTTGTAATTTTTATTTTATTTATTTACACTATGGACTGTGGAATGTATGCATATTTTTATTTGAATTTTAATAATTTATTTACAATGTGATAAAAAATATGGGAGTGGTTTTATGTACATGGTTTATATGCAATGATGAGGTGAATTTATTTCTTTTTAGTTTTTCTTTTATTTTTCCACTTTAATTTAATTTTATATTTACGAATATATACAAATAATTTTACACCCATTTTTATTTTTATTAAGAGGAAAATAATTTTTATTTATTTACATGTTTATGTACAAACACATGAGTTTCCCTATCTCCCTCTACTTTGGCTTTATGCGGTCAGGCCATGCTGAGCCCTCCCTTGGGATTAGGTCGCTCAATATTTATTCTAAATATCTCCCTCTTTTTTTCTTTTATTTTTTTATTCTTTTATTTATGCACAAAAACATGCTAATTATTCATTTTTACACAATGCATGTTGAATGGTAACTATTGCCATTTACAAGTATCTAGTGTTTTGCATGGGTTTTGTAGCTAAAATAAAAGAATAAAGAGTGATGAATGGGTATTCATCAGCTGGGCAGCGTAAGGCGGTGTGATGTGTGAAGGTGGAAGCGCTAGAGGCAAGAAGAGGTGGCGAAAGTTGAAGGCAACTCTAAGGTGGCAAGGGGCAACATCTGTTGGCCGACCGTTGAGGGTGATTCTCTGGGGTGCACTAGGCGAAGGACGGTGGAGGTGGTGCTCCGGTTCGAAGTGGAGGAGCGGAGCTTTTGGTGGTAGCTTGTGGGAAGAGAAGAAGGTGAAGCGAGAGGGGAGAATAATGAAGGCGAAGGATTCTTATTGGGGAGTAACCGTGGATGCGTGGGGATGATGGTAGCGATTTTGTGGAAGCAAGTTAAATGGGTGTAGAAGCTAGAAACAAAGGATTAGGGAGAAAACAGGGAAAGAAGGAAAGGAAGAGGATAATCACCTGAAGTTGAGGAGGGCGATGGCCCTCTTCTCGTCGTCACCTTGAGTTGCATGGCGTACGCGATGAAGCTTGGGACGATCGTGCCGGAGGAGATCTCAGCCCACAAAGGGAGGGGCTGACACCACCCTTCCTTCGAGCTCCCTCCTCTTCTTGGATATGGTGAATGATCGGAGCGGGAGGAGGCGATGAGTTTAAATAGTGAGGATGTGTGGGGATAAGGGTAGTTAGCAACCGGTAGGCTGGTGGAGAGATAATGGGAGGTGGTTGGCTGGCATTGGGAGTTGACGGAGAAGACGGAGGGCATGGGGTTGACTGGAGAAGAAGGTTGGCGGTAGGGGAGTGAGACCTCACGTACGTGGCTTGTGAGGTGAGAGGGAAAATAAAATTTTCATTTTATTTTTATTTAATTTTTTAAGAAGATAAAAGGAAAAATATTGCCAAAACTGGCTGACACGTGACGGCTCGAGGAGCTGTCATTGTCAACTCTAGAAAATTCAAGAATTAAATCTATAGATAAATAGAAAAGAAATATCAAACCGACCTTGGATCGAAAAGCGCTCAACACAAAAATTTCTCTTCTCGGTTAAATCTACAACTTTCATGAAGAGACTAAGAGAAAAAGAGGTCATCAGTGTAGAATGATATTTTTTGGGGTACTTAAGTACCTTAAACACCAATTCTAGGGGTTTTGTAATTTTTTTAATGAAATTAAGATAAAAATTGAGAAAAAATGATACAATCAAAGATAAATATTTACACAATTCTATTTTTTGTATTTTTAGTAAATAAGAAAATAGTGAAATAAAAATAAAGTTGAAAAAATGAGATATTTTTACAGACTCACGAGAGGAACTGAGACTTTGTCGGTTTCTTTTATTTCAATCTTATTTTGAAGTTGGATTTTTGTGGATTTTATTAAAATATTCATCAAATAATATATCGAAAAATAAATAAAAATAAAACAATATCTACATAAAATAATAGGTCGTAATCAGGTAAAACGTAAAATACACAAAAGAGGCCTGAACCCAGCTTTCACATATGAGCTCTTATTTTTATGAAATTGGTCTTGTTTTAAAGGTCTTTGAATATGTATTACAGTGAGTAGAGCTAAATTAGACAATGTATGAGGAAGATATGTGTATTTTAGTCAGCCTATTCTGAAATTGGAGTTTTGACTCACGGGCAATTATTTGAGTTAGTAATTTTTTGTATTTTTCCGTTAAACTTGTTAGTAATATGTACACAATGAAAGTGGTTCTAGGTCAATTAGAGTTAGCATGAATTAGTTAAAAAATAAGAAATTAGGTGAAATTGTAAACATGATTTCGAATGTAATTATGCATGCTAAAATGCAAATATTAATTCTATGTGCATGAATGGTAAAATGCAAAATAAATGATGAAATGAAGCTACGGGAACAAAGCTCTTTTTTTAGCTTTCAGCAAGGTGAATCATAGATTCATCAACCCCCTATGCTTAAACCTTGCTCATTCCCCAGTAACTAAAATTAAATGTAAAAGTGAAATGATTTTTGGTTCCATACCAAAGTCACGAACAAAAGATAAAAATGGAGCTAGTCCCGACCTTTGGATTAATAGTGTGGTAGAACTTCTGTGACACTTAGAGTTGTAAAATCAATAGCCCTCGAGTTCTACATATCATTGTAACAGATTCGGCCCAGAAGTCTTCTTAGATCAATCCTTCTCCCAAAGAATATCCCATGAACATTGAACAATTGTCTCATGAGTGTGAAAGGTTTTTAGCTCTCCCCATCAAGAATGTCAGACTACCATGCAAACCTCCTTCCCAATGACTTGTCCTCAGGGAGTCAGGCATTTCCTTCTAAGGTCTGTCATGTTTGTGTTTACATATGAAAAGGGAGATAAATGAGAAGAAGGGAAAAGAACTGGAGAGTGACTAGTGTAGTCACCTCCCCTTGTGAAGCCGACAAGTTTATCCAAGTCTCCACTAAGATCTGCAGGTTTTCTTGAAGCTTGGACCTTTTTTGGTCGGATATTTATTTAGTAGTTCGGTTTCTTTTGGTATGGATTTTTGGTAACTCTGCATAGATCTTTTGTGCCCCTACAGATATGGAATATTTTTTCGTACATGTTTTGGGATCCTAGAAAATGTTGTGTCCACGCGTCCATCCCTTTTTTCGAAGCTTTATTTCAACCAATATTCTGGTCTTTAGATGTCCACACTACCGGAAAAAAAGATCCACACAGTCTTCCAACACCCTATCTGAGTTGATCTAAGTGCATAGTGCGAAAGAACATAGTAATCCCCTACTCAAAAGCTATACCCAAAATTAGGAGACCAGGTTAGACACTAGGAGTCAAAGCTTGCACATTGTCATGCGGAACTCTAAGAATTAAGTCAAAGATGTGAAGCTTCTAAACTTGAAGCTTCTAAAATCCTCTTTCTCGATGAAGTTCCTTTGGAAATTAGGTATATTAAGGTCAACTGACGAACACTCTCTATTTCTCTTCATAACTCAAATCAGAACCCAATAACTCCACTTTACATATGCTTGATATGTGAATGAAATGCATATGCATATGAGGTGCAAATGAGGTGTAAGATGATATTTTTATGCTATGAATGCAAGGATGTTATGCAAGAATAAAGAGATTTTTCATTTTTTTCATTTTTTGTCTTTGTTTGTTTTTTGACTTTTACCCATCTCATAATTATTGCAAAATATATACAAAATATGTGAAAGTTCGAGCTATGGATAAAGTATATTTGTAATATATATAATCCCCCCTATACTTAGTGTGCGCTATGTCCTAAGATCACAAGAAGTGATGAAAAGACAGCTCATACTAAGTGTAGGAGAGAGAAAAATAAAAGGAATGTAGAATTTGATCGCCCCCTGTACTTAGGCTCTGGTTAGACTAAGTATAGAAGAAGATCAAAAAGTGGAGTGGTTGAGGTCAAGAGGAGAAATGGATAAGTGTATATAGGGTGGGCATCGATCCCCCCTATACTTAGGATCTGGTCAGCTTAAGTATAGGACAAGAGTGAGTGTGAGAATAGATGAGATCTGAAGAATATATAGAGCGAATAGACATCAGAATGATTAGTAAATATAGATGTCATCGGTCCCCCCTATACTTAGTCCTTGGCCTAAGTCTATAAAGAAAATGTACAATGGAAACGATGGGTACAGGGTTACGGGCGGCCAGTGATCAAGGAGGCTTATGGCCTATCTTTTTCAAAAAATGTGGTGGCAGGGAATATTGATTAAAAGAAGACGAATCAGAAGATTCACAACCATCATCGGAGTTGTCACCGGAATAATAATTAAATGTCATGTTACTCCAATTATTCTTATTTTTTAGCTTCTTTCTCAGACTTCACTCAGTTTTTAGGTTAATATGTTCTTCCTTTGAATATTCAGATGAACAAGTATCAGTCTATTCATAACAGTTGTTCCAGTGTATTGAATGGGACCAGGAGAGCCGACCTTACAAGAATAATAGAGAGGGCATGGAAAGTCCAACGTGGGCCGACATATGACTTGTTGTTCCGATCAAGCTCCAAATTCTCCGAACTGAGCTCTCTCATACTGCTCACATCCTATAAACATGATAAGAAATCCTCAGAAGATTCTTTTTCAAAAATATTGAAAGTGATATTCTTAGTTAGTTCAAGAGCTATTCTTTGTGAGGTGCTGATTATGGGTTCCCTATCATATGAGTCTCATATAAATTGTAATATTATTGTAAGGTCAGCACTCCTGAGTATTTGCTCTATGTTGGCTTTGCGTGCATGGACTCAAGGAGATCTGACATAACCTTGTCCGGGTGTGGCAAATCGGATGTTTCTCTATTGTTTTCATTTAACTTTGTAGCCTTGTTAGTCGTTTCATAAGATGTCTCTCTTTTGTTTGTGTCTATGATAAGTGGAGAGGTCTGAGCATATGAAGATTCTCTTTGTTACAACTGGCGGTTTTTTATTCGGTTGTCTAAGGGTTTGGTGTGTCCTCGAGAATTTGATCAATTTGGTAGGGGTTTAGGAATATAATGTCATGAGTCTCGCAGTTAATAGTTTCTCTAATGGAAGCCTGAAATGACTTTCCCAAAATAATGGGAGACTTAGATAAATCTCCTCGATGTTCAATGTCCTAGACAATAAAGTCCACTCTATGTATGACACCTCGGAAATTAATGGCGACGGAAATGATTTCTCTAGGTCTTTTTGTGGATTGGTCATGAAATTGAATGATCACTTGTGTCTTTTTAAACGGTCCGAGTTCGAGTCTATGATGGATTTCAGGAGGATATTCAGGGTAGACATCATCACGGTCTAAACATTATTAAACTTTGTATTCTCAATTTCACAAGTCATCTTGGTCAACCGTTTGACTTTTCGGACCTTATTTGTCTGGGTTAGCACCATTGAACTGACCATAGTTATTAAATGATATTATGTTCAAGACCTTTTCTTTCCCGTCTTCTTAGGTGATAATTGACTCTTCACAAATATCTGAAGATCGGGAACATACTATATGACCTTGATTAATGGAAACTCTAAGATTTAAACTTTTGCAAAATGCTTACATATTGATGTTATTTGAATTTTTGAATTTTCTAGTTTTTATTTTTTGAATTTTTGCTAGAGTATGTAAGGTGATCAGTGGTACATGGTGTTTGCATGTGGACATCCGACACAAGATGAGTTTTCAGGTTCGATCTGTGATTTTCTTGATTCCTCTTGGTTAATTTTTAGGTACATGGTGTTTATACGACACAGAATTATATGGATGGCATTATTAAATTGTTCTGTCAAATCCTCGGTACTCTTATTCATCTGAGCTATGTTATCCACTATTGTCTCAAGACTCGGGGATGAGTGACTATGCTTGGTATGTCACGAATTTAGCATTTTCTCCTAACCTGAGAAGTAGTTAGTATCTTTCCTCAAAGACTGGTCATGAGTCCTATTTCCTTGACTTTGACTATCATCTATGTGGTTAAAGGGAAAATGATCATACTCAAGTTGTGAGTCATCCCGAGTAGAGGATGGTTCATATAGTGGATTATCATATGTAACTGGGAATTGTGTTCCTCTATCGAAATCGGTTACGTCTATATTCATCTTCGAATTTGTTCGCTCCATTGTGTCTTCATAGAACATGTTCGGTTCTATGAGCGGCTCGTATCTTGATGTTTCAACCAAGGGTGGGTGGGTGGGTGGAAAAAATTATGGCTGAGGAGAAACTTCCTCAAAGAGAGGGTTCCTCTAAAGGGGAGCAGAAAAGAAGATTGGGAATTTTTCATGTGAGTGTGACTCACGGTGTTTGAGTATGAATGATAATATTCCAACATCTTTGAATGGAATGGTAAAATTTTATTCGTGGAACCTCGAACAAGTGTGCTGTCACACAAATCAATACACAAACTCATAATTCACCAACTCAAATCAGTGAAGACCACAAAGATTTGAGTAAATTATCTTATCTAATTTAGATGGTGATAACTGCAAACTTTTAAAAGAGTTACCGAGCAGTTAGGTACCTGTATTTTCCTAAAGATTGGCCTGATTCTTATGACTAGTTGCATCAACTTTCAACTAGTATGAGAGTAAGTGCAGACCATATGAATACGGTTACACGTTACTTGAGGATGAAGCCGTACGTAGTGTCCTCTAAACTCCCACTTTACTAAGGAAATCTGAACAATTTATCATCTACCTGTAGATACTCACCGAGAATTGGCTAATCGTTTTGTAGAATCAGTAAACAATCCGAAATCCTAGCTTGGCTCTATCATAGTCTTCATCCATCTCTCACTTGCAATAAAATCAAACAATGACGGGGTTGCTCTTTCGAAAATAATGATTTTCAATTTTATCTAGTTTTTAGTTAATCAATAATGTTAGCAATAACCTAGTTTTAGTTTGGTTATCACTTTGAATATGAGTGGGGATCAATGCACGTATACATGGGGATTTCAATTTTCTTTATTCTTATGTGAATGAAAAACTGAGGGGATAATAAAAAAGTCGTGTAGCGAAACATGATGACGAATGACGAGTCAGAGATACTTACAGTGCTTCCTCGCAATCATCATACAAATATGCTAAACAGAATTGAAAGTTCCCTAGAAAAATAAATCTAATGTATGCATTATAAATCGCACTTAGAACAAAAATTTCTATTAGTGAATTGATAGAAAATTTTAATTTGGCTAAATGAGAACTGATCTACCATGTGTAGTTCAATGCAGTGTGGTCCTAGTCCCACGATCACAAAATATCCTAGTAGTTCTAAAAGCCACGGTTCAATCCTAGGACTACGAACGACTCAAGTCAGGCTCTACCCTTACCGGAGAGTGAAATAGGTCCGACACATCACAAAGAGTCCAGTTGTTTATTTACACACACGAGAACCCAATTGGGAACCGCTATAAATTAGAATTAATTACAATTCAAGAAGAAACACTCTCTATCCAAAAAATAAATTCCTCGTGTGTCTGGTAGCTTCGAGGAACAGCGGAGGAGACTCCGTTGGGCGGTGCAGCTTCCTACTTCAGGAGGCGTTCCTTGAGCCAACTCTATGGTGGCGTGGGAAGAATCGCCCAAGGTAGGGGATGAGCTCGCCTTCAGTTGAGGATCATCCATGGGGAGTAAGTGCAACGTGCATGGGGATGACGGGAGCAATTATGTGGAAGTAGGTGCAAATGGGTGTAGAAGCCATAAACAGAGGATTAGGGAGAAAACAATGGAAGAAGAAAAGGGAAGAGGATAATCGCCTGAAGTTGAGGAGGACGGTGGTCCCTCTTCTCATCGTCGCTTCTAGTCGCACGACCTATGCAATGAAGCTCGGGACGATCGCGTCGGAGGAGATCGTCGCCACGAAGGGAGGGTGTCACCACCCTTCCTCCGAGCTCCCCCTCTTTTGGGGTACTCTATGTACGTAAAACACCAATTTTTAAGGGTTTTGTAATTTTTTAATAAGAGAAAAATTGAGAAAAATTATAAAATAAAAGATAAATATTACACATTAATCTAGTTTTTTTAGATTTTTAGTAAATAAGAAAATAGGGAAATAAAATAAAGTCGAAAAGGTGAGATATTTGTACAAACTCACGAGAGACACAGAGACTTGGTCAGTTTCTTTGATTTCAGTCTTATTTTGAAGTTGAATTTTTTGTGGATTTTATTAAAACTTTCATCAAAGAATATAAATGAAAAATAAATAAAATAAAAAGCATTAACTATGTACATAAAATAATAGGTCAAAATCAGGAAAACACAAAAATGTGCAAAAGAGACCTAAAATCCAACATTCACATATGAGCACCGATTTTTATGAAATTAATCTTGTTTTGAAGGTCTTTGAATATGTACTACTTTAAAAGTGAGTAGACCTAAATCAGACACTATATGAGGAAGATATGTATGTTTTAGTCTGCATATTCTAAAATTGGATTTTTGTCTCACAAACCAATTACTTGAATTAGTAATTTTTTGTATTTTTCCTTTAAACTTGATAGTAATATGTACACAATGAAGGTGGTTTTAGATCAATTGGAGTTATCATGAATTAGTTAAAAATGCATGTAATTAGGTGAAAATGTGAACATGATTTTGAATGCAGTTATGTGTGCTAAAATGCACATATTAATTCTAAGTGCATGAATGATAAAAATGCTAAACAAATGATGAAATGAAGCTAATTAAGGAGATATATTGTCGTCTCTACTACATATATACTTTGAAACTAAGAGATAGTTATGCTAAGATTCAACATTGATAAAATCATATCACATATGATCCAATTGTATCTCCCTACAACTCTATTGAGATAAGGTGTATCAGGAGTGAGATAGGAATGATATTCATATCTCCATAAGGTATTTCTTGAATTCATCTAATAGGTACTTACTACCTAGGTTTGATCAAATTCATTTCATCTTCCATCAAACTTCAGTTCTAAACCAAAAAAGTGAAATCTGTGAGCATTTCAAAGGTTTCTAAGGTGAAGAAAGAAGTCTTATGACAAAAATAGCCATTAATGGATATCACATATTATAAATGTTCATTATTATATAGATGATCCACATACATTAATCTGTATGAGATCTTGAATATCTTGACATCTTACATCTTTCCCAGAGAAGGGTGCTTTGGACATTTTTACTTTTGAATACAATATTCAAAAATATATAAGATTTGAAATTTCAGACAATCTAAAGTTTCATCTCTTTTTAGTCTATTGATCACATCAATAGACATATGTCCAAGGTTTGATGCCATATAATTGTCAAATGATCTTAGTCCTCCTATTGATCTTTGAAGGTTTAACTATCAGTATTAGAAGTGTTAATGAACCATTCATTAATTTTCTAATTTATTAGAGTCCTCTAGATGTCAGATTACTATCTGAAATATATCCATCATAACTCTTTATGATAGGTCTATTCTAGAATTCATGTTTATTTCGAACATTTACAAATAAACAATGAGTGTATTCTAATATCTAGTCATAGAGGCATTCTCTAAGACTAAGGGCTCTCCCACTGAAAGTATGAAGTCTATCTATCCAATAGATATTGTTGAAATAATTGCATCAATATCCACGTGGATGACTATTAAACCTTAAGATCAAATTTTCCAGTCTTCTAAAACATATGCAACTAATTGCAAGGGTTATTACAAGAATGAGATACAATTAATAGACTTTGATCTTATTAAATAAGAAAGTCAATTTCAATGTTGATTTGTAGATATAGATTATTCTGAGGCACTGTCTAGGTCCTTCTCTAAGGATCCAAGATAGTCTTGATAGTCACACTATCAATGCATTGGCTTATTATAGTATTGTCATTCATCCAACTCTTTAGATGTCATATGGAAATTATATATGTACAGTCAATGATAAACCACAAATTCGACCCCTTAATAGTGTTGTTTTAATAATTGAGATGTACCATTGCAGTCGGGCCGAATTGGTCTATCAAAGACCATCTGATTGATATGCCAAATAAGAATAAGATGGTCATGTTTTTATTTTACTTGGCAAGAAATCAAGGTCGAACTCAAGGACACGAGCCTCTCTCGTATTATCCAGATTTTTATCTATCTAATTAAGTGTTGAATTAAAAACCCATAGGTCAAATCATGCATGAAGTCTAGACTATGCATTAAAATAAAACATGCATTATTTTATTAAATTTTTATTATGCAAAGGAATGCAAAGAGATGCAATGGAAATATGCCCTAGATCAGAATGATGAGCAAATTAAACAATAAGTCAATTTCATATTTAATTGAAATGACAAGCTTAATTTGAACAAGGCATAGATTAAGTAATAAGAGACACATAGCTATCAAAACAATACATCAAAATTAATGTGTCCATCATACAAAATGATCATGCCATTGGAAAGCTCATCAAACAAGCTTTAAAATGAATCTTAAATCAACTCAATTGGAATTACGGTGCTCAAGATATGCATGAAGG